>CM049841.1:28969522-29357022 GCA_027422415.1 Schizothorax lantsangensis
TGTATGTATTCATTCATTTATTCATTCTGACCTGACAAAGAGAAAACAGCAATCTATACCAGTCAAAAGTTTTTGAAGTTTTAAAGAATTATCTTCTGCTCACCAAGCAGAAAAACATTGCAAATCTCACTGTTCAAAAAATTTTGACTGGTGGTGTATATATGTTTTCTATTTTGTTTTTCACTCACACACACAGAAACACACACACGGGTCACCTGGCGCTGACTGAGGTCACCTATGAAGCCAGCAGGGACATGTGCAAACATACAGAAGCACAAATGCACACATTTGCACATGTGATAACACTGCATATTCATCTTCGGTTATAGCAGGTTCAAGCCGAAATCCCCCCTGTTGAGCCAAGTGTTACTTTTCCGCTTGACTTGATTCCTGCATCCGCTCTCACGGACAAGCACACACACGCACACACAAAACACACACATACTCTTTCAACACTGAGTGACTCATTCTACAAACACACAAAGACATATGCACACTGATTAGAGCTGTTTCTTAGGCGAGGGGTTCACAGTCTGGTGGGTGTTTAAAACTGTTGCAGAGGAAGTTGTGGACTGTCGCACAGTGTTTGTTTAAATAGTAATACAGATTAAGGGTAGAAATGAAAGGAGAAAACATTAGTTGTTGCTGTTGTTGCTTGTTGAGGAGGACTTAATATATTAACATACAAAACAGGACTGTGGATTCTTCAGATTTTTCAGGCAAATTCAGATTTCTTCTGTGCTATGAGCTGTCATTAATGCTCATTATCATAAATAAATTTTGCCCCACAACAACATCACTGTGTTAGACACTCAGCATGGGCCATCCATATATGTATGATGTAAATACTGCTCATTTTATTAATCAGAGGACATTATTTTGTTCTATATGAACCACAATGTAATAATTTGAACTGTACGTTGACTCCTTAATTTATGATTATTTTTTATATTAAATAATACTGGCTGATTTGAGCAGGACATCACTGCTGATACGTGCATTGGAGCATGACATACTAATATATCCTCATTGATAATTTAACATATTCACTCTGTCTGACTGCAAACGTAAACGATCCTTCAGGTTTTTTTCTTCCCTCAGACTCCCATGCCAATACAATACTCAAATTACCTCAACAAACCTCTTGTAACAGTTTGCCATATTAGTGATGTCAGTGTATTTCTATTTTAGGCTTTGTGCTAGTCATTGAACCGCAGCAATTTTTAATTAAGAATTTAATTACCAATAATGCAGTTGATCAGCTGCTCCTAATTCATTTATGAGGACAGAGAGGAATCAGATAATTATGGCACACATATTCATCGTAGACAAAAGTGTCCTTTGTTAAGTCAGCTGATAAGAAAATATATTTGGTCTTTTATCATTTTGTTCATAGTATTTTACTTTACTTTTTTTTTTTTTAAGTTTGACTCTATATTTAACAGCACAATGAATAATTGTATACATTCCCACACTAGGTGCCAAAGGCTCTAATAAATATCTCTGAAAGTTTGCTGGTTATGATGGTGGTGAGAAGATAAATGGTCAATAAAAAGTGGAACTTCTGGTAACAATGTAATTCATACTGCAGTGACATCAGCATATGGGCCTGACAAGCACAAGTCTTTGTCTCTGCTCTGAAGAGCAAGATCGTGTGTGTGTGTGTGTGTGTGTGTACAGATGCATTTATTTGTGAATTCAGGCTCTCATGAAATCTGCAGGCACAAAACAGAAGCATATAGCTGCTGAAAATATGAAAAAAGTCAACTTATACTACATTAATGCAAGATCAAAGATGTTCACGCCCACTTTCAGTACAAACCAATAAGAGAAGTGATCTGCGTTGGAAGCACCTCAGAACGCTCTCTGCCATTTCAGTCAGCAACAGAGCACTCACACGCACTCAAACACTCCTTCACACTTAAGAAACATCACAATTACCCCTCTATTCTGCCTTTCAACCTTCTCTTTCTTTCTCTCTCTCTGCTATCTGACACATTAACGTCACACGGAAGTAACCAGTAACCATTTTTGTCTAGTAAAACATCCAAACCCCTTAGTCTCAGGGCCCTTCGAATCTCCTGTCCTCTAACACATCCAAATAGGGAAGCTTTTTAAAATCATCTACGCACACCGCATACAAAAAAATCAAGAGCGCCGCCTCAGAGAGAGAGTGGATGAAAGAGGAAGGGCGAAAAAAATATGTTTGAGCATGAAAAGCAAAGCATGCATGTTGGGAGGGCTCCAAAAGAGGGCCAGCCAAGAAAGAAATTAAAGTACAGCGATTATCTGGACCCAGAATTAGAAGCAGAGGGTTTTGGACTAATAAACATTTGAAACGCACCCCAGGGCCCTCACCATCATTTATTACTCCACCATCTCCCATTAATGTGTTTTTTTTTTCTTTCGGTTTCTTCATTTTTTTTTTTTTTCTTCATCGATTCCCAGGATGTTTTAGGTAGATTTTATTAATTCTTGCTGGCAGGGTTTAATGAAAGGTTGTTGTTTTTTCTCTCTCTCTCTTCCTTTCTCAATCCCTTCCTCTTTCGATGTACTGATCCGGTGTTTTATTTCGGTCTTCTAATGGCTGTATCGTTGTTATCAGTGACTCTTGGCGTATTACAGGCCGACAAAGAGCGGTCATCAATTAACCACCCCCACCCCCACCCCCACCCGAGTGTCCCGGTCTGACCTCTCAGCACTACTCTTAAGCTTATCAACTCCCAAAACAAACCACTCCTCCACACACACACACACACAGACTTGCACACTGTACATGTATACACACACTCTGCTCAAAGCCTATACACATTCACAAAGATTTTATTTGCAATATTTCAGGCACCGATATTCAGCCACGGCGCTATTGCAAAATAAATTATATTTTATGAGATCTAAAATGACTGTGTTTCACAAAATAATGCAATGCAAATGCACAAAACACCTTCTATCATATTTCCTTTGTTGGCTACATGCAAAAATAATTATACACAATTAGTGTAATCCAAATACATATGTATTGTTTTAATGTTTCATCATTATCAGTCATTAATAACTTAAGTTCTCAGTTTGTTTGTTTTGTTTTTTTCAAACTTTTATTGAGCAGAGACCATTAAATTGATAACAAGTTACAGTAAAGACATTTATAATTACATGCTGTTCTTTTGTATTTCTATTCTTCAAAGAATCCTGAAAAAAAAAATGTTTTATGGTTTCCACAAAACTATAAGGCAGCATAACTGTTTCATGGATCATGTGATACTGAAAACTGGAGTAATCACTGCTGAAAATCACAGGATTTTTTTTTAAATATATATTTTTAAAAAATTATAATAATTTTTAATTGCAATAATATTTGACAGTATCACTGTTTTTGCTGTATTTTTGAGCAAATAAATGCAGCTTTGTTTAGAATAAGGGACTACTTATTTATTTGTTTGTTTTTTAATCTTGCTGATCCCATACTTGTTAGTGTACATTCACAAAAATAAATAAATAAATAATGTAATAAATTTCATTGTAAGGCAAGGCATGTTTATTTATATAGCACATTTCATACACAATGGTAATTCAAAGTGCTTTACATAAAATAAAGTAAAATAATCATAAAAACAAAACAACAAAAAAAATTAAATTTAATAGGAATTTAAAAACTTTTAAAATGATTTAAAAATTGATTTAAAATTAGTGAAAGCAGTTACGAATAGAAAATGATTATACATAAAATACAGTGCAATCAGTTCAGACGTAGCACAGTGCTCATTCAGTAAATGCACAGCTAAACAGATGAATTTTGAGTCTGGATTTAAATGTGCCTAATGTTTTAGCACATCTGATCTCTTCTGGAAGCTGGTTCCAACTGCGGGCGGCATAATAGCTCAAAGCGGACTCCCCTTGTTTTGTGTGAACTTCTAACTGACTCGATCCTAATGATCTGAGTGGTCTGTTAGGTTTATATTCAGTGAGCATATCTGCAATGTAATTACAATATATTGTAATTAGACAATATATTGTAATTAGACAAATGAATTGAATACATAAACATCGTATAAGAAACATTGCAATATATTACATTCAATATCTCCAGGAAGTGCTCTTGCAAAAAAACTCAGGCTGAGGGAAGCACTCTCACGCTGTCTGACGAAAGACGCCGCCCTCATGCCGTCTCCCGACAGTCCAGAAGGTGGAAAGGATTTGTGAATCCTGGGAAGATTAAGTGTACAGCTTAGTGCTGTGTGACCGCTAGTTTATACTTTTTTTAATTATTTCTCTCCATTTCTCCCTCCCTCTCTCTTCCAATCCCTATGTGCACCTTCTTTCGCTCTCCAGGTAGACAACAGTAAGCTCACGGTCGGGCGAGCTTGAGGCGAGCGAGCGCTCCGATTGGTTGCCCCGTTGCGTTTCATTGCGTCATGCGGGCAGGATGGATGTGAAAGAACGCAGGCCGTACTGCTCACTGACCAAGAGCAGGAGAGAGAAAGAGCGCCGCTACACGGGCTCATCCGGCGACAGCGAGGACTGCCGCGTGCCCACCCAGAAGTCCTACAGCTCCAGCGAGACGCTGAAGGCCTTCGACCACGACTCCTCACGCCTGCTCTACGGTGGCCACGTCAAAGAGATGGTCCACCGAGAGGCAGACGAGTACAGCCACCAGGGTGAGTCGCCTGCGCCTGTCATGCCTCAGAAATACATTATGACTTCATCCAGTATAGAGGTCACATGTCATACAGCTTTAAAGCGCACACTGAAAAAAAAAAAAGAATAATAATAACATATGTCTAGAAATATGACAAGAATGCTCTTTTGGACGGATCGCATTCAAATAATAATATATGGGATGTATGACCATAATTACACATAATTAGAGGAAATTAAGTTTGGTTTGGCACGACCACATGCTTTCTCTGAGAAAACATTTACTTACTTTTGATTGAAAAATGAAGCAGATTCAAAACAGATTAGACAGATTTACGCACACAAACTCGCTCTGATACTTGTCTAGTCGACAGAGCGAAGAAATAAAACATTTCCTCTGATTAGCGCAATCCAAACCCCTCGACCCAGCCTCTCATTTTCAGAGCCGAAGTTTCCCTTATAACATATGCCCATGTGTCCCATTGGCAATAATGAATGGCACCATAAAAAACATAAACAGCATTATTGCGCTGTTCTGAAGTTTGCAATGTGCCCTGCTCGGCCACAGTTTTATTACTAATTACGAGCACAGAGGGTCCGCAAGCATTCGCACAGCCGTGCTTTTATAAACTCACTCACATTCATTGAGTTCTTTGTTGTTTTCTTTTTGTTCTTCTGCATGTAAGGCTTCATCAAAATACACACCGCTAAAGGTGAGTTTTGAGCTGTGGATTTAGCACAAATGTAGATTTGGGTCAAATGTTTTCTCCCTAGGTGTCGTGCTTGTCTGTGTTGCAATAGAGGTTAGCGTTGTGTGTTTGTGTGCCCTTAACGTAAGTGTTGTGTTAAGCTGAAGGTCAGCCTAGCTGTTATCAGTCACTGGAGTGCTTGAGGCTCTGTCTGTTGAGTGTGTTTATTTTAGAAAGCACAGGAAGTGACACCAGATTACAGCAGGGGGGTAAAGGAGCAGCCTGCCTCCAACCATTATGCAGGGTAGCCCACTCTATCACAGAGAGAGAGAGAGAGAGAGAGCAAAGGCGCTCACAGATGTAGTGCAGACACCGTTGAGCTCTTGAGAGACTGCACTTCAGCCTCAACACGGTCTTCAACACTCTCGCCATAATCACCCTGCCGCAGACGTCACCTAACCCAGTCTCAAGCCCTAACCTTGGCACGCAACCGCGTTCGTCATGAAACTAATTCCTCCCGTGTGAAATATTTTTAGCCTTTAGACCGTTGCAAACAGCGATACCTAGATAATTAATTTGCGGAGTAGAAAGGACCAGGCAGGCGAACTGAAATTGTTAATTAGCCATTACACAACAATGGCAGATTGGAATTACTGAGATCTGAAATAATGTAGCCTTGCTGCGAAGTGCTGCCGTTCAGTTCCATTACAAAGTTCCATAAAGGTCATTACCAGTTCATTGATTGCTTTCAAACTCAAATTAACACTTCATAAATATTTGAGCAGAAAAGCCGTAATTGCTCAATTATCTTATCCTGTACAATTTCATCTACACTAATTGGTAATTTGGAATTTATATGATTTTAATTGAACTTCGGTGGAACCCCGATTATTTCTGTAGTTAATAGCCCTTATTAATTCCTGTTAATGCAGGGGATCAATGCTTTTCTTTTTCATTTCTTTCCTTTTTTTATCGTCAAGCTAATAAAATATGCAGCTTTTTGCTGTGATTGTTTTAACATGAAATTATGTGGATTAAAATAATGAGTCACTTAAATGTGAAAACTTTATTAGGTTTCATTTTTTACATTATTAGGTATATTTCATAAACTACTTTAGAATTATTTTTAACTATTGCAAGGTAGATATGATTTATTTGATTTATCATAACTAATTTAGTTGATTTGAATTAGCAGATTTTTTTTATGCATTTAAATGCATTTAAAAACATTTTGAAATCATTTGTTACTCTGCGTCATTTGAAGAGTCGTAACCATTAAAAATGACGAGGATCTGCTTGCAAACGACTAAATAAATGATCCGTTTAAAGACCAATATATTTCTGCAATATATATGGTTCTCCGTAAATGTGAGGAAGGTTTTTTCTTCTGGCACTGCGGTTTCTCAGGCCTCAGTGTTTTTGGAGCCGCGCACACCTATCACCATGGCAGATAAGCTCCCTCCATGGAATGCAGTCTGCTCCACAGACTAATTCTACAGAATACAGAGTTTGGAAATCATTGAATCCAGACAAAAAGAACGGGAAATGAATTATAAGTCCGAGCGGCTGCTAAGTTGAAAGTCCTTTCACATTGTCTAATGTGAAGATCAATTTTTAAGTTTGGATTTAATGGACTGTAAAATAATAAATAATGTTATTTTTAAATTTGCCTTGATTGATTTGTATAACATGTTATTTGTTATGTAGATTTTGTTATTATTTCTTTTGTTTTATTATAATTTTTTTATTTATTGATTTGGTTGTTAGTTGTTTTATGATTTTTTTTGTTTGTTTGTTTATGTAATGCAAGTGAAAGAATTCAAAATAATTTATTCTTATATATGAAATTTGTATTAGTTGTTTAAAAATGTATTTTTGTATTTATTTTACTCATTTTAGCCCAGTAGCACATTATTCATTACTTTATTTATATGTTGAAGTAAAGGTGATTACTCCATTATTTAGTATGTATAAATTGTCCACTTTTTTGTTCAATTATTCCTAATTGTTGTGAAAATGTGTCAGTATTTAAAATGCAATTAATCTATACAGTGTTTGTAATTTAATCCTTCAAAAGTGATGTTTCATATAGCCTATATTCATAATCAGCATAGTATTAGCATTATTGGTTTAATTAGTACATATTATTTAAAACAACAATGTAGTTCGATTTGTAGATGTATTTTCTAATCATGTTTCTAATCATGTTTGTTCATAAGTGTTTTCAAATATGTATTTTAATATGACTTCAAGATGTAGCTATTTTTTTTTTTTGTAGTGGTAGTCATCTTGCCTTTGAAGTCTGATATTAACAGCCTGGAGACATTTCTGAAATCATCATCCAGATTTAAAATGCTAGATGTACCAGTCTGACTGCTAACACACTAAGGCATGATGAAGTTATCTTCTAGTCTATACCACTTTTCCCTTTACAATCTATACTGTGTGTGTGTGTGTGTGTGTGTGTGTGTGTGTGTGTGTGTGTGTGTCAAACTTCAAGCTCAATCATTTCACTGCAAAAGTAATTTGATTTTAATTACTAAATTATCTAATGATTAGACAACTGAAGACAGCAGCATGCTAGAGCAGTTTTTTTTATTCTATCACCTTCATTGTGCAAACTAAGTCTTACAATAAATAATATGACAGTTTTGATTACAGAAAATCAGATATAAATTGTGATTCTGGCTGTGCCGGCTTGACACAGATATAAATAATCCTTCATTTCAGTAGCAGTTTTCCCTTGGTTTGAGACTTTGCACAGCCCAAGAGACTGCAGTCAGTTCATTAAAACATTTTTAAAGAGCGTGTAAACGGCTGTTTAGACGTGTTGCCGCGGTGTTCCCTCTCACGGCTAATTGCTACCGTTTATCTGAATCCTTCCAAAATACATGTAGAAGGTGCACAGAGAAAACATCATCAGTCTCACTGTGAAACATATTTTTCAATCTCATTTTCAAGCTCACTTAGCACAACTAGGGCTGCCAGGGAACATGTGTGATGCTACAGGATAACAATTAGTCAAGTGACTGCCCTCCGTTCTCAAATACTTGAAAAAAAAACAGTGCTAAGCTTGTCTCAATTTAAGTTTGTTGTTTTTTTTTATCTCGTTTCCTTTGAGTTTTACTTGCTCACATTTTTGTCCTCGTTGAAATTCTTTTTCTTTTTTATATTTCTATTTTTTCCCCTTCTTTCTGTATTGTCACTAGGTGAGCTGGAATACACATCATAGTTCTTCAGCAGAGAGAGATATTCTGGTAACTTGGGTTTATAATTGTGGTTCCAAAAAGCGATCAAGACTCACATGTGCAGTGTATTGTGGGTGTTCGGGGAACAGACTGCTAAGTCTGCGGATATTTGACTGTCTGATGAGACTTGATAGTCTCTTTGTTCCACACATGGGGTGTTAGTTTGCCTTCCGTATAGTGTGTGTGAGTTGTTTACAGAAGCTTTCCTTTCTGTCTGGCTTTTGGGTCAGTTGATACAATCTCCCATGGTAAAAAAAGAGAGACCAAATAAAAAAAGATAGATTGCGGTATCAATTTACTGCTTTATTTTTCTTTTCTCTTCCCCTTTCTTTGGAGCCGTGGATCTTTTCATTGCTCGACACTCCCCAAATGGCTCCCCAGATGCCAGCAAGGCCCATTTACCTGTCAGCTTGTGTTTTACCAACACTCTATGGGCTCTTCCCACCCCACAGAACAGGCCAACAAAGCATACCTGAGCTTCCCCCTCCACACACACACATGTGCAAGAGACCACTCTGTACTCACAATGAGAACCACTTACCATGACGTCCAGCCTGTGAGTGATATTGAGCCCTCTTAGGCTTTCCCTAGTCCCTCCAGTGAGAAAAAACACACTTTTCTCATGCTCATATACTGACTGTGGGTGTGTGTGTGTGTGTGTGTGTGTGTGTGTGTGTGTGTGTGTAAAAAGGAGCTTCTAGTGTCCAGGGAATTAGAGAATTCTAGTTTATTTGTCATTCTCTTGATACTATAAGTGCACATGGCAGAAATAATCACAGAAAACAGCAGTCAGACTTCAAAATAGAACATTAAATGGGCTCTTTTTAGTGTCTCTTTGATTGATTGTTTCCTCTGCTTAACTAGGGCATGTGGAATGTGTCTTACTGTGTTTGAAACGGTTGCTGCATTATAACCGTGTATGTGTTGTCTTTGTAGCATTGTGTTTAATTACAATTATTTATAGGTAATACAGATTAATATGAATAGACTGACGGGGTGCAAAAGCTATTTTTTCATTATTATTATTATTATTATTATTTATTTTTATATCATTTGTTATTATGTATTATTCATTTTCATATACACCCAATACCATTCAAAAGTCTGAGGTCAGTAAGATTATTTAATGTTTTTAAAAGAACTCTCTTATGCTCACCGATGCTGCATTTATTTACATTTATCAGACCAAAAAAATGTGAACTAATATTACAATTTTAAGTAACTGTTTTCTATTTTAATGTTTTTTATACTAAATAATTATTGTGATGGCAAAGCTGAATTTTCAGCAGCCATTACTCCAGTCTTCAGTGTCTCGTAAGTCTTCAGAAATCATTTTAATATGCGGATTTGGTGCTCAAGAAACATTTTTTAAAACATTATTGATGCTTAATATTTTTGTTCAAAATTAAAAGCATTTGTTTGAAATTCATTTTAACATAATCAGAATCAGAATGAGCTTTATTGGCCAGATATGTTTACACATACGAGGAATTTGTTATAGTGTTATTGTTATTTGTTTATAAGCTCCACAGTGCAACAGAATGACAGCGACAGGACAAGACACAGATAATAAAAGAATAATATACAAATATACAAATAGGCAATGTACAAAATAGCAAAAACACAATATATAATATAGACAATTAACATTATAAATGCCACTTTTGATTAGTGTAATCAATCCTTGTTGAATAAATGTATTGTAATAAATGAATAAAATGTAAATGTAAATAATGTATTTCTTACTCCAAGCTTTTGAATGGAAGTGTGAGTATGTGTTTGTCTATACATATACTTCTAGGGTTTGAAAGAATTGAACAATGAATATAAAAATGGTAATGGTAAAAGATGTAGCATAGACACTGATATTTTCTTTTTACTTTAATTTGCTTTGCTTACATGTGAAATACAAGCAAAATAATTTCATTCTTTCATAGCAATTAAAACTCACACGCGTTTTGATTCTTAAAAACAGTACAGTTCAATTGCTGAATAACTCTATTTTATGTACTCACCAATGCCAGTTTGTATTCACATTTGGCACCGGCAGATTGTTTGTATTGGACCATGTAATAGATGCAGTATATACTGAATTTGTTTGTTGCATTTCTTTTACAGGTCAGAACTTTAGCCTGAGGCAGCTGGGAATATGTGAACCAGCCACACGCCGTGGCCTGGCCTTCTGCGCAGAGATGGGCCTCCCCCACCGCGGCTTCTCCGTTGGCGCAGGCTCAGACGTGGACACTGAGAACGAGGGGGTGATGTCACCGGAACGTGCCATGCGCCTCTGGGGCAGGGGGGTGAAGTCTGGCCGCAACTCCTGCTTGTCCAGCCGCTCGAACTCAGTCCTGACCCTGACCGACACAGAGCACGAGAACAAATCAGACAGTGAGAACGGTGAGTGGAGCCACGCTAGAGCCACATTCAGCCTTTTAGTCTTGTTTCAGCTACCTCGAACAGATATAAAAAAATAAAAATATAAAATTCTCTCTACCATGCTGAAAAATCCAGCTTAAGCTGATAGCTGTGTTTTGGAACATGGTTATTGGATTCTAACTGGTCTGAGATGGTCATTAGCCATCTTGGACCAACAACAAACAAGCTTCCGGTGAAGCTTAAGGTGCTCAAGCTGCTTTTTGGGAAATTGTGGGTGTTCAAAAAACCAGTTTGAACTGCCTAGAAATCAGCTACCATGTTCCAAAACTTAAGATGGATTTTTCTAACATGGAGGACCCTGTGAAAGGAATTACTATGCACATCGCTCTTGCACAATATTACCGTTATCACACTCTTTTGACTTTTATTACGACTGGCCTGAGAGTCAATAACTAACAGAAGAAAGTCAATACATCCGCATGCACTCTTTCTCTTTATACCCGTACTACTGCTTCCGCGGCCCTGAGGGGACCCTCCAGCGGCCCAATCAAAGGTCCGTCTTTGTGTCGGGCGCTAGGAGACCTTACCTAGCCATCGTTGGAATGCTCCGCTCGCATGAGCGAACACACACAATGGCTGGTTAACAGGCCCCAGCGGTTTGAAGTGCAAATTTGATCATGCTTGAAACCTGGAGAAGTGATGGAAGCGACAATCTCTCTCTCCCTCTCTCTCTCCTTCTTTTTCTTTGGTGCTGTCGTTCATTCCCACAAAGCAGCTGTGATGGTTCAAAGAATGCTCAGGTGACAGGCTTCCTCTGGGCCTCACCGCCACACTTCCGCTGCCACTCTCCCAGAGCGGGGCCTCGGCGGGGGGGAGATGTCATCACGCCCTCACATGCGTTTTTGATTATATTTTTATTCACACTAAAATCCCTCAGATTTGTTTCTTGTTGTTCTTTTCAGGTCCAATTGAGAATGACTTGGGGGAGATTTTTTCCCCCTCTTTCACTCAACTTTTTTTTTTCATGAAATGAATTGAGAATTAAAGCTGCTGACAATGAGGTAAAGGACAGCCATTTTGAAAGAAAGGAGGAAAATGAAGCAAATGAAGAGCTGAATCATTCATTATCTTCCCTGCACACACACTCTCCTGTCACTTATTCTCATTTATTAATATTCCTTAGACTAACAGGTGTTGTGTGCAAATAACCTTTAAGAAGACCTTATCTAATCACTTTCATTAACACCTTTTGGCTTAATTAAGGAAAGCAAAGTGCTGAGTGTGGAGGATTGTTATATTTGCTTCCATTATGAGATGAATGTGTGGGGTGACTCTCATATCTCTGATGACCAGAGCAATGAACACACTGTTCCTTAGGGAGCATATTCTGCGGATTCTTTAGTTACTTTACTTAATGTAGTTAATATTTGTGAAAGAAGCTGTATGTGTGTGTAACTCAGATTGATACAAAAAATAAGAGAAGAAAGTCAACTCTTGTTGTTTCTGAGAGTTTAATGTTAGCATTTTTCTAAGTTAAATATGCCGTACTCTAATCCAGTGGTTCTCAAACAGGGTTTTTTCAAGACCGTGGGAATCCTCCAAGATGCACCTCAGAATGAGTTAAATTGATTTAATATATGATTAAACTACTAAAAACAAACATGGAATATATATATATATATGTATATATACTGTATATATATATATTTTTTTTTTATAACATTTTATTTTAATTAATTTTGTCTTTGAAAAAAAAAAAAAACAGAATTTATTGTGAAAAGGTTCAATATTGAAGACACCTGGTGCCACACTTGAAAAACAGGATATGGTCTCTCACTGAATGAGGAAGCCAAAAGACGACCATTCATTTTAGAGGCTGGCTGTTCAGTATATCATATAAAGTAATAATAATAAGTATAAATAATACATAATAATTTAACTCCATGGGCATTTTTCTAATTAATATTTTTTTATGTATTCAATTTTATATATAAAATTATCAAGTAAAATATGAACCACTGCTTTAACGGTTATTTTAATTCCCTAATAAAAATATTGAATTAAAAAAGTAACTTTTTAATTTCTCTATTTTATATTTTCTTATTGTTGCATGAAATATGAATTAAATTATTGTTGCAATAAAATATAGACTTATTTATGTTCAACATGTATCCCTACATTTTATTTTAATTAATTTTGTCTATGAAATAAGTTATTGTATAATATAAAGTAATAATAATAAGTATAAATAATACATAATAATTTAACTCCATGCATTTTTCTAATTAATATTTTTTTATATATTAAATTTTATATATAAAATTATCAAGTTATGAACTGCTTTAACATTTTAATTCCCTAATAAAAATATTGTTAAAAAAGTAACTTTTTATCTTTTTTATATTTTCTTATTGTAAAATATGAATTAAATTATTGTTGCAATAAAATATAGCTTATTTATGTTCTATCCCTACCTATGATGTTTTAAAATGCCTCCTCTGTGTTTTAAAATGCCTCCTCTGTCGGGCAGATCAGTAGGTTTTGGAACAGAGCAATTGTTTAGACTTTTTTTTTTTTTTGCACAAGTGTTAACATGTAACATAAGTGCGTGTGGGTTTTTTCCTAATTGTCTCATTGAATTGTGGCATATGCTGCAGTTGCTGAGGCTTATGTCCTAACAAGAGACAGCTGCAGACAGTGTTAGTGAGTCCATGAGGAGAAAATAAAAATAAAATGTTCTTTATTTCCTTGGTTTGTTTCACTTCTCTCCATTACAAGATCTTTGGTATTAACTTCAGCTACCGTTTCCCTTCAAGTCGTGCCTCTTGACATGAATGTTGAAAAAAGCTTTCTCCAGCCATACCAAAAGATTTCCTGTTTACATGTGCCTGGCGTCACCATGGAAGAAAGTGTGTCCAAATGATTGACACACTGTTTGGCTTTTTCGGCCTCTTTCCCTGACTCCCCTCTCTACCGAATTCAAGATGGAGTCATTTGTAGCTTTCAAGATTTTTCTGCTTGTCGCCTCAGAGCTTGATTGTGTTTGTGCGTATAGGCCGTCGGCCCTCGCGACACTGCCTTTTGACTTCAAACGCAATGGAGGTTAATTCCATTTGGGGAAAAAGCGGGATTTGTCAACCCGAAGCTGAGAGTGGAAGTGAAAGAGGTGTGTGTAGTGCTGTCAGACACGGTTCTAGTGAAAGGATCTCAATTCTCGTCCCACATTTCCAAGTTCACCCTTAAACTCTATTAGAGAGTACACTGAAAGAGACGCTCGCACAGAGACACTCTCGGCTCAGCATAGAGAGCAGTCGCAATGCCTGCTCTCGCTCTTTGGACTTAATATCCTGTAATGGAGAAGGGGTCGGGAGAAACACCTGAGCACAATGTGTTCCGCTGTAGCAGAGAAGAAGAGAGAGGGAGAAAGGAAAGGAGAGGGCGAGTGAGAGATGGTCGCTAACAAAGGAGGGATATTTTGTCCTCAGTCTCCAGGGGACATTTGAGCCAGGGATGCGCTTCACCGCATGCCCACCCGTGTCTCCCTCTTCCTGGGTCACTGGACACCTGCACACTCCCCCGGAGGGAGCGAATGAAAGGAGAGGGAAAGACACACACACACACACAAATAAACACACGCACACACAAACACACACACACACACACAAACACAAACAGTTTTCACACCAGAGCAAAAAAAATAATAATTTAGTTTTCTTTCTTTCTTTTTTTCTTTCTTTCTTTGAATTTATAAAGTTACATGTTGCATGTGTATATATACAACAACAACAATAATAATAATAATCATAATGGTAGTAGTAAATATTTATTTAATTTCATTTTGCATGTATATTTTATTTATATATTTGTTTGTTAATGTTTTTAAAAGAATCTCTTATGTTCACCAAGGCTGCATTTATTTGTTTGAAAATACAGTATAAACAAATCGTGAAATATTACTATAATTTAATATTCTAGTAAATACATTTTGCAATAGATAGATAGATAGATAAGTTAATTATGATCAATTTAATGCGCTCTTGCTCATTAAAAGTTATAATTGCTTACATTTCTTTATTTATTACATACATATAATTCTTCTTCTATATGTCCTGTAATCAAAAACTGGAAAAATCACTTTTAAGCCAAAACTTTTGTTTTTGTGTTCTGCATAATCATGATTTCTATTTTGATAATCAACTTTTCTTTAAATCCAGCAGAAAATGCTGTGCCTCCTCTGTCATTTGCAGCCATCTTGCCATCATTTGACACCTGCTCCTCTGTCTGGATCTGTTTTTGATTTTGAGCTTGTTTGTAGCTCCTCTGTGTTTCTCTCTCTCTCACACACACACACACACACACATCTGCGCACTACAGGGGGTTCAGGGGAAGAGGGATAGAGAAGGGGGGAGAACCCTAACTACAGGAGAAAGAACCGAAGACCTCGACTGACTATTCAGGGTCTCGTTAGCACCGCTCCCCGACTGAGGTTTTAATGTGTCTCCATTTTGATTTTGGTTATTCCATTATTTTGAGGGGCTTTAATCAAAAATTGCACAGCAGATATGAGAGAGCTTGCCCTGCTGTGAGCAAGGAAGCAGTTGCACTACCATTAGTCCATGTACCCGGCTGAGGGAGAGAAAGTTCCAGAACTGGCATCTAAACTCGCCCCGTTTTTTAAGAGCCTGTGAAGCTACATCAAAGGATTTGACAGGAGAGAAGCAGGAACTTCTCCATCCTGACACTTTTTTTTTTTTTTTTCCTGACTTGAATGCCTCACTTGAACGCTCACAGAGACCCATTTGGTTTGGGTCAAGAGCTTACATTCTGTGTGTGTATGTGTCTGGCTTGTAAATCCACCAAATTTTCTCAGCAGTAGTGACCAGCGGTCAAGCCAGATTTATCGTGTCAGGACATTCTCAAGCACTCTTTTCTATTACTTGCAATGCCATAAGCACTGGTAGTCTGTGTCGCTGTTTTGCTGAATCATCGGAGGTGATAGAGACCTTTGGGAGTGATTTTCTGCTTGGTGGAGTGAAGTGTCCACCTCCTTTCCTTATGTTTTATATAAAGAGGGTCATAGGTGTCAGCTTAATGAGATTAAGAAAAATGTGTCAACAGTAATGCAAATCCTGTAAATATCTTAACCGGCTTATTCCAGCACAGCAGTTCAGGGCACAGACATTCCTTCATGGAGGATGCCTGGGTGTAGGTGTAAACACACACACACACACACTCTAACACACACTCACACACACACACATTTAAACATTACAGCATGCAAAATTGTGTACTAATAAGCAACCCATCCAAACACGATCAAGCATGTTGCAATTTAAAAACGCACTCGCCTAATTACTTCAGGTAACTTTACAAAAGTGCTTAATAAGCAATTAGATGAGAACTAAAGCCTTTTATCTTAGGAGTGTCTTAATGTATCTAATATACGTAGTTTAGTGCATCCTGCTTCCTTTTTAGCAGGCTAATGCTTTTTCAGACAGGACTGCTTTAATTGGACTCGTGATTAAATGGGCTATAGAGAGATAAATAAGTTCAAAAAGTCTGTATTAAAAACTGCATTTTAACAATAACCAGGTGCTGAATATGTCTGCAGAGAGAAAAAAAATTCAGAGCTCGAGTGCGGAAAAAGGCCAAGCATGTTTTGTATTATAAAATGAGATACTTATATAAGGGTTATGACATTCATGTTGCGGCAGAGTGTGTGTATGAATTGAAAAGCAATGCCGTTGTTGTTTCTTTCAGCTTAAAGTACTCTGGGGTTGTGTGGGCCACACTAGCTGTGGTCCTCTGGTCCTTACGAAGTTATTGATATCAGTGGTTTAGCTTAGAGACCTGGCACAGGAAGATACGGGGTGATGGCGATGGGAACGGGCTGTTGGGAAAGATTGCAGAAGAAAAGGACGTTGTTGTGCAATGATTGCACCAGCAATAACTAACAATGAGCCAGACCGCTGATGTGCGTGGCACATAAATAAGCCAAATAGATCTGTGAAACAGGACGGCGTTCATGAAAGCATGATGATTGTTTATACTTGAAAATTCACATAATTTAATAGCGACAGGTGATTCGGTGAGAAAACCACAAATGAAACATTTATGTACATACCACAAAGATGACACAAAGACATTTTGCTTTTGTTCTGGTATTGTAAATATGTGGTTTTGATAAGTATTTATTATGCCATTTATCTTGCTACTGGTAAGAGCGTACAGTTCTTTATTTTTATTCCAGCCAGAAACAGGGAAATCTATGCTCATTTTTTTTCTGGACATTTTTCTTACAGTCAAGCTTGACATTACATGAACCCATATAAATAACCAGGCAGAGAATTACAGGTAGTAAAGTATATTATGCAAAATCAATCAAACTCTTTCTTGCCGTTTTTACACAAAGACAGACAGAAACTGCATCTGTAGCACAGAAAAAAATGTTGGGTTGGGTTAGCAGTTTAATAGTTTAATTATTTAAATAAAGGCAAAAATGCATTTTACACACAAATTGCAAATACAGAAATAATAACAAAAAGAATAGAGAAAAATATAAAACAATTATGAGGTTCAATTATAAAAAATACAATGAATATTTGACAGAGTGTGTGTGTGTGTGCGCGTGCGTTTTTGTGACAAATGAGGACATAAATTTGTATAATGACATGGGTATGACATAGGTATTACAAGGTGAAGGTGACTTATGAGGACATTGCCCCATGTCCCCACTTTTAAAAATGCTTATAAATCATACAGAGTGAGTTTTTTTGGGGGGGATGTAGAAATGCACAGTCTCCTGTGAGGGCTTAGTTTAGGTGTAGGGCAGTTGCACACATACAGTTTGTACAGTATAAAAAAACATTACGCCTATGGGATGTGTCCCCACTTTTCACAAAAACAGACGTGTGTATATATATATATATATATATATATATATATATATACACTCAACATTTGAAGTGGATCAAAAAAGTTAATCAAAATTGTCCTAAGACAAGAATGCATTTAGGTTTTAGGACAATGAAATTTGATGAAAGGTTTTGATCCACTTCAAATGTTGACTACTATATACTGTATATATTGTGTGTATATATATAGATACTGTATATATTGTATGTATATATATATATACACACACACACACACACACACACACTCTGTCATGACAACAGCAAAGTTTAAGCATTGATACTGAATAAAGCAGTACTAGTTATCAGAGGTGAGTCAGACTAGCGTATTTTAGTACAGCTTTTATGCACTATTGTATCTTACACCGGGTTTATGAATACACCTTCTGAAACAGAGCTTCACATAGTCCGCTGGTGTCTTCCAGTATCTTAGTTTTTGTTCCCTCCAGGCACATTTCCTGCAGTGTTCCAGTTGTTTAGCAAGCCAATAGTAGTAGACACATTTTTGGAAAACAAACTTTTGCCTTCCGGCTTGAAACTACAATCTATCCAGTCGTACAGGTAGCTGTTGCTTAACTGTCCGAAAGCCCACAAAAACATGAAAGAAAAAGAAAACAACAAAAAAAGACACGAAAGAATGCCTACAGTTTGATTTCATCCCATGCCATGGCTGAATGGCTATGGTTTTGTGGCATCTCCGGAGGCTAAACTGAGATGCATTGTTTTCCCGTGAGGGTCGTGAACTCACCTCGGCAGTGTAACAACAGCATGTGTGTCTGTTTTGTAAGAAGGATGAGCTATCAGCAGCTCACTCAAACACCCTTATCGCTCACATAACAGAGAGTGTGTTTACCGAGAAACACTGCACTTCCTAAGGGCCCTGTGGCTGCAATTCCAGTGCGTGCGTGTGTGTATTTCTGTAAATGTAGGTAGTTGGAATACTTATACTATAGTAAACTTATATAATATGTGACTTGCGCACACAGGCAACATGCTAAAATTTACTAGAAAAAGATAAAAAAAGGTGGATACAATAGGATAGAAATGTCATCTCAGTGCTGATGGTCTGTATTCAGTTTAATTAATAGCTTGTTCTACTCATACCAAGCCTGTCATTTCCACACACCTCATTATCTTGAGGTCTCCACACACTGTCACTGATAAAAATTTAAATATTTACATATATTTCACCACCTGATGGTCATTTCTAGTTATAATGTCATACCTTCAAAGAAAATTGCTACCAGGTTGATGATGCCTGAATTATTAATTTAAATGAAATTAAATGAATGGTCTCTACTTTGCCAAATCATGGAATAGGAAAATAAAATTCTATTCATATAAAGGTTTATTTAAATAGCCTTATTATTCAGTAAGGAGGTGTTTTGACTTTTTTCTGATGTGATGTCTCTTTCACTTTTTAACTCCTTTTTGTGACTTGAATTTAAAAAGTAATTTTGTCTTCAGGAAAAGATCAAATGCTTTTTTCATTTCTAATTTTTTTGTTTCACTCTCATACTTCTATGATATATATGCATACACGCGCACACACACACATACGATATTATATCATATTATATTATATATATATTATATAATATAATATAATATATCATATTATATTATATTATATTTAGTGCTGCCAATCGATTAAAAAAAATAACTAATTAATCGCACATTTTCTGAAATTAATCGCGATTAATCCCACCTAACATTAAAGTTTTTAATTATACTTTTATATTGCAATAATTTCACATTCAATCTTCAAATTAATGTAGAAAACAACATAAAGTATATTTTTAATATTTGTTTAATGCCATCTTTTTTATGACTGAAGACAAGTATCACTGATACCAAATGATGTCTCTATGAATTTGTTTCCTAATATTTAACCATTGACTATAGCCATTCAACATGCAGTATAATTGAGAGCTATCAATTTAACATTTACTAGACTTTAAAAAATAACTTCTAATTTAAGTGAACTTAAAGCAATCTTCACATAACCCCATTATAATAAATATCATATAGCCTATAGCTACCTGTGCCCTTCAGCATAACATATAACCTAATTTAATAAAGTTATCAAACACTAAATTCTAAATTAAATAAAGATAAAGTAAAACTACAGAAGTTATTGATTTCCTCTTTTTTATTTTGTTCTTTGATTAACAGCAGCTGGTTATTAGGTTATTTTGGCTGCTACTTTAAAAACTGCCGCTGCTGAACTTCATGCGGATCTGACACTGCTTTGAATGTGACTCATCATAAACACTTGCATGCACAGTTTTAAGGCAGCTTTAATGGCCTTCTTTTGTAACTTCATGACTTAACTGACAACATATCTACGACATTATATACTCGTAGTTTCATTTGGGTTTGAATATGATACAGCGCTTTAATATAGCCTAATACAGTGTGCGCCGGCACATTTGTGCGTGCACTTGAAGAGGATGCGCTAAGAGCACAGTATAACAGCTGACAGGACAGGAAGATTAGTTTTTACTGACATATGGCCTGACAACATCTCATCTGACCGCAGTTCACTGATGTTCTCGTCACCGGTAACGTTTCCGCGCTCGTTTGACTCGCGCCTGGCGCTGAGGTGAAGTTGGAGCGCGCGTCTGAAAAGTGTCCCGTTTAATGTGCTTGTAAAGACGTTCTGCGTCTGAATAAACGCAATTATTTAGCAGTTTTGAGTGGGATGGCCAAACCTAGCCCCGCCCCTGCGTTAATTGCGTTAAATATTTTTAACGCATTAAACAAAAAAAAGTAAACGCCTGCGTTAACGCGCTAATTTTGACACCACTAATTATATTATATTATATTCATGTGTAAATATCATTCATATAGAGCATGAAGGCCTGCTCTGAATACCAGATATGTAGCCAGTCAAAAATAACTATTACATACCAGAGCACTCGTTCTCTCTTTCCTGCTCTCTTGGGCACAAGAGACACACACACATAACTGACCCATATGGATTCAGTTTAAACACAGAGCTAATACAATGTAAAACACAGTTACCTACAGCTCTTTCTGAGAATAGGTCTGTGCAGCAGAGGGTTACTTCAAAGACATTACAATCAGTGGGCATCAAATGCCTACAAAGAAACAGCAGTCGACATCACATACTGCAGTTTCACATCCAGTCGGCTCACAATACAACCCTCCATGTAGATTCTGTGATTCGGCATTGAAACAGAGATGGTTTTTCTTTCATTCTTTTTTTTTTTTTTATCAGGTAACAAGGCTTTGTAATGAAAGATCAAGTAGAATAAGGGCAGGATAGAAACACTGCTGAGAAAAGTTCATTATTTGGACCGCAAGTTGATTCTTGAGAACAGATGTAGCGCAGGAAGGAAATACGGATAAATGTGGACAGGTTAAAGGTCTTATGTCAGGAAACATCAAATCATCTGTTCAATCAGTGTACTGATTGATGGTCCTGATTAAGCCTAGCATTTATTTTCGCTGTTTCACAAGCTTTATTGTATTAGATTCATAGTAAGGCATGTGATGTACATATAAGAGCATTTAACTCTGTATTACAGGCATTTAGTGTAAATAGATGAGCAAGTAGCACTTTTAGTTGTTGTCTCTCATTGTATATTTAACAGGACCTGCACATGTGCAAACTAATCTCCATGCAGTGTATACATAGCAGCGTTGGCTGATAGAGTGAGTGCTCTTATCTCAGTAAACTCGGCGTGAACGAGAAGCAGCTGTGTTCTGTTAGCACAAGAGTGTAGACCACTCAGACTGGCGTACGACCCTCCTTGCCCCCCTCGTCCCCACCCCTCAGACTGGACAGATTACAAGCAGACCCTGCTAGATGCTCTAAGCCAACCCTGGACACTGATAAAAGCTCCACTTGTTTCATTTCTGTCCAGTGGTGGTGTCGTATAACTCTCTGGTCATTCCATCAGAGCGGACCAAATCCAGATCTGGACCCCAAAGCAGCCCCTGATACCCCGGTACTGGAAACCTGCCTTGCTGCCACCGGCCTGGCATCCTGGCTTGCAGTGAAAGAACGTGTTATTTCCTTTTCCCAACACCTGGAGGTAACAAAAAAAAGTGGTGATCTGGGTAAAGTTAATTGCAGCTCGTAAAACCGAGTTTGAAACGAGCGCCATTATGGCAGGGATGTTATGAAGCAGCGCTGGCGGCGTAATGGCATTAGCCGTGCTTTGTTACACTAGCACACCGTCATTAAAGAGCACTCTCTCCACAGTGGCACTTTCCAGAGCTGGACTTTGACTGACAGAGTGACAGTTTCACGAGCCGTGAGTGAGAGCCATGCACAATGGGCCATGTTAAACCAGACTGTGTAATCGAACATTAACAAGCCACTTTCATTCCACCCTAACCTGATGTTTGCCATCAGTCTGCACACTGGACTCTGTTCAGATGTGCCTTAAGACGGTTATTCAGATCAGTTAAAATATTAGAATTTGGATATGGCCGCTTTTCATCACCACTCTGAATATTTGAATAGAGTGTGCAGCTTTTGCCCTTGTGATTTGAGTGCAGCAGAGGAGTATATTTCCCTCTGCACTCTCAAATCACCTTCTCAATTCGAATATCAAGTTTCCAGCCTGAGAACTTCACCAAAAAAGCAGAGCCATGCCCTTTCGGTATTCGCAGAAGAGGCTGATGATGTCATCACTGGAGGGGACGTCTGAAAGGGATAAGAGAGAGATGGAGAAAGATGGCGAGATGGAGAAAGAGAAAAAGCTTCCAGCCATCTGTGCAAAGTATGAGCTTCCTCGCTGTAGTCCAACAGATAAGTGCAATGGAAAAGGCCAGAAGGTTTCATTTACAATGTATTTTTGCGTACTTGCATTCTTATGCATACTGATTAGGGTTAATACTTAAGTGGCTCCATGTCAGATTTTGGTCAGTGTGAAAAAATGCAGATATGCAAATGCTCAGAATTACAGAAACAGACAGGAACCTCGTAATCAGATCCTTGAATTCTGTTTTTGCCTCTGTACGTTGTGAGCGTGCAAGTACTAGCGTTGTGACAGTGAGGAAATTTCCCCACCGGTTAATCGACGTGTAACAACACCGGTAGTACCGGTATCACCGTGAGGGGATGGGTTCCCCCCTTTTTCTTGCTTTCCTTCGCTTTTAAATAGCTTGTAACATAAAGCACTTGTTTGTTGTTAGTTTGTTTGAGTTTTCCCTCTTCTCCTCACTTTCCTTTGCTTTTAAATAGCGCCGTGCACAATTTACTTTCGAACTAGCGGCATTTCGGCATTAATTCAAGCATCAACACAATTCAACTTCAAACTTTTTTTAACAAAACGAATCAAAATACACCATTCTATAGGCCATGTCTGATATAAAATAACAAATAAAATACAAAGTTTAAATAGCTTAGGTATACAAAACTGAAAATCAGCAAACACTGTGGAACCATTTAAATAAGAAACAAATGTTTTAAAAACTTCCAAAATCACCTTAGATAAACGGCAAAAGTCAACAGGCTTTTCAAAATCCAAAATATTGCCAAACATGCCCTTTTGCATTTCGTTTCAAAACTAAATCTTCCGCTATCATCTTGTCTGTCTCACCTCACTCTTCTTGTCAGTCAGCTCGACTCAGTCTCCTCACGTGAATGAAATATAATCTATGATGCGACTGTCGTTTGGCATGCTGTATTGAGCAGCCGCGTTCAGTTTGAATTGTAGTGTCTGTTCTCTAACTGAACTAAATTGATTTTATTACTATAAAAAATCTAAACGGCGATGGGGGACGGTGCCGTGGTGGGCAAGTGACATAACTAGTGTTGCTGTTTCTGTACTGTGCCTCATATATAAAGAATTTCATGGCGTATATGAAACAAATGCTGTTTAAAATGTTGTCTGCTGGTTGATTTTGCTTTAGCAAGTTCGTAAGCAGAAGCCACTCATGGAGAACCAGTACATAGCAATGAATCAATAGCTTACAAATCGCTCGGGGGGTGGTGCCATATGTCACAATCAGCAAAAGCTAACAATGCACCTCTAAAGCCCAGATGATATGTGCTGCTCTGTTCAAGTCGTAAGAGAGGGCAAATGTAAAACAGAACAGAGCCATAGACAACCTCCTGTCATTACAGCACATTGTTTAGCACCATGCTAAACTCATTTTTGTTACAATGTAGCAGTGGTTGTCATTCTCTAGAGACACGTCTGGGATTTTTTTTCCTTAATTTCAACCACATTTCAGTCTGTATGGAATGAATTCATTAAACAGGCTATGTGTGGAGTATGTCAGTCCAAAAACCTGCACCAACCACTGGTAATCCATACAATAAATGTGTAAGAATAGCATTCTGCTGTATTTTATTTTCATAAGTGTTTTTTGTTTTCAGTTTTTTTTTGTGTGTGTGTTTTTTATTGTTCTGTTCTGTTTTGTTTTTTGGGGGGGTTGTTTTGTTTTGTTTTGTGTGTTTCGTTTTGTCTGGTCTGGTCTTGTCTTGTTTTGTTTTATCTTGTCTTGTTTTTTGTTTGTCTTTTTGTTTTGTGTGTGTGTGTGTGGTGGTGTTGTTGTTTTTTTAAGTTTTGATTTGTTTCCCCAGTGCAAACAGACCGTTTCTGTCTGCATAAGATCTTACTGGCTAGGTGTCACTCTGATAAATTAATTTGCTGTCAAACCTGAAGAGGAATAGCCAGTAAAAGTGCAGTTTTACTGTGTCTGTCCTTGGGTTTAGGTAAAGATGTGAGCACTTCAGTTGTCTGGAAACTTTTACTGGCATGAGTTTCCCTCCTTCTCTCTCTGTTAGCCATTAGCCAGGAGTCCAGCAAACCTTCTACACCTTATTTAATTACCAGGCTTACCAAGACATAATTTAATTACAAAATGTGGTGTAATTGCTGATGAAAGCCTGTCTAAATGTGTGTCTCTTTTCTCCCCCACTGCCCACTGTTAAGATCAATTGAGTTTTATAGGTCACCTGGGACATTAATTTTTTGGATGGCCGGCAATCATCCTTTTTAATGATACTCAGAAAAGGCCCTCTCAATTAGCCTGTCTGTCCGAACAAAGAAATCATTCATAGCTTATAAGAGAAGGGGGAGGATATGGGAAATTACAGAAAGTATGTGAGAAAAAGGGGAAAGAGTCCAAGGAAGATTAATCTGACTACACATTATGAAATGAGCCACTGACATTGTGTTATGCATGTGGATGAAGGAACATCATATTATACATGTCCAGAAATGAGAAAATAGTGCACTTCGTATCACACAGATGATTTTTACCTCCTTTATAACCAAAGTCAAGTAAAACTAGCCTTGAAGTCTCAAAAATCCATACATTCCATTCTGAAATAATCTGCTTTGTGTTGAGTTTGCTTGGCCCACGAATATTTAGAATATTCTGACAAACAAAGCGCAAACTGTCAAGGACGACCTCAGATGACAGCCACCTCCCAGTGGCGAGAAAGAAGACAGGTGAAAGCCACCGCTGTAGCCTTCGGCAGAGCAATTTGAAGCGATTTGATATCTTCTCTTTTGAATATATAAGGATGCTTTTATTTCTTTTTAATAAATACTACTTCCAGTCAAAGTGGCAAATCATACCAGTTCTTATAATCCTTCCAGGAACGAAAGCTTCCTGTTTTCCCTTGCTGAAGTAAGGATTACATTTTGAGAGTCATCTCAGGATGAGAGAAAGCATTTGCTGCTTTGTTGTTTTTAGTAATCTCCTAAGGGCACAAAACCTTTATTTATTAGTCTCTCTAATGCCTGCTATATTTTGGGATGTATTTGCTTGTCGTTTTTAGGTAATTCATCCATTAGGCCTAGGCTCGTGTCCACCGACCAAGCTAGAGGTCAGGGAGAAACACTTTACCAGCAGTGTGTCAGAGAGAGAAACCCGAGGGAATACTGCCTTAACACATCCCAGAGCTGCTTGTCTACAGCCTTTACAGATACATGCACACATTCCTCCTCAAAGTCCAAGGCCTGCATTTTCTCAAAGAGTACAAAGGAATATGGGAAATGTGGCGCGAGAGGCAGAATTTTTGTTGGGTTTTTTCTAGACCGGGCCGATTCTTCACTGCTTGAATGCGCAAAGGGTCACTGAGCTGGCTGAGCGCTTCAAGGACACAAACTCTCTCTATTCTCTCTCTCTCTCTCTCTCTCTCTCTCTCTCTCTGTCTTTGTCCCCTGTGTGGCACTGTGTGAGCGACAGCCCCAGAGGCCTGTGGGATATGTATGGAGTCAGTTGTTTGGAGCAGAGGAGCTCTCTAGTGATTCAGTGACACTCACTGACATGTGACACGAGGTGACAGACCAGTACATTGCTCACACCGAGAGAGAGAGAGATAGGGAAGTGAATGATGGGAAAAAAGGAGGAGTGCTGAGGCACAGACTGGATAGAGGTTAGACAGCACAGATAAAAAAATAGGTATATAAATAAGAAGAATCAGAGGAGATGAAAGAGAAGGTAAAGACACTGTAGTGTGTCGACACATGTGATGTATTAACTGTTCCTGTTCCCAGAGGCGCCATTCCGCAGTCCCGCTGTAGTATCTGCTGAGAAGGAGAAAAGCCAGATATTTCTGCCTCATCCCCTTGAGATTTTGCTATCGCTTCACATCGACTTCTCTCTCTATCATTTCATCCATCCATCCATGTGTCCTTTCACCTTCCTTCTTTTCCTTACTGCTGCAGAATCATTAAAAAAAAACTTGTTCATTGAAAAAAAAAAAAAGCGTCAAAGGCGAAATTGCGTCACAGCTGGGGTTTAATGCTGACAAAGTTTCTGCTACGTAACTGCAACGTAACTGATTTCTGAGTTGGAGTATTTATTTTAATAACTGTTTTAAAATTAAAAAATAGATATTTGAGGTTGGCATTTGAGAATTATTACAAACTTTGTTGAGAAATATAATTCAATTAATCTTTGTTTTTATCAAATTCATTTGCATTCAAATGATAATGAATACACATTATAAATAAACAAAATCCAAAATTGTAGCTACACTACCATTCAAAAGTTTGGGGTTAATAGTTTGTTTGTTTGTTTGTTTGTTTGTTTTGTTTTGTTTTGTGAAAATAAAGAAATTAACACTTTTTATTTAAAGATCAAAACTGATTTTAAAAGTCACAGTAAAACTCAGTAAAATCTATTTCAAATGAATGCTGTTCCTTTAAACTTTACATGAAAAATAATAAGTACTGTTTCTTGAGCACCAAAATAGGCATATTAGAATGATTTCTGAAGGATCATGTGACACTGAAGACTGAAGTAATTGCTGCTGAAAATTCAGATTAGCAATAACAATAATAAATTACATTTTAAAATGTATTAATTAAAAACTGTTATGAATCGTAATAATTTCCCAATAATACTGTGTTTTGCAGCTGTGGTCTTTTTCTAAAACATTAACAAATCTTACTGACCCAAAATTTTTGTAGAGTATAAACTGCTTAGACTTACTGAACAGAAACATGCTTGTGTGTCTGTCACTGTTTTATCTTTTTTTTTTTCATTCAGTTTTTTAGTTAATTTAGTATTTAGCTCGGTGCAGTTTAGTTCAGCACACTGCAAAACTAAATAAATATAACATGTAAAATTGCTTTATCATGCTATTTGCATCTATGCTGCACCCCAATGCTTATGTGTGAAGTACAGGGAATACTATGATTCATTAATGTGGGCACTAAAATTAATTTGTGCTGCTTTTTTGTGCCTGTCTCGTTCTTTGAGAGGCTAGTTAATCCTGATGAGAGTGCTAGCACTACATCAGAGCTTCAGGTCCATTTGCAGCCATCTTCTTTGTTAGCAGAAAACATCAATGAATGTGGTGGAGAGCATCGCCCAAATCAAGAGCCCATGAAACATTAGAAGTACACAAGGCCTGAGCCGGAAGTGGCCATGTTTGATCCAAATGAATAGCACTGGCTGAGTTAGCATAGGCGCCAGCCGCTAATCATTGATTTTTATGCTTCTTATCAGTAGTTTAGCCAGAGAGGCCTCTTATGCTGGAGCCGCTGGTGGCACCAGCGTTGTTGCCTCTGTCTATGGGTTTTTCAGGGCCGTCCGGCCTGTCTGCCCTCCAGAGCTCTCATACACCACCTCAATTATAGATTCTGACACTAACGCTCTTCTGTGAAATGCTATCCCATGATACAAGATTCCAGGAACGATTCTGTTTATGAAGGTGTTCTCACACATTTCAGAACAATTCTGCCACACACTAGAAGCAGTGCTCAATAGCCCTCATTTTCATAAGCGAGATATTCAACAATTTCCCGCTAAATTATTTTTATGTCTAGGATAATCAAGTGAAGTACACGTAACTCAGCGCTTGCACCTGAGAGGGGCCACTCAAGGATAAGTGTAACCTGGATGTAATCAAATTTTCATTTTCATCTTAATGCGTAGGGCACTTGAGACCTGTCAAGGCTATTGTGAAATGCACGTACAGTATGTGTGCGTCATGGGCCTTTTTGGCCCTGCTGACCTATGTAAAATCTTTAACTCTGTTTTAGACCCACAGGGCCATTGGCAAACATTTTTACTACTAGCTTTAGCAACCGGGAGGTCAGAGGTTTCCTGTCCTGTTACCGTTGCTGTTCTGAGAGCCAATGACATTACATTTCAGCTTGCTTGACACAATATGTATTTCCCCATATTCGTATAATGTCTGAATACCTAGTATCCGTGATGACAATGACAATACCCCGGTGACATTCTGCATCAGCTGAGATTCTGAAGTGTGCAACCTGTGGTCACTATTCTATCCCATAAGTCCACATAGCTGAGGAGCTGTCATATTCAAAAAGTTTTACAAATAAAAATAGCAAAGAACTTTTGAGGCCAGT
Source organism: Schizothorax lantsangensis (assembly GCA_027422415.1). NCBI lineage: Eukaryota > Metazoa > Chordata > Actinopteri > Cypriniformes > Cyprinidae > Schizothorax > Schizothorax lantsangensis. The sequence goes on from CM049841.1 coordinate 28,998,208, forward strand.
GGCTTTTTTTTTTTCAAACCAAGAAAGTTGTTCCTTATAGTTAAAATGTACCATTATCAACAACGCGTCTTATGTAAGCCTGTGAAAGGTGTGCATGTGTGAATGTGAAAGATATCTCATATTTTTTGTGTCCATACATGTTTTTGTTCTTTTGTAATTGCATATGTTTATGGGAGGGTTATGGAAAGTACTCAGCCTTTAGAACTTAGCATTTCTTCACCTTTTGCAGTTCCTCCGCTTGTCATATAGCTCCAAAGAAGGTGTTATTACATGACAGGAAGGAAGCTTGTTGCTGTTATTCCTGGGTGAACACTTGACACTAGCTCATGTTAAAACGTTGCAGTCAGAAATTAATGTCAATTAATCAGAGCTGTCTCTGGGTCTCTGGTGAGCTGGCCTTGAAGAAACGAATTTGCATCTTTCTTTCTTTTTTTTTCTCCCCCACCCTCATTTTTATTCCTGAACAAATTTGACCTGATCCAGGAAAGAAACTTCAGGGACTTGGGTTAATTTGAATCGACGAGGAACGTTGTGTTTATGGGCATTAGAAATGTCAATAACACCCTTTGGCAGATGCTAAGCCATCAAAGTGATTTATGCTAATGATGATATTTTTGTAAGATGGCCATATTATCCAGTGGGAAGCGGCGGTGTGCAAGGGTGAAGGCTCTTTTGATTGTCAGCGGGATTATGTGGATGGTTTTTGAGGGTATTACGCTGGAAATGAGGTTTGTCTTGGCTGTGTGATTAGAGTAAGGCACTTAGCATTAGCCTATTCCCTTGTTCATATTTGCCCCTGGGAGATAAAGCAAGAAGCAGACTTTTCTGTTGTAGACATTGGGGATTATTGGATTGGTTATACTAAGACAGTGAGGATGTGGTGCCTTCAAGCTTGCTGAGGACCATCGTACATTGTATTTTGGATAGACAGAGGCGCCCAGTCTGCCCATATTATCAATGCTTTATTTGCATTATTACGTAAGGGTAAATAAAACACTTGCATTGATGCTGCTCTGTGTTACAACTGAGATTGGACAGGAGAAAGTATGTTAACATCACATCATACAAATTTGTCCTTTACATTAATCCAGTTCTTTCCCACTGAATGGCAAACTCAGGTGACAGAAGGTGCAGAGGTGGTGCTTTTCCCTCACACATGCGCCCAGTACCAACCTCACACACACACACACACACGTCCTGTGTGTTAGCACCACATGCCTGCACAGTACAGCGCAAATATTCTCTGGAATAATTAGTTAAAAGCAACTCTCCCTTTGACCCCTAATGGAGAAACCAAAGACACAAGCTGTCCTCTATCAAATGGCCTCAATTTGAAGCATGCATGTGGAGAGGAAAGACACACTCAAGTTTCTCTCAGCTACAGTACCACACCTCACCCCTGAAGGCCTATCACACTTTAAACAGCATGTAATCTCTCATGCTAATGTGCTGTATTGCATAGCTAAGCTGCTGTACTAAGTCCCCAGGTCTCCCATCTCTCAGTGCTTTGAGGACTGCTGCTCTTCCACTGTGTGCAGTATTCATCTGTATGTGTTTTAACTCCCTGCTGAAAAAGACCAGCGTAGGTGGTCCCCAGCATATGGTGTGTTGGGGATGCCGCTGTGCTAGAGTCCCCACCAGGCTTCTTAACCTACTTTTATCAACAAGACTTCCTTGGTCAACCAGATTTTTAAGAATGATCATGATGGGGCAGTTTCACCTGCGTAAACCGAACTGGTCTTTTTTTGCATGGCTATGCGTAATTTACTTTATTGGATATTACAGTTAGTATGACTACCACTATGCCAAGTATACAGAGGATGTACTCTCTGTCCATCAGGACTGCGCATCACGGAGATTGTATTCTAAATTCCAATTCACAATTTGAAATGAATTGACAAAACAGAATGTGGAAATGCAATTTAAAGGGCACCTATTATGCAAAATCCACTTTTACATGGTGTTTGGACATAAATGTGTGTTGGCAGTGTGTGAACACAACCACCCTACAATGATAAAAATCCACCCACTCCTCATTTTTTTATCCCCATTAAACCAAGTCAGTCTCACTAGGCCTGCCGTTTTGACTCTCACCGCAGTGTGACGTCACATTTCGGAGGGCCGGGCCACGGGGGTTGATTGACAGCCCTGCATTGCTATTGTTTCCACCCTCAGTGGTTACACTGTCCTCCATTTTCTCCGTGCTCGAGCAGCTGTAACGTCAACAATGCCTCGAAAGCAATCCCTGTGCTCTGTGTTTGGATGTAAGACTGAACATAAGAGTCTTCATTTTCTCCCAACATCTGAGGACGCTGTGGATTACTTTCATTTTTCAAGGTAATGCCCCTCAAAATCTACCTAAATACGTGTATCACTCCAGACTCCTTTGTGAATGTCATGTCGTTATAGTGCTTAGCGTTTTAACCTTATTTGTGTGCGTACATTAAGTATTTTTAACTGATCAGCGCCATGCTTGTGAGATTAGTTTGCGCCGTTCGTAGCGCGAGATTTGTTCAGTAGCACGACTGCGCGGCTCGATCTATTGATCCGCGCCAATGACAGGTCAGCGCGGCGTGAGCTCAGTAACATTGCGCTGTTTCGTCCCACTTTCAGTGCATTTGACTTCCCATATGTTCGGCTGAACACCGGTTCCCTCGCTCTCAGTTATGTTGCTTCTACCAGCTATTTATTCATTACTGTAGATATGCAATGCAGAGAGACGTATACACGATGCCCTCTTCTGGAGACGGTGTGGGAATATGCAGCTCATTGGCTGAAACTTCACAGACACATTCTGGGGACACCCAAGATCAATATTACATCTTGCAAAATGGGGCGTAATAGGTGCCCTTTAAATTTGAGGAAGTGGAATTGAAATTAAATTTCTGTAAATAGTATTTTTAATAGAACATTTAAATAAATGATAATATTTAAGTATAAAATATAACATTTCTGTACGTGGGAATTTAAATATTAGTTTTATCATTTAATGTTTATATGTATGTTTTTATATATTAGAAAGTTTTTTGTAATAAAGTGTCCACCGATGTTGCATTTATTTGTTAGAAATACAGCAAAAATAATGTTGTGAATTATTATTACATTTTAACATAACATAAGTCATTTAGTCATGTTATGGCAAAGCTGAATTTTCTAGCAGCATTTCCTCTAGTCTTCAGTGTCACATGATCCTTAAGAATGGCTTTAATATGTTGATTTGGTGTTCAAGAACCATTTATTTTTTATCAATATTGATTTTTTTTCAGGATTCTTTCATCTATATAAAGTTCAAACATAATTTATTTGAAATAAAATTATTTTGCCATTTGCTTTATTCATTTTCATTCAAATTATTCAAATGTAAATTAATTACAATTCAATGCATCATTGCTGAATAAAAATAAAAGTATTGAATAAAAATAAAAGTACTCTAAGAAGCGCAAAACAAAACAAACAAACAAAACATACTGCCCCTAAACATTTGAACATATTTATATAAAGACTTTTGATCTTGATTTTTAATGTCAGGAAATAAATAGACAAATTATTTATGCTTTGTTGCTTGTGATAGACTATCGAAATTGCTAATTTGTGCCTGCATTGAATTTCCTTAAACTGCATTTCAGTAAATTACACTCCGTTTTAATCAGTTCATCATACTATGGGATTTGGCCAATTCAGTTATTGAATTCTACATTTTGCCAACACTCATATCCATTTCTTATTATCATATACTTGTCTTATAAACTCGTTTTCTGTTTCTTCATGCGTGCACACACTGCAGTGTATTTGAGCTTGTTTGTGAAGTGCATCTCTGAGGCCGTGTCGGAGCGTAATGGAATGATGAGGACTGAATTGAGGGCCCGGCCGACTGAATTGCTCCTGCTGTCTCACCACGCTTTCCATGTCGAGGAGGTTTGGCAGCTGTTTGGAAGAGCGTGGCCGAATTTCCCTGTTTTTCGGCATCGGGTTAGCGAGGGCAGAACATAGGACATGCTGCCAGCAGCTCTGTGAAGTCACGTCGCTCTCCTCTTCTACTTCACTCACTCATTCCTTCTCTCTCTCCCTTTTTCTGCAGCCTTAGGGCTCATGTAACCCTGTCTAGTATCGCAAGTGGGAGAGTGAGTGCGTGTCGGAGTAGAAAAAAAGGGTGATAGCTGAGAAATGCTTCAGAGAAGGGGGCCACAGAATGTGAGGGGACATAAAAGTAAGACAAGCTCCACCAAGACTTTAAATGAGAGGCCTGCAGAGAAAAGTGGGAGGAAGTTAAATAGCATGTTTTACCCAGCATGTTAGACCCGGTAAGGAACACCTCATGTCTGCTCAGCCAACTTTTATAACTTTAATGTCCCCTTGGCTTTAGTGTGGACCGAAGGTTTTATTTGCCTGGGCAAGCGTCGGAGGGAAAGCATGTGGGTGCGGAAGGCTGGGAAGAAGAAACCGAGGCAGAAGGGAAGAAAAGGCGGTAGCTGCAGTTGGCCCTAATTATTTTTGCGGCTTACAGTGTACTTTGTGTCAGCCTTTGGAATGATTTACACACTTGGGAACATTATGAGGAAGCTTTGTGTTTTTCAGGGGCTACAGGAGAGGGGCAGAGAGAGAGAACGAGGCGGCTCGGTGGTGCTCTGTGCCCTAATGAGTGCCGGCACAGCCTGCGCCCAACACAAACTGCATTACCAGCTGTCGGCCATCTTGTTTTAATATGCCCTTAATGTTGCTGCACTCCACTTAGCATGTCCCCCGCTCCTCTCTTTTCTGTGTTCGTTTCATCCCCCTTTTTTTTATTCTCGGTGAGGGAGTTAAAGTGCTTTGGTGGTTTTGCCTTTTTAGGGCTATTGGAAGGAGCCACCGCATTGCTTTTGTAACCACACACAGCTGGCACTGCGTCTGAGCCACAGCAATAGGGACTTTAATTGAAACACTATATGTGTTTATAGCCTCCTCCACCTCTCCAAGCCAGAGACCGTCCCACTGACGTCTTGTAATGTTTTTCCAATGCGTGCATTTGTGTGTTTGAGACCCCGTGTGAACTGAATCTGCGAGTGTGTGTGAATGTTGTGTGTGTGCACGTTTTATAGCCCCTCTATGTGTGTCTACCCAAAGGAAGGAAAATTACATTATCTCAGTTGTTTCTCCTAGACGGCAATGAGATTAAATGGAGATTTTTCTCCTGAGAAAAAGACCACAGAAATCCCCTCTTAAATTTCAGAAGAGATTTCCACAGCCTCAAACTGTGCTCGGATTTGCCGAAATCCATACTTGTCTGTTTAATTTCTCTTAAAGAAATTGAGGAGAAATATCTTCAAGAAAATGAAAGCATGAACTATGAAAGAGTAGCATCCAATGAAAAAAATAGGTGTGTTTGCAGTCTGCACAGGCCCTGGACTTATTTTGGTGAAACATGAAACACAAACCCAGGCCAGAGCTGGGCCGCTCGTGGATCTGAGGCAGAGAAACTGTTTACTTACTGATCATGGAGAGAAGACTTCAAAGCTTCCACACACACAACACATTTCTAATTAGACATGCCACCAGAGAAAGGACAGATACGCCACAATTAGCCATGTGTCAGAGAAGCTGTAAGTTTAAACAGATTAATCCTCCCAGTTTAGATTGATTCATCTACACAACTCTTTAAATTGCATTTGTAACCATTTCTGTAGGTTCCGGGGTTTTTTTGTCTTTCTCTCGTGTCTATTAGCAAACATAATGGATACACATGTGAGCTTGTGTTATCGTTTCTGTTAAGATCACCACATTTTTTTTTATCATGACAATCCCTCCCACTCCCCCAGTGCCAGTCCACAGTGGCATTATATGATCTTAGAGACAGAAACACTATCATTTGTGACATTTGACTACTGAAATGATTAAAAAGCATATCGAAATGAAAGCAGGAAATGGCATTTGCAAAATGACACGCAACTGAGCATATATTTGCTTGACTGTGTCAATGATATTTCTTTCTGTGTAAAAAACAAGTGTGTATTGGTTATAATGTATTGTAGTTTTGTTTGTCTCAGAGTACTGTGGTCATGTTTTTTCAGTTCTATAAATATTTAGTACTTTGAGGTTAATGCTGATATCTGATATTTTATCACTTTGTTTGACCAGTTTTGAAAACAATAAACCATATGCTGCATCGAAACACAACACATTGTAAAAATACATAGATAATTAGAAAACATAAAACAGATAAGATGTGTTCTGACACAGTTTGTAAGACATGAGATGAACCTCATACAAACTTGTGGTGAACCGTACGGTTGTGTTTTATGGGATCTGTTCCACCCCTAGTAAAAGCCCACTGCTCATTAAAGCAAAATGTAATCAAAGTCCACCCCACACTGGCACTGGAATTACACTGCTTGTATCAACCTTCCTTCTCCCTGCTCAGTGTCTAACCCCGAAGCCAGCGTATCAAAGCAGACCTTAATGTAATTTTGGATTTATTTAATTCCTGAGCCCTAAGAAATGATCACTTTCAAACAGAAACATGCGTAGTCTAACTGTTGAAGAATTAATCAAGCCCAAAGCTTTAGGATGGTACTTTGTGTGTCTAAAACAGCATATTCTCTTCCCTCTCATGACACAGAGCAGGCCTCCTGGAATCATAGTGTTAACTCCTACACTGATTTAAATAAAGAAATATAAGAATAATAATGTTATATTCAGTTACTACTAATAATATAGAAATAGGTATTGCACCGATATTGGAATTCAAATATGAAATACAAATGTGTATTTATGTTCTCAAGTCACTACATTTGCAGATGTGTATGTGTATATCCATATACAGTATACAGATATATATCCATATACAGATATGTATGACAGTAGCAGGATTTAGAGTGACTGAATATCTCTCAACCATATGGAGGTCGAAGGTTAAAGCGGTACCACCGTCTCATGCTGTAAGTAGAGTGCACTCCATGCATGCGATATGCGGATTTGCCATCCATGTGCAGGTGTTTACAGAGAGGGTCTTTTCCCTCCAGTGGGAACAAACAGAATAACAGGTGCTGTTCTGGATTAGTGTCCCTCTATTTCTGTTTCTCTCTGTCTGCCTCCTGAGTCTGTCTCACTTGTTCTTTGTTTTTTGCTTGGTCACTAGTTCAAGCTGACAGCTGTCACTGAGAGAGAAAGGTCTGCTGAGACACAGGCTCATGGCACCATCGGCTTTGGGAGTGTGTTTATGTGTGTTTGGAGCTGTTTCATTTGGCTGTGCTCCAGACAGTACAATAGGGAAGTATTAAGTACCTAAAATGATTCCACATTTTGTGCTTATGAATGATACTAAAGTTATGTCAAGGCAAATCAGTTCACTCAGTCTGAAATCTCCAAAACTGTTTGAAGTTGAGATTACATTTTATATTTATCAGCAGATCAGCAATAAAATCAGGTTATAATGGTGTTATACATTTTGTTTCTTCAGCCTCAAACTAAACTGTAGGCTTGTGGAACTAATATAAATGTGTATTTTAGAGTATTTTATATTGATTTATAAATAAATAAATACATGCATAAATTAAAAAGTGGTCTTTCTCCTTCCCTTTATGCTGTTATGATTTCTTTTTTTAAATTTGTGAATTTCTTTTTCATTTCTTACTTATCACATACTGAAGACCTCCAACATAAATATAAAACATATAGACAATAGCCATTAGATGCCCAAGTGGACATGTTAACCACAGCGACATTTTACCACTACTGAAAGACTTTTACTGTAGCCTTTCATCATTCACACAGTCCTTCATTCTTACAGTAAAGATCAATATCACTCATTCCCTATAGGTGCACTGCAGTCATTAAAAGTACTGTTTTTTCCCTTAAAAGGCACATGGAATATTTCAGCTTTATCCTCGTGATAAAACAGACTTCAGAATCTCTTTCATTATCAATGAAGAGTAACCCTATAGATTCTATGGTGGACTGCCTTAATGCACAGCTCTGTTGTACTGTACACTTCTTCTCACTGTCCCCTTCTCCCCCTCAAAACACGCACTCTTTTGATTCTCAGAGCACATTCACTTAGCAAATCAAACAATTATGCTGTGTGCAGTTGTGTGGATGTCCACAGCCCACTCTCATTTTCATTTTCCAACCAGGTTTAATGAGTTTTCTGTGCCTGTGTTTTTGAGTGATCCCCTTTTCTCTGCCGTGGGAGAAGAGAGACATTTATTTCTCTTAATCTGAGGCAAAGCCAAGGGACTCATGCTTAACACGACTTTTCCTCCCCTGCTCGCCGTCACCAGAATTATAGATGATGGGTTTACATTTATTAAACTGCAGTGTGCTTTCACTCAAAGCACCTCACACATTCCTAATCAGATGTTCTTTTCCTCCCCCCCTTCATTTTGGCAACAAAAACACTTTTCTAATCTAGAAAGCTCAGGTTTAAATTATTAATTAATTCATTCATTCATTCATTCTTGAGAACAATATTTTTATTGACTTGTGTGTGGGTATGATTACTTTGCTTTGTCCACAAAGATAAAAAAATAATAATATGTAAGTTTAAAGGGTTAGTTCACCTAAAAATTCAAATTCTGTCATTAATTACTCACCCTCAGGTCGTTCCAAACGTGTAAGAACTTCATTCATCTTCAGAACACAAATTAAAATTAAAATAGTCCATGTGACATCTAACGTTCTGGGCCTTGAACATGGTAGCTGCGTTGCTGTCTATGCTCTCAGAAAGCTCTCAGATTTAATCAAAAATGTCTTTATTTGTTTTCTGAAGATAAACACAGGTCTTATGGGTTTGGAATGACATGAGGGTGAGTAATTAATGACAGAATTGTCTATCCCTTTAAGAAATAATAATGTCAAATTAATAAATGGATAAAAATGGATCTACATTTGTATTTTTATATTAATTTTTATTTTATTTGAATTTTTTTTTAGAAGATGGGGTAGTCTTAGGATAGTAAATACTTTATGTAATTAACTGTATATAAAATAGCGGTCTATGACCTTTTTCGATTATCTTGGTTTTGTCTACAGCCAGCGGCCCCAACAATGTTTAGGGACAGAGGATAAAAAAATAAAACATGAGCTCAGTGTAAAACCTCTAGGAGTCAATGGAAAGTCCCCATCGTGATAGAAAATCAAACGTGTGTGACTGAGAAAGTTAGTGAGAAAGAGAGTTAAAAAGTTGTTGTGCTTTTAGCTCAGCTGGAAAGCTCCGGTTCTTGGAGGAAACGGTGGTCTGGCAGTGGACTTTCTTCCATTTTGTGTCACCATACCCCCTCGGTGTGGTGGACTTGGCTTTGTGTGTGCGTGTGTTTGTGTGTGACAGCTGAATGGATAATGCCTTGGAGTTAAGGAAAAGCCTAGAGTGAAACCAGACTCGCTGCCCTGCCATCAATCCGCCTGTCGTCTTCCTTCCCTCTCTTTATTCCTCCCTCTTGCTTCCTCTTTCTCTATCTCTCTCTCTCTCTCTCTGTTTAATGCAAGCCTAACCTTTGAGGGCTGTTTGGGTGAACTTATTTGTCACCTTCCAGGCTTCCAGTAGTAAAAGAGGGTCCAGTGCCCTGTGGTTTTATTGGGAGCCTGTAATGGAGAAAAAGAGAGAAACAGAAGTATATACAAAGAGAATACAGGAACTAGAGATGATGGAGTGAGCAAGTACACATATCCATCACAGAGCAGCGCAGTCAGTGCAATGGAACTGCTGTTGCCCCGTGGGGAAAAAAATGAACCTTGAGTGCAAGCTACCGTTAGCCCAATGATCGATACATGACCCTCCGACTAGATTAAGGTGACCAAATTTCTGAAATATATCAATAAATCATTTTCCGCGGTATTATCTGAGGATTTAAAATTTTGTGTGGGGGGATTGTGTATTTTGATCATGGTTGATCATCCTCTGTCACACAACTCTAAATTATATGTAGACAAAAAACAGCATTTCATGCAATATGTAATGCGTTTAAATTATGTGTGCAATGAAATAAACACCATATGATTACAAAAAATAATATTTATTTAATATTTTATAGAATTATTAAATACAACCCAAATTCCGGAAATGTTGGGACGTTTTTTTTTAAATTTGAATAAAATGAAAGCCAATATTTTATTCACAATAGACTTTCAAATCACATGAGCCAATAACAAATTTTATTCTGATAAATTTTACAATAGAACATAGATAACAAATGTTTAAACTGATGCCTGGTAAATTTTACAATTTTATGCACAAAATGAGCTCATTTCAAATTTGATGCTTTGTTTTAATTTTATTCCTCTACAGATTCTGAGAGACTCTGCCTCTCTATCCCTTATTCTGATAGCTAATCATTTTATATGTACAGACCTGAATCTCAATTTAAAATTTTAAACTTAATTTGAACTTGTTTCGAAAAAAACTCGTTTGAAATTAAATTAATTCAATGAGCTCAAGTGGAGTTTAAGTCTTTTAAACTTTATGTTCTCTATGTTCTATTGAATAAAATATTGGCTCATGTGATTTCAAAGTCTTTGTTTTAATTTTATTCAAATTTAAAAAATGTCCTAACATTTTCGGAATTCGGGTTGTATAATTATATATTATTTTAGATTTATAATGTACAGGTGCATCTCAATAAATTAGAATGTCGTGAAAAAGTTCATTTATTTCAGTAATTCGACTCAACCCGACCCGACCCAACCCGAGCGGCACAGTTGTGAAACTCGTGTATTAAATAAATTCAATGTACACAGACTGAAGTAGTTTAAGTCTTTGGTTCTTTTACAACGAATTTTTTTAGATGCTCACATTTAACAAAAACCCACCAATTCACTATCTCAACAATTAGATTTCAGGCTCATGGTGACATGCCAACAGTAAACAAATACAACAATTCACTACACCTCTCAAAGGTTTCAATTAGAATATGGTGACATGCCAATCAGCCTTCAAAATGGTCTCAAGACAGTTTGGTTCCCTAATAGAGGTCTGCACGGGCTTTAAATTATGGTAATTTTCTGAGTTAAGGCCCGAACCCGGCGCGTTAGAGATCGTCTGAAATCCCGACCCGACCCAACCCGAGCGGCACAGTTAAATTTAGAGCCCGAACCCGACCCGAACCCGAAGTCTTCTTTTTTTTTTTCACAACGAATAGCCAATTTAAAAAAAATAAAAAAATAAGATGCTGTATTTCATGATTGCATGCAAGGGCAGTAAACAAATACATGTGAAGAAACAGATTCATCAAGGCTCGGCCAGTTCAGAAGGCAAAAGAAAAAACACTTACCAGTTACATAAATTCTGCCGAGTTTTTGAATGGTTGTATACGACAAGACGATAATTCTTCCACCGTGCAAATTATGGTAATTTTCATCAGTTAAGGCTCGTTAGCATTTGGCCTGCTTTAAATCAGACATAGAGATGTAGTGCGGTAAGATCGCATTTATTTGAATTAGCGAGAGAGAGAGAGAGATGAAAGTTGCGTGTGTGAACCTACGTCTGCGCGTCTCTCTCTACAAGCAATGAGGCTTAGTTACTTCAAAAACAAAGATTTTACCCCCTCATTGCAGAGAAATATTACGTTGTGAGTCAGTAGCCCATCGAAGCTATTTTACTAATAAAAGTTTCCGTGCTGTGTGTTCGCTGCGCGATCTCTCTGATATCTGTGTGCAATAATGTGTGTGTGTGCGCCTATGAAAGCAGCGTAGCCTACATATAGCAACAAGCCCGAGCCCGACCCGAGCCTGAGACTATTCATTAAACATTAACCCAAAAGTATTTCAGGACCCGTCGGGCTCGGGTCGGGTAGCAGACCTCTACTAGGCTACACAATCATGGGGAAGACTGCTGATCTGACAGTTGTCCAGAAGACAATCATTGACACCCTTCACAAGGAGGGTAAGCCACAATCATTCATTGCCAAAGAAGCTGGCTGTTCACAGAGTGCTGTATCCAAACATGTTAACAAAAAGTTGAGTGGAAGGAAAAAGTGTGGAAGAAAAAGATGCACAACCAACCGAGAGAACCGCAGCCTTATGAGGATTGTCAAGCAAAATCGATTCAAGAATTTGGGTGAACTTCACAAGGAATGGACTGAGGCTGGGGTCAAGGCATCAAGAGCCACCACACACAGACGTGTCAAGGAATTTGGCTACAGTTGTCGTATTCCTCTTGTTAAGCCACTCCTGAACCACAGACAACGTCAGAGGCGTCTTACATGGGCTAAGGAGAAGAAGAACTGGACTGTTGCCCAGTGGTCCAAAGTCCTATTTTGAGATGAGAGCAAGTTTTGTATTTCATTTGGAAAACAAGGTCCTAGAGTCTGGAGGAAGGGTGGAGAAGCTCATAGCCCAAGTTGCATGAAGTCCAGTGTTAAGTTTCCACAGTCTGTGATGATTCGGGGTGCAATGTCATCTGCTGGTGTTGGTCCATTGTGTTTTTTGAAAACCAACATCACTGCACCCGTTTACCAAGAAATCAAGAAATTTTGGAGCAATTCATGCTTCCCTCTGCTGACCAGCTTTTTAAAGATGCTGATTTAATTTTCCAGCAGGATTTGGCACCTGCCCACACTGCCAAAAGCACCAAAAGTTGGTTAAATGACCATGGTGTTGGTGTGCTTGACTGGCCAGCAAACTCACCAGACCTGAACCCCATAGAGAATCTATGGGGTATTGTCAAGAGGAAAATGAGAAACAAGAGACCAAAAAATGCAGATGAGCTGAAGGCCACTGTCAAAGAAACCTGGGCTTCCATACCACCTCAGCAGTGCCACAAACTGATCACCTCCATGCCACGCCGAATTGAGGCAGTAATTAAAGCAAAAGGAGCCCCTACCAAGTATTGAGTACATATACAGTAAATGAACATACTTTCCAGAAGGCCAACAATTCACTAAATACATTTTTTTATTGGTCTTATGAAGTATTCTAATTTGTTGAGATAGTGAATTGGTGGGTTTTTGTTAAATGTGAGCCTAAATCATCACAATTAAAAGAACCGAAGACTGAAACTACTTCAGTCTGTGTGCATTGAATTTATTTAATACACGAGTTTCACAATTTGAGTTGAATTACTGAAATAAATGAACTTTTCCACGACATTCTAATTTATTGAGATGCACCTGTATACTTATTTTATATTATAGGTTTTATATTTAGTTAAAAAAATTTATGATAAAACTTTCTGTGGAATGCCTAGAACATTAGGGTATTATTTTACCTTGCAAGGTGAAATAACAGGGACATTTTTGGGGAAACAAACCACCAAACTACCTGGTTACCCTAACAACTACCTGGTCACCCTAGACAAGAGCATTGGCATTCCAAAACAATCACTCAGACCACTCATTTTTTTCTTTCCCAAAACAGTGAAGTGTCTAATTCTCTGAAACTGAGGGACTGTTCTGCATTGGCTAAGTCTCTTTCTCAAGCTCTACATGCTAACCTCTTTGTCTGTCGCCTGCTAAAAGCCCTGCTAAGTTCAACCAAACATTTTCTCTGGGATTTTTGTCCAGACAAAGCCCCAATACCGGTCGGGCTTTTGAAAAGCAGGGCCGCTGCATAAAAGTGGGTGATTGTCCGGCCGCAGTATATAGAGGCCCTGGTGTTCATGGCTGCCGTTATGCACTAAGCCTGTTGTGTGAAACCGAGCAAGCCTCTAGATTAGCCGGTCCTGCGTCGATGCGGCCTTTTGTGTCCCGCCGCCTTTCGAATCCTGCAGTCGTGACCAACAAAGCGTGAAATGAGTAAATAACGCCCCTCGAAGAAAGCCCAACATTTTACACCATTGTCCACGGTCCCCTAAGCCGCTTAAAGACTTCAAATGCTTCGCCACTTCTCTGTTCTTCCCCTCTTTTGAACAGTAAAATGATAATGACAGTCATTGAAATGTGTTTGTTTTTGTCTGTTTTTTGGGCTCTCATATCTAAATGCCAAATGATATGTTCCCAGAGCATGACCGCTGCGTGTATGCGAGAATGTGTGTGATTTACTGGAGTGATTTGGCACGTTTAGAAGTGAAATTAGTGTGGAAGTATAACAGAGAAGTGGAAATGTGGGGAATCGCCGATCTCTGCGGGCCCACGCCGAGCATGAGCTATTGGGTTTGAACTAGCGAGAGGCCAAATAATCTGAGGGAAGAACTCCATGCCATCTGTAGCTCTTTCTCTAGGTCTCTATCTGTCGTTCTCTCTCTTTGTCAAACATTAGCAGAGAGGCCAAAAAGATTGCTGGGTTTGCAGTGCTTGCTAGAGTAATGTAGCTCCAGCTGAAAGGAGACCTATCATGAAAATGTTACACAGATGCTCAGATGGGTTTCTATGGTGGTCCATATGGTGGAATATAACAATTAATTTCCAACAGATGCATTTTAAGAGGATGGGAAATGGTGTTGTATGTAGTCAATGTCATAAATATAGCTACTAAGAAATGAAGGCTCCTTCACATGACTCATGTCAAACCCACCTCTTAACACAAGGGTCATGACCTGCATATGAAGAGCATTGCACATAGCCTCGCAATAGCCGATTTGGATTATTTTATGATTTGTTCAATTTATGTGTGTATAATATAAAATTTTATCTCTGATTTGTTGATATGCCTTTGACATTGTGACCAGGACCATCGGCACCATAATGGTCAACCAGGAACATTGTGCCTAGCCCCATGGTCTATGATATAGGAAGTTAGAAGCCCCTCATATCATTTTGATCTGACTCCATAAATTGAAGAGAATACCCTGGATATGACTGTTTTTTCAAGAATCAGACTCTTTTCTGTCTTAATTCCCACGCTGGTACCACCCGTGTAATGATCCAAACAGTCTGGTAATCATTGGCTATGCTTTAAAAGGTCAAACAGGGTTAAAGTTGAAATTGTCTAAACTTTAAGCACCCATTACAATGCACAGATGTAACTCTGTGCCTGCATTGGATATCTATTTTATTTTATATTATATTATATTATATTATATTATATTATTTTATTTTTTAATTTTATTTTTTATTAATATTATTTTTATTTTGGCCTTATGGCAAGTTACATGACTGCTCCTTTCAAACACACTCACACACACTTGTAAGCACATGGTGCAATTTGTGCTCATTAGCACTAATTACAGTGTCAAGAAGTAATGAGAGGCTGAATACTTTCACAAAAAGATCCATCTCTCCATACACTATAAACACAATTAGCACTAAACTAACTTGGCTCCCTGACTTTTACCCCAAGTTTTTGTACCCTAACTTTATCTTTAGTTTCCTTTCCATGGGGCATTTGGAAGGGGGTGGAGTGGGGAATCCAGCTTTTGAGCGGAAATGTAATGGTTTTTCTGCTTCCCTCTCCCGCAATCGATTTCGCCATGCCGGGCAGGAAATGATGTTGGCACACCACAAATAGCCTGCAGATGACGGGAGATTTGATGCTAATAATTTGTTGGCGGAGAGAGTCATGCGGGCCGCTCACTGATGGAGATTGAGATGCGTTTGTCAGCAGACAGTCGGAGGTGAGCGAGAGAAGGGTGGGCTGCAACTTTTCCAAGGCGGGCAAAATGATTAGCGAATGTAATGTGGCAGATAATAGACAAGAGAATGAATATTTTATTTGGTCAGAGCCTCTGACGAGAGCAATTTGCATGTCAGGAGGTGACAGACAGAGCGCAGATGAATGACAGCTCTATCAGCTGTGGCTGCGTTAAGACATTACTCTCAGATATTGTCTGTTACGAGACACTCACACCCTTACGTAGCACCACTTAACACTCTTTTTCATCACAGTTGTCGCTTAGGAGGTGTGCATGTGTGTATATACAGGTGTGTGTGCCCACGTTATCTGATGAGTGTATGTTTAGCATTGCAAGCCCTGTAGTGGTTTCTTTCAAACTGACAAATGCTCAGTAATGCTTCTTGAAAACCATTAATATTCACTATCATTGGACTCTAAGCCACTAAGGATTTGTTTTCGCCCTGGAAAAGAAAATACATATACATATACATATAAACATTGCATATACATACATATATATATATATATATATATATATTAAGGGTGGAACGATACGTGTATTCGTACCGAACCGTCACAGTACGGACATATCGGTTCGGTGCATGAGGCCTTACAATGAATACAGACAATTCACCCTAGGGCTGGACGGATATGGCCAAAATTTATATCACGATATATTTCTTAATTTTGGTCGATACGATATAATTCCGATATCGATATGAACACTATTAAAAAAAGCCTCATAAAAACTGCCAAGAATGCCCACAGCAGATGTCTGTACCTACAAACTTATGAAAAATGAATTTGCCAAGTATATGAAACCTCCTCCTATAAAACTGTACAATATTTTAGGTAAAAAAAAAAAAACAGCACAAATAAATTAATGTTCACCTTTTATTTGTTTTAGCCTTCATACAAACAAGAAATGTGAAATCACTGTCAAATAAACATCTCAGACTCACCTTATTAATATATTTAACTTCAAACTATGGGCTAACATACACTGCCAGTCAAAAGTTTTTGAACAGTAAGATTTTTATGTTTTTTAAAGAATTCTCTTCTGGTCACCAAGCCTGTATTTATTTGATCCAAAATACAGCAAAAACAGTAACATTTTGAAATACTTTTACTATAAATTCTATTTTAAATTTTAAATTTATTGTAAAATAACTCTTTTCTATGTGAAAATATTTTAAAATGTAAGTTATTCCTGTGATTTCAAAGCTGAATTTTTAGCATCGTTACTCCAGTCACATGATCCTTCAGAAATCATTCTAATATTCTGATTTGCTGCTCAAAAAAACATTCAGTATTATGTTGAAAACAGCTGAGTAGAATTTTTTCAGGTTTCTTTGATGAATAGAAAGTTCAGAAGAACAGCATTTATCTGAAATAGAAATAATTTGTAACATTATAAATGTCTTTATCATCACTTTTGATCAATTTAAAGCATCCTTGCTAAATAAAAGTATTAATTTATTAAAATAAATAAATAAAAATAAAACATTAAACTGACTCCAAGCTTTTAAATGGAATAGTGTATAAGTCAAGTCAAGTCGAGCTTTATTGTCATTCTGCTACATGTGTGGACATATAGTGGAACAAACTGTTGTGTCTCGCAATCTGATTCTCTGCCTGTAGGAGGCGCTGAGAAAGCGGTAGTACTAGCGGTTTTCACAGTAATTGCTGTAATCTAGGCTGCTCCGCTCATGAAAGCAACTTTATCAGATAAAATGAAAATGCCATCGAAACTTTTCTAAAGACAGTCGGTTTCCTTCACAGATACATTCATATAAAACACCCGTGCCAAGTTTTGATTTCGAAACGTGTAGTACTCATGTTTATTCAACGAAGTCAAACGCCACAAGTAAATCAATGTATGGGAAACACTGGTAATGTATATTGAAATATCGGAAATGTGTTTAAAAATCATATCACCGTTATTGAAAAAAAATATATCGCAATACATATTGATATTGAATTATTGTCCAGCACTAATTCACCCCCAATCCAGAAGTGGGCGCCCGCAGTAATGCAATGCTGTTTGATAACCGCCAGCAGAAGAACAGCGAATGCCATGAGTTGCAAACTTGAAAACAAAGCCCCCTAGGCAGTGACCATGTGCTGATTCTGAACACGTCTCTCACGTAGACTGACAAAGGAGTGTACTTTAAAGGCTTGCGCACTCAACTGTTTGTGAAATGGAGCTTTGTGCTCGTGTATCCTACCTCTCTCATTCGACACAAATCCAAATATACCATAATATTTCCATATTTGCGATGTAACGTATCTGAATGCTAAACTATTATGTATTATGTAAATTATAGGCTTTGTACTTCAGTCGCGTTCCAACGGTGACAGAGGCAGGTGCGCTGATGTTTGGTTCGCTGTATTTTATTTTGATAAAGTACCAACTGCGCTGTCAAGTTAGCAATGCAGGAACTGGTGTGTGTGTGTGTCTCAGCGCGATCACTTCAACTGTTTTCTTATACCAGCAGAATCAACTTTAAACACTTATTGTCATATTAATAATGCATCACTGTATAAAGGTCTGCTTTTATTTGTCTACACTCACAATGAAAACAAAACAGATTTTATATATATATAACATAATGTAAAAATATTTAGTATTTTCACATCTAGGTTGATTTTTTTTCTATTTGCACTCCTGTCTGTTCAAAATAAATGAAAAGAAACCGAGCATAGTCGATTTGTATTTTTTTTCCTGTTGTACCGAAATCGTATCGAACCGTGACCCCCGAACCGAGGTACGTACCGAACCGTGACATCTGTGTACCGTTCCACCCCTTATATATATATATATATATATATATATTAATATAAACTTAAATCCAAAAGTTGTTCCTGTGCTATATTATGTAAAGACGGCACTTCTCTGCATAAAGTTGATGCTATTAAATATCTTGGAGTATGGCTTGATTCTGAACTTTCATTTAAATCACATATTAATCATATTTTACATAAAATACATTTTGGAATTAGTACTTTACATCGATCTAGAAATTGTTTTTCATACAGTGGTCGTAAGAAACTTGCCTCTCAACTTATACTTCCAATCCTTGATTATTGTGATGTTGTAATAGACTTTGTTTTGGGGTGTTCTTTTTATACTCATCATTGTATAATGTATGATGCACTCCAGTGGCCATCTTTGCACACAAGATGACATATTCACTGGCTTCAATTTATATTCAAATGTATTCATTTTAAATATCCTAGTTATTTACAACAATATTTTGTACCTTTTTCTTTAAATTATCAAGTTCTGTTTAGACCTATTTTTTTGTTTCTCGTGTCAAAAAAATACATTTGTAAAAGAGCTTTCATGTTTACAGGTCCAATAGACTGGAATAATTGATCTGCTGATATTCGATCTATTACATCATTTAAGATGTTTAAGCAAACTTTATTATCATATTTTAATTTGGGTTGTACATGTTATTTTTAAGGATCGTATTGATTTTTTTATATATATTTTTTGGCTTATGTTGTGATCAGATACACTGATCGGCATATTTTGTATAATGTATTGTTTCATATTTGCTACTAGTTATTTTTTTAATGTTGTGGTGCTTTCTCTTTTTTTTTCTTCTTCCAATTAATGTTTGTGTTTTGTTGTTTGGTGTTGTTTATGGATGTAATGTTAATTTGTGTTTTGTTTTTGCTTTTTTGTTACTATGTTGTGATTGTGGGACCCCCTCGAAAACGAGATGGTACATCTCAAGGGGTTAATCCTAATAAATAAATTCAAATATACACACATTTATTTTCTATTAAAATAAGAGCATGTAATTTGTACAATATCCTTTTATTATATTTTATTATGTTAGATTGATGTCAGATATTTTTATTTATGTGAGCCAACAATGACATGGAGAACAGGAGATGTTGCCTTAAACCAGTTGTGTGGTTTAGGTTAGGGTTTTAGGGTTAGGTTTAGCATCCAGGAAGAGTATATGAGGCCTGGATTAGTGAAAAGTACAACCTCATGCCAGAAAAGCCCTAGCCACGGTCAGCGAGCCATGCTGCGGATTTAATGTTGGAATAACATTAATCCAGGTAGGTTCCAGCAGGATAATCGGGACATGAGAACATTGCCCTTAAGAATGTTGCATTAGGCCAAGCAGAACTTGAGTGAGGAACAGAAAAGGAGAGTAACACATACACGCTCTTATGACCTTTCCTTTATGGCAGCCAATCTGGTTTGTAAACATTAATTTATTCATGAGCGTGCATCTGGCTGTTTAAACAAGAAGCACAACCCAGCAGCAATAAAAAGGAAAGGTTGACTGAGTCAGACACAATACACACTGACAGAGAGAGCGAGAGCGAGATTGAAGAGTCTGTATCTAATAAACACACTCGTGCGCCTATGCGAGCCCGACAGGTAGTGGCTTAAGGTTATAAATTCCCCTCCATCAATCTTTACAAGCATTTTATATCACAAACCGTTAAACTCTGGTGATACCCAATATGATGTAATTGAAAAGCCATTCATGAAATGTTGACTGACTGTGAGGGCAACTAAAAATGTTGTACAGCGTCAGTTTAAAGGTGGACTCTGTGAGAATGAGGCTGAGAGAAAACAACCAACAACCAACTCTTGAAAAGATGCAATCTGGTAGCTGCCATTGATTTCAGTCTGCTTATGATTAACTGGCATTGTATTCACACATATTGATTATTGGATCTAAAAACAAGCAACAAGAACAGTGTGTTTGTTTAGGGCTGCTCCTGTTGTCTATTCGTTAGCCTGTTCAGTATTGGCAGTGTAAGCAGAAAGCATTAATTGCAGAGGTGTCACTTTAAGACCCAGGGAGACAGAGTGATGTAATGCCAGTACATTTGCCCTCACTGGAGACTGTCATCGGTCTCTGGGCCGAGCGCCCATTTCGAATGAATCTTCAGGTCGCATTAGGCTGCAGATCAAGCCAAACTACAAATCGGCATGTCTCGTAGCCCAAGTTTTACCCTCAGCGCAGTAGCACCTCCCAGCTTCGCCCGAGATGGAATTATGAATATTTCCCCCGTCGTTGTTTTGTGCTCGGAGGACGAAGCTGGCTGTATTTTTGCAGTGCTTGTCCAGTGTGTGTGATGTGTTGGGTTCAGCTGGAGGTTGTGTTCACTTCCCTATGGGGCGATTGCTAGCTGCTGCCATCAGCACAACTCCTGCTTATTAAGCCAGTGTCAGACATGTGGGTTCATATTCTTGGCTCTGACCCCACCCTTTCCTTCTCCATCTGCTTGGACCTTCTTATCTGCAGCCTCATTTGTCTCGCAAACCTGTTATTACCTGCAGCAGGGATGAAGCTCGCAGTGTGTGTGTAGGTGTAGCGGCGCTTTCATTGCACTCTGTTTCCACCGCATGGACTCTTTAGCATTGCCCTCGCCGTGTACCTTGGTACGCCCTCCCTTCCACCTGCCTGTGAGCATGATTGGCCTGGCCCAGGGGGAGGCTGGGAAATCACCTGCTCCATTTAGCCAGGTTGCAGTGGTGATGGCGGGCCGGGCATCCTGCTAGCAGGCCTTTGTGCTGTGCCCGACACACTAAAACAGTGGGACTCCTGATTAGCGTGAATGGAGTTCTCCAGCATGGGCTCTGCTCTTTATGATCATGGTGATTGTTGTTATTTAGCCCTTCTGTGGGTTAGATCGGCATACTGCCGTGCTGGAAATCTTTCTGACAGCGCAGCAATTATCTGTGATCTGCATGACTCGCACCACAGCAGAAAAGTAGTCCAAAAAAATGAATAAATAAAATATGACCACCATCAATCGCCCCCCTTTCCAAAACCCAGTCTTGCTCTTTTTTTCAGTCCCGTTTCAGTCTTTCTATCCATTTCTATCCTTGCCCTTTTCTTTGCAGCTCTTTCACTCGGTGTAGCCCCTGGCCTGAGCCCGGCAGGGAGCCATGGGGCTGCTGAATGAAGTGGCTTAGCTGAGCCGGCCTCCCTCTTTCACAAGGGTCACCCCAGGGAGTCTCTTCTCGTAAGGGACAGCAGCAGCTGTGGCTGCCCCCTGCCTACACCTCCCACCCCATAATCCAGCTTGTGTTGAGCTGCATGGGGTGCACGTACATCGAGATACGGAGGGATGGTTCAGGAGGGAGAAAAGAAGAGGTAAAAATGTTCCGTAGTGAGGGCGTATAAGAGAGCACATCTCCTGGAGAAGGTGGCATATTGATATTCCAGTTCTCTGAGAAAGAGCAAGCTCTAGTGACAATAGATACTCTGTCTTTCTGTTCACGGCTCTGTGGAGGCCTGAAGTGATGCTCGGTTCTCAAAGCCTTGCATCTTGCATTACAGATTGTGTTAATTTAATCTGGTTGATTATAAATACAATAATAATAGTGCCCTCTGAACTATATAGAAAGTTTGGGTAACACTTTATTTTACTGTGTCCTTGTTACACGTTACATGTACTTACTATTATAATAACAATAAATTATGAATAATTACATGCAAGTAACCCTAAACCAAACCCTAACAATACTGTAAGTGCGTGTAGTTATTTAATATTACTTAGTACTTAAATGTATGATTACACTAAAATAAGGACTCCTTAAAATAAAGTGTAACCAAATTTTGTAATAAGGTTGCAGTACAACCTTCATAGTTTTGTGGATTTATTCACACAGATTCTTACGTCCATTTAACAGATAGACACAGCATAAACAAAAGTGAACAGAATTTATAGAGATCTCAAATCGCATTTTTCGGAGAATAAGCAGGATGTGGCAGGACTGCCAAAGGTATCGCGTAAAAAGTATATTGACTTCAAAGCCGTTTTCATGTTCAAACATCATGTTCAATGATTTACTTGTCTGCCTTAATGGAATGATGTAATATCTTGGAATAATCTTCAATTTTTTATAAATATTGATATATAATTGTGATCAAGAAATTAAATATTGCATTCGATAGATAGCCTATTAATAAGCTACAATCCCAACGTCTTGTTTGCCCACCGTCAACGAGAAATGAGCAGCAGCACCATGGGAAGTCTCTTGAATTTTGTGGAGGAAAATCTCTGGCAGCAAGCTCCATCTGCCATCTCAAAGAGATTTTTAGATGTTTATTGCATCGTGCGACATAACACAAATCCCCATTTTCGTATTCCTCCCCTGCTCCCAAACAGCATCCGTTAGAAGGGGCTGCTTAGCGACAGTCCATCTCAGCGTGCACTGTCCTCTGCTTTTCTCTAAGTGAGGTATTTTTGCAAAATCATTACACCAGTGGGTCAGTCTGATATATGATATCATTACAAGCCCCTGTAAATACACCCTCATTTTTTTCTTTCATTCTGTGAGCGGGAGGCAAATGTAGCACATGATCAATGCTCAGTGAGAGAAAAGAGACTCTCTGAGGGAGACGCCTATTGACTTGTAGCACGTAAGCCTTCCCTACATATGCATTTGCTTCATCAGAAATATTCATTCGTTCTGGGCAGTGGAAATGAGGCTTCACATCTTCGCCCCCTGTGATACCAAATGGACAGGAAAATGGGAGCTCTGTGGTTAGATTTCTATTTTATTTAGTTTTTTGTTGATTTTGTCTCTGGAGACAGGATTTGGACCTCGCTTCAAAATGCGTATCTGTCTGTGGGCGGTCATTATTTGAGAATTGTGGGGGATATTAAAAAGACAACTCAGCTGTAGTTTGGCATCGGCATCGTTTGGCACGCGCTAAAGGGCTGGGAAGCCTTTATTTGTGTAAACTAATATCAGTCGGAGAATAATTTTCAGCTAATACTCAATACATTGACATGTAAGCCATTTCAGTCGCAATTTTTTGAGCGTAAATCGCCAACCCTCTACAACAGCGGTTTTGATAATTGCATGTAATTGGACTTCTTAAGAAGTTCTTCTTTAAAGTTTTGTGAAGTAAAGCTTTAAAAGGCTAGCTGCTGTTGTGATGTTAATCTTAGCGCGTACCCATTAGTGCTGCGGGGCTCAAAGATACGGCTGGAAAGGAAATGAATTAAGCTCTCTAAATTTAAGCTAGCTTTCTATCAGTTTTAATGCCCTCACTCACTAATGAAGAAATGTGCAATAATTGGCGCAGGTAGTTTTTGCCAGCACCTTCTGTTGTGAATTAGCACGTCAGAGTTGGAAACAGGTAGGAGTGAATCAACAGCCACTTTAAATGGGTGTTCACTCCTCACACTTCTATCTCACTTCTCTCTCCTCCTTTAGCAAGTCTGTTCACACCTGCACGAGGGCACGGGCCTAAATTACCTCCTGTCTTAGTTATAATTAACTACGGTGTCTTGTTTGATGTTTGAATAGAGTTGTCTGAAATTGACGCTAATTTGCATCTAATTACGCAGAGATACTGAGACATGTTTGCCATCTCCATCAGCATCACTTTACGAGACACAATCGTGCATTTCTAATGAGTCCTGACGCTGTGTCTCTTTCTAAATGTGGTTATGGCTATTGAGTGAATGGGTCAGGCCTTGTGCTGTATTCATTTTTCTCTGCAAACAAAGGCCTGTTTTATAAAACTAACCGAAAAGTCACACTGTTGATTTCCCTGCATCGTTGGGTAGCACTTTAAAAAAACAATTCAGTTAAATACAACCCTTGCTGTTCTGCTGAGTAAAGCACCATGACCAGTTCAAGGTCTTAACATAAAAAAAATATCGTTTTTAATTAATATTAAGGCATATTAAGAATCAGAAGTCCATTAAATCTTCGACAATGTCCGCTGAGTGGTTAGAAAATCAATAGCCCATTATGCCTTGTTACATGTCATCTGATTCATCTACAGGTTTTGCAGTAACAATATCTGTATTTACCGGTGAAACATTGCATTAATAGACCGTCACACCACATTACAGAAGGCTCTAATTTAATCTGCGCAGGTGTGGGTGTATGTAAGTATTTTACGGCCCTCTTTGTGCCCAGATTATTTTAACAATCTAAGCTAAATTGTTTTTCACCACCCATTTACTTCAAGATTTATATGAAGCAGATTTCGCATTGTTTTCTGAAGGCAGGGATTGTTTTTTTGCCCAGGCCTCGGTGAAGACCACGCACTGATGCCACACCAGCCATGGCACAAGCAGCTGCTGCTTGGCTGTTGTGTTGCTGAGCCATCTGTGACTCTCCTACTTGCGGCATATTAATCTACGACACTAAACTAGCCTGCCCTTGAAGGGAATTTAAACTAAATTTCTATTTGCCCTTTAGATAAATCGCACGAGTGTGTATGTCCGTGTTGTATATCGAACCTTTCCTAGGCACTAAAAGCCATCTTCCTATTATTGGTTTAGGAAAAAATGAATTAGTATCGGAAAACCCTGCGGTCTCTTTGCCACAGCCTCAAAGTCACTTGACCCCCTGTGACCTCCAAGGTCACACCCTGTCTTACATTTGGCTTTTGGGCCTGTCAGCATGGAGTCGGGCCTGGAGGCAAAGTGACATGTCCTCTGATTGATGCTGACCCCTTATTGAACTCGCACCCCTGCAGACCACTGTCCACAGGGGACGGCTGTGGAGTTTTGACCACCAATACCTATCAAAGTCACACACAGCATACACGTGATTTTCACAGATTTTTTATTGGTGTTTGTTTTTGTCCAAGTAGAGTGTGCTGTAGTTCCCTTCTCGGGGGGCACAACTGGGCTTTATTTTTTTGCGATACGGCCTACTGATCAGGCCTGGGCTATGGGGGCTGGGGAATTTAAGCAACAGCTCTGCCAGGCCATAAATAAGTATCAAGTATAATATCCGTCTGTGTGTATTAAGGAACGAAAGACAGCAAGACCCAGAAGACACAGAGAGATGAGTTGCAACTGTAGGAGAAAGTTCAAACAGTGTGCGTGCATGTGGCTTGTTTGCGCTGGGGCTTAAGAGCGCTGGCGGGGTGCTGTATTCACCGGGGGCTGCTGGGACTGGCACGGTGTGAGCAAACAGCCTTCTCTTTTCCACGGCCTGCTCTGCGGGGGCATCAGTGGGAATATGAGAATGAGGCTGAGAGAGTGAAAAAGAAAGAGAATGTAATAGAGGAAGGTCCCGCTGTACATGCGTGACCCGCATTAGCATACCCACCTGTCGTCGTCCCTTGACGAATCCCCATCAGCTGTCAGTCATTCCCCACTTCTCCTCATCGGCCGTGTCAATCTCCCCCCTCCGCCGCTATGAAGCACTGTCACCGCGGAGTGGACTGTTTACCTCATTACACAACCTTCTCGGAGATGGTAAACAGCTGGCATAGGCAGACATATGGACAAATAAGCAAATAGGAATAAAAATTGAATGTTAAGTGCAGTACCTGGGGACACAAGAGAGGAGAAGGCACCCCGGGCGGATTAGCGGACGGTAGGATCTGTTTCTCTGCGGTGACAGGCCCTCACACTTCACTGACTGATGGATATACTCGTCCGCGCTCTGCAACTATGCTTAATTTGCAACTTAATGATCCGGCGGCCTGCTCCGTACATAAACTCCGTGCAGTGCTAAAGTCAAGCTTAGCAGGTTGTGCATGTGTTCAACAGCGGAGGCCTTTTTATGTTAAGCAGAAACCGCACTCGTACGGCCCAGCGAGCTTATCCTTAGAGCTTTGAACACGATGAACAATAGAACGAAAAATTGTTTTTCTTTTTTATACTTCTTTCCCGCTCACCCCGCAAACAAGCGCAATCTGCATTGTAATGCAAAGGCAAGTGGAGCGGAGAGGCACGGGGAAAACATAATTTAAAAAAGCACAACATATATCACGTCTGCTGTCAAACCTTATACACGTGTGCATTCAGAGCAATGAGGGCGTTTAGAATTAGATTACAGCGATCATTAAAGAGAGCAATTGTTGAGTCACGCTTTCTGTGATGTGTCGCAGCCGCTCCGAGCTCTCCACGTGCACGGCTTTAATGAGTCCTTTGTTTAAAGCAGGCATTGATCGCCCTCTTTATAACCCTTTCCTTGTGGAAAAGCCCTTTTGAGAGGAATATTAACAGTTTAACCAAATGCAGATTAGTTTACAGTGAGCTGTCGTATATCAATGGCTGTTTGGCTATACGTCTTTCAGTTACTGCTGTGTGTATATGCGTGCATCTCCAAGGTGTCTCGTTACATATCCCTTCAGATGTGAAGATGAAGTGTAGGATCATCTAACATGTGTGTCTGGGTAAATAGACAAGCTAACAGAAACACTCACATTTACTAAGAACATGCCAGACATATCTAAGACTAACTATACTTCTAAAAGTAAACTTGCAGTTGTCTTTATGAATCTTTTTTCATGGATGTTAACAAAGGAAGATTTTGTCATATTTAACTAACATCTGGGGAATTGCACTAGCGTTAAAAAAACTGGGGTCAGCAAGGTTTGTTTTATTTTTATTTTTTTTAGAAGTTAATACTTTCATTTAGCAAGGATGCATTAAATTGATCAAAAGTGACAGTAAATGCATTTATAATGTTACAAAAGATTCCTATTACAAATAAATGATGTTCTTTTGAACTTTCTATTCCTCAATTAATCCTGGAAAAAGATT
This sequence comes from Schizothorax lantsangensis, assembly GCA_027422415.1. Classification (NCBI taxonomy): domain Eukaryota; kingdom Metazoa; phylum Chordata; class Actinopteri; order Cypriniformes; family Cyprinidae; genus Schizothorax; species Schizothorax lantsangensis. The sequence goes on from CM049841.1 coordinate 29,025,184, forward strand.
ATCTGGTTTCCACAAGAATATTAAGCAGCACAATTGATTTGTGAGTGAATTTCTGAAGGATTATTATAGACTATTATTATTATTATTATTATTATGTGACACTGATAAATGAGTAATGACTGCTGAAAATTCAGCTGTGCATCACAGGAGTAAATTACACAAAAACTTAAAACATTTTAAAATAGAAAACATTTATTTTATTTTTAAAAATATTACACAATATTACAGTTTTTACTAATTACAAATCTTACCAACCCCAAACTTTTAAACTGTAGTGAATAACTACACACACACACACACACACACACACACACACACACACGCACATAAATAGTCTATATATGCAAGAATGTGTAAAACAAATACATTTGGTGCCTTCAGTCTATACATTTCTACACATAGAACATTTATAATCCATTTGATCAGATAAATGCCAGAGTGCCTGAGAAAATATATTTAGTTATAGACTTTATCACTCTTTTAAATTGCCACTTGTGTTTTAGCAAATAATTAGAAAATTGAAGATTGCCACATCAATATCCCACATTCCCTCATGTCAAGTAGAGCCTAAAGAACCCCGAGACCCAGACGTCCAGAACAATACTTTATTATTTAGTAACGGCCTGTGCAAAATACTTGTCAGAAAGCTAGAAAATAGTTATTCTGCATCGAAATGTAGTGGAACTCGGTCTCTCTCTCAGTGGAGTAGAAAGGCTAATGGCCTCTCCTGAAACATGCCCATAGGGGGTGATCATAAAGTCATGCATTTATGCACAAATATGTTCTGTTCACACCGGACCCGCTCCCAGCCATGCTCCTAAATCAAACAAAATAGCCCTCAAACTTTCACTTGTGCTTTTCATTATGGGCCACTGGACTCTGGAAGTGCTTGAGTTTTCTCTTCTTGTTTTGCATGATTTCTGCTATTTTTGCACCAGTGAAATGGCTGGAAGTGTAATTGGTGACAATTGTGGTTGTTATAATTACAATTAGTTCCTGGGCTTTCAACACAGGGTGCATGTGCACAAATAGAGGCTTGTTTTGCTAATTGTAAAGCACCTTTTGTGTGAGGAAAAATACTGTAGTCTGAATTGATTGTATGCAGATAAGTGTGTGTGTGTGTTTGAGGAGAAGAAGAGAGTTTTTAAAAGAATAGCAGGACTGAAACTTTAGAAGGAAAGAACTGTGTCAAGGTGGGCTTTCTTGTTCCCCCTCAACAGCAGCAGGAACAGCTGCAGACCCGGGGAGTCTGTGTTTGTGTTGAAAGTGTTTGTGTGTGCGCGCGCATTCAGGGTGGTGACTGGGGAAAGAACAGTTCTTTTGGCTTGCAAATGGTTAATGCAGCTCGAAAGCCCCTCCTATTCCCTCCCACCTCTACCGCTGTCTCCTCCCCCCGAGTATCGGATTGACAGAGGCTCGGCCAATAGCATGTGCCGGGACCAGCCATGCGTGACGGGGGCTCCATCGAGGACTGCAAACTTCCCAGTGCATCAGCAGCCTCTGCGATCAGCACAGCCTCCGCTTGAGCGAGTGAGAGTGAGAGAGTGAGAGAGAGACAGAGATAGAAAGCAGCAACAGCATAGAGTGTTAGAAAGAGAGCGATAATCAGAACGCATGATGCTTCTTTAACCTCTCTGTGACCGATCGTGTCTGTTTAGTCAGCTGTCATCCTGCGTTTTTCATCTTTCTTTTTCAGTTTTTTTCCACCTTGAGTTTTTCTCTTCAGTGGGAACATCGGAACGCTGATCTTATACGTGCCGAGCGCAGGTCTGGCTGCCGTGCATGTGTGTGTGAGAGCGGCTGTGTGTGTGCGGAATGGGAAGAGGACGTTAAGTATTCTGAACTGAGTCTTGATGACCCTCTACAGCCCTGGAGTGGGGGGTTCATTTTAACCCTTCAGGTCATCGCTGGAGGAGCCCTGACCAAGGTAACATCTGAACACCACCCCCTTCTCCCCCGTCAATGCATGCTCCTAGATTCAACTGTGATTCTTGTTGCGCGCACTGCTTCCCTCACACTCTTGTCCGATTTCTCTTTTCATTCATTTTGTCTTTATCTTCACGCTCTGGGTGTGTGTTTGTGTGCATGTTTGGGAGATCTTTTAGTGGCTGATGAATCTATTGCAGTTCTGAATTGTTTGAGTATGAAAAGCAGCTAGTTTGAATCAAACAGAAACACTAAGACACAAACTCCAATGTATTTTTTTAAATTATTATTTTATATTATTTATTTATTTTTTAAAACAACACTATTTGCGCTCAAATTTAATAGGATGCTACAAGGCAGTGCGGCATTTCTGAAAATCACTACGTCCTCTGTAAGCCTCCCCTGATCGTGATGCTTCAGAACACACTAACAATTAGCCGATTCGTTTACATGCTTTTTTCCTCTTATTTTTCCTCTCAGTTAATTTTTGATTAGCTTGGAGAAGGACAGACAGAGAGCGGTGGCTTGTGCGACTGCCGCGTGCCGCCGCTCTACAATAGACATTTACAGTGCAGTTAATTGGAAACAGCTTCAGCGTGGAATTTCTCACACGCTCTGCTACCTTTTCAATTGAACCGCTCGTGCTATCCGCTCCCCCGGCCCACTTGATGGATGGTGATAGATCCGAAATCCGCACCCTTCTCAAAAGTGTAATTACTGGTTTTGGTCAGAATAGCTTTTGATCGATGTGCAGATATGTGCAGGATAGTCATTTAGTTAAGACTCTTGAGTGTGTCACCACTTTTTTGTCTCTCTGTTTTTCCAATTGATGTGGAAGTGAGTTGCAAATGTGTGTGTGAGTGTGTTTCTTTGCACATTCATCTGGCTGAATTTCTCCTGCACTTTTCATAACGTCAGATGATTTTCAGTTGTGGGGCTTCACACGTAAAGAAGGAATGAAGAGGAAAAAGTGCTCCGCTGTGTGTATCAAATGCAACGCAGAGCCTGTGACCCCTGCGCCATGAGGAATAAGCTGTCAGATTGGCTATTGAGTCTAGGCCATGTGCGGAGGTGTTTAATGTCCCTTTTGCAGCAGGCGTTAGTGTATGGTTCCACTTTAAACCCTGTATCACGCTCACATTTGATTTATGATTGCGCTCGTCTCCTTTGATTCTGAAGTGAAAACGATTTCGGAGCGAAAGGAAATGAATGGTTTGATTATTATTTTATTTTTTTAAGGGAGAAAAATAACAAAAGAAAAAAGGAAAAGCCATCTTTTCTTTCTGTACCCCCACCTTCACTTCATACTCCCGTGTCTCCCTATTTCTCTCTCTGTCTCTTACAAATGGGGCGAAATCTCCTAGCAACCAGAGCTCCTTTTTGCTTTGTGTGATATATGTTCAGTGTGTGCAGTAATCTTGCTGATGGAGTGCATTACTGGAGATGGTGCTATTACTCAAAGAATAAAAGTTTCAATTACCTTTGATACCAGCCAGTAATATAGGCTGATTTACTGTGCTGTAAAATGAGCCAGGTCACATTTTCTTATCCATATATTTTTTGTTTTATTATTTTTTATTACGTGATGATGATGAAGGGTGTTTTGGACGCCCTAGGTGGGAAGCGGATCGGGTCATTGGGAGCCGGTTTGAGCGAGCTTGTCTCTCGGTTGCTCATTTAAACATTACCAAGCCTCATATTTAATTCATGCAGGGAAAATTGGTTTGGGTTGGGGCTGCGCATGTGGCGCTTTAAATGGAAAAGCGAAAAAGTGAGAGAAAATGTTGCGGTTCATGGCCCAGGTGTCTCCGCCCTCCGTCTGCCACCACCGGCCTTCTTTAAGATTTCTTCAGAAATATGTTTCTCTCATTAAAAAGGGGAAAAAATATGAATGAAACTGAAATGAATTGCAACGTGTGATGCACTAGAAAGAGAGGGAGTGATTGACATTTTTCACACCGGCTCCTCTTTCGTTAGTAAAGCACCCCATTCTTTTTCCTTCTTTTTTTTTCCCTTTGCCTCTTAATATGTCTTAGAGCTGTCAGTTTGATTTTCTTATCTTTTTCTTTGTGCTTATTTTGCATCTGTGAGAAACAATGGACATTGATTTAAAAAGTAGAAAATATAAAACAGAGTAAATGAGAGCAAGATGGAATGAAAGATACTCTGAAATGGAGAAAGATACACAGCATCATTTACAAAGATAGTGACCGAGATGTATAGATTGAGATAAATGAAGAGCAAGAAGAATAAAAAAGAGAGGCTGATGAGGGATGAGGTGTGTGTGGAGTAAGCGAGTCTTATCTAGATCGGTGTCTACATGGGAAAGATCTCCGTACTGCTGTCATGAAGAAGAAACATCTAGAAACAGTCAGGTCCTTCTGGACAGCAGAAAGGCTGAGGCTCTAACCACTGTAAACCAAGATAACATCCCAGACACTATTGATCTGTTTTATTTTCTCATCACAACTCTTGTTTTATCACAACCAACCACTCTGATAACAGAGACCGAACCTACACACACACACACACTAACAAACACACTGAAATTGGGTTATGGAAGTTTTGGAATTATTGATGTGGCAGTCTTCACCTTCATATTTATTATTTACTAAAATCCAAAAGTAAGCACACACACACTGATAAATTCGTAGCGACTACATGAGACATTGTCCTTAAATGTTCTTTTGCTTAAATGAGTTCTCTGAGCTCTGAGCTGAATGGCTTCTCTTTAGAATTCCATGCAGTTTAATATTATCATCTTAATTTAAAAATACTTTCAGATTTATTTAAAATAGACCTACTCTGTACAGAAATATTTTTCCAGATTTGCATGTATTTTTACTTTACAACTCTAACAGCCAGTTTTTATGTTTTTTTTTTAGATCAGTATGCTTATATTTTCTTCTCAATTAAAAAAAGAAAATATATTTTTGAATAATTGTATAATTTAGCTTTGTAAAAATATAAATTCATTTTATTTTAGTTTAATTTGTGTTTTTTATATATATATATATATATATATATATAATGTTTCTGTTATATAATAACTCATGAAATATTCATAAGGTAAAAATATGGCTTTGAAGAATATATATTTTTCCTAACGGTTCAAAGTCTCTTCTAAATTTTGACTCTAACGTATTCTGTAAATATTTATACATCTATTCCGTCATTAGACATATTCCCAAGTATTCAATAAAATATCTTCAGAAATATCAGAGGATATCTTATGCAGCTTCTAATTATCATTTTTTCTTTAGACTTTATTGTTGTCCTAATTAAATCATGTTGGCTGTATTTGATGTTTTGTAGATGTTACTGGTTGAGCAACAGTTATCAGAGTCTGGTTTAGATACTGAGTAAAACACACACACACACATTCACAGACCCATACACAGTAGTGTACAGGGTGTGCAAATTCACACACATTTAACATCAGGAAAAAACTAAATATTCAGATTGAACTTCTATAAAATTATAAAAAATAAATAAAATACAAGAAAATCAATTATATGAAGAGAATTTTGGTGCAATGCAGACCAGCTTTTGTTTGATTTTATGGCAATTAACATTAATTAATTTATATCACAGTATTAAGTAGCAGCATGTTAATAGACCTGTGCATTTCTATAAATGGTTTATTTTTAGGTATTGTTTATAAAGAGACAGAAGCACTGAAAATGGAGGGATTTTCTATTTTAGGTTTACCTACACTGTTTGCGGTGGACTGCTGGTATGTGTACATGAGTGTGTGTGTGTGTGTGTGTGTGTGTGAGACTCCGGTGTGCCGGGTGCTGGACTATGACAGAATGATCAGCTTAGTGAGGAAGAGAGGCTTCTAGGCTGCCGGTAATGGCTGCTGAGGGAGAACGAGAAAGACGATTCGTCAGCGCTGAATGAGAGGTCAGAGAGGTCAGGGTCCGGAGACACAACCATTTGCAACAAATGCTTGTATGCATTCACACACACACACACACACACACACACACACACAGACAAATACTGCTGTAGGTGGGACTCACTATATTAATCCAATTGTCAGTAACAAACAAGTTAAACTGCTGCAGTACCAAAACAAGGATTTACGCTTGCAATTTAAAACTTCTTAACCTTCACATAGCGAAAGACAGCAAAAATGACTGTATATGTCATTTTTTTCTATTGATTTCTCCCCTGTTGGGGAACGAAAGTTGGTTTGTTCATCTCTGTGGGGGTTATCTGTTGTAGTTTATCTCTGTCGGTTTATATTTACTGTCAGCACACAGAACTACATGTGTGTATTATTAGTGTACAATATAAACCAGAAAGGCTGTCAGCACCAAAACATGAATTTTTACCAGTTTTTATTTATGTAGATTGCCTCCATATTGGATTTTTTTCTTATTATTGTAAATGTTCATAGTGTATTTGCTATTTTCTGTAGGACCTGTAGTATACGTGCACATACGGTCTCTGCCGGTGTCCCACTGTGGCAGTGGGCGCTCTAATGTGGAGTACCACAAATTGGTTTATTACCGGGGAGACGGCGGGGGGAAAATCTCTTTGTCAGCAATTCGACACCTCGGTTGGTTTCAGCAGGTGACGTGGCCTAACCAGATTATACTATGTCCACTTTAGCCTTGATGTCCTTTTTCTGTCTCTTGTCTCTTCAGCTCTTTCAACACATGCCGCTATATATCTAGTCCTGAGTAAAAACAAAGAAAAGAAAGAAACTATTCAATGGCTCATCCACCGAGCAGCACAGTCATGTATAATGAAGCAGAGCGAGACTAGCGAGAGTGTTCAGAGATTTTTGAATGTGCCTGCTGAAGGCAGTAAAACAGATTCCAAATGAGATTACACTGACACGGAAGAGGAGAGACGGCGTTTCATAAGCATCCGAGCTACAGTTAAACGACTGCGGCCACACATCATTGTTCTCGCCGTTCCACGCTCTCATTAAGGTGATTAAATGAGCATTACTGTCAATGGGATGCAAGGAGAACGGGCTGGGCTGATAGATGTGACCTAGAACATCATATTGATGCTATCTAGGGCACTTCTGAAGGGGGTTTAGAGGTTGGGGAATGTCCTTTGCCCCCTGTGTTCCAGCGAATTAGCCTCTAGAATTCGCTAGAGGGCTTTGAGGTGCAAGCACACGAGAGACCCTGTAGTAAGTAGCCAGTCGTAGATGGGTAAGAAATGTCCTCTCTGTCCCCTACGGTCTCTTTCCACTTCAGCGTCCATGTGGGGTGTCATCGCAGAGCTCATGTCCAGATCCAGGACGGTTGATAATGGAACAAACTCGTCAAAATCTTTTTTTGTGTCATAAACACTGTAAGAACGGGATATGTTTGAATTATTAACGCAGACTTTGATTTCATGTAATGGTTTAGATGGGACTGGGAGCATCTGGATGTGGACGTTACAGAAGGTCGTGTGTGTGCAACACAAATGACAGTAAAATTCATAGATTGGGGTCAGTATTTTTTTTAAAGAAATTAATACTTTAATTCAGTAAGGACTGTAAAGTTCAAAAGTGACTGTAAAGGCTTTCATTGTTACAAAAAAATATATTTAAAATAAATTCTGTACTTTTGAACATTCTATTCATCAAAGAATCCTGAAAAACTTCAAAGGTTCCACAAAAATATTATGCAGCACAACCGTTTTCAAAATTAATAATATAGTTGTTTTCTCGAGCAGCAATTCAGCATATTAGACTGGAGTAATGGCTGCTGAAAATTCAGCTTTCTTATCAATTAATAAATTACATTTTAAGTTATATTAAAATAGAAAACAGTCATTTAAATTGTAATAATATTTCACAATATTGTTATTTTACCATCTCTTAATCAAATTAATGCAGTCTTTAAAATTAAACAATCCTACTGACCCCATTTCAATGGCAGTGTATGTGATTAAAAATATTACTAATATGTTATGTATATAATTAAGGGAAATATTTAATTGCATAAAAAAAATCAGAATCATGCCTGACTCTGCTGCTACTGTGGTCATTCTGTGAAATCTGTGTTCGGACTATTCTTATGATTTAAATATTTTATGTTAAATGGGATGCCAAGAGTAGAACCACTGACTGTTATTTTGTAGAAAAATGAAAAGATAATTCCATAATGAAAGTGTACCAGGCAGCATAACAGGAAAATTAGCTTTAGTTAAAGCATTCGACGATGGTTAAAAAATAAGCGAGAAGTGTTGTGCCAAAAATAATGTACCACAATCACGGACATTGTTCTTTGTGTGAGTTTCATTTCTCAAAGGACGTCTGATTTAGCTGAAAAACAGTAGGTAATTTTCCCTGTGTTTTGTATTGAGGTTTGGGGTGAGAAAAACAGACATGTTTAATTCAGATGGGATTAAAATCACCAAATTCATCTGTAAAACACAAATTTACCTGAGCTCCTCAGGGAAAACCACTTCTGTCCAAATAGGGCTTTAGAGGCATGATTATGCAATGCTAATATGAATTAACATGGTCTGGATAAAAAAATTGTTAAAGTTTTATTAACGATGGTGATTATTTTTAGTAGCACTAGTTTTATTAAAGTGGTCTTTCTCTCTCACTCACTCTCCCTCTGTGCGTGTTTGTCCTTGTTGTAGGTTGAAAAAGTCATTTTGATAGTTTATGTGTGACAGTGCTCTAGTGGAACTGTAGTTAGTGCTGTTCCTCCCTCACTACCAGCAGCTATATAAATCAAACTCTCTCTCTTTTTCTCTCTTTCTCTATCTTTCTTTCTTTCGTCTTTTGTAGTAGGATAATGCTCTGCTGACCTTTTTTATGTGGCTGGGTATTTATTGTTTGTTTTAACCTCAGTCAGCTCGTTGGCTGACAAAAAGGCTTTGAAGCAGCAGCGACTTTTCTTAGCAGCATTTTTTTCTACATGTTTTCCGTATCATCTTTCATTTTTGTTCTTCTTCACCCATTTCTTTAGAGTCTGCTTTTAATTAAAGCTGAATGAGGAAAAAAATAAAAGACCTACAACACTCACACCAAAAATAAAATGCTTGAAATGTAAACTCTGACTTGCAGAGACACAGTAGCACTTCCCTTCTCATATTATTATTAGTATTTTTTTAGAATGTGTAACGGCTAATGTTGTGGTATATTTTATGTAATTATTGCAGCTCATTGGCTGCTGTATATGCAGCGATCTAAACACTGTTTATTTAGTTGTGGCCACCATATAATTATGTTGCAGCAATTTACTTGATACAATGGAGACTGATAAAACAGATATCAGAGTGATGGGATTCTCACAAAACACAAGCCGTTGCCTCTAGCCATTTTAGTTTCAGAAGCCCATTCTGTATGTGTGTGAGCACACACATATACACACATACAGAGTCTCTTTCTCACTCTCTTTTTCATTCTTGCCATTTGAATTCAGCTGGGCACTCCTGCTGGTCCAACGTTTAAAAAGAGGGTCTTTTGATAGCTCCACTTAAATATTTCTCCTTTCATTGATGAAAGCAGCCTCCATTTTGAAGGAAAAGCAAAAGATGGGTGGTAATATTCTCCCATGCGGTCACCTCAGCTGGTCAGCACACTCTGAGGTGTGATCCACTTTGTTTGCTAATGTCGTTTGTCAGGGTGAAAGGTTCTTACTGCTGATGCCTAACAATACTCCATTTATTTCCATCAGCTTATAACATACAGTTAATGTTGTATAATTAAAGTGATGTTGGGTTCAACTAACCCTGATCAGACAGGTTTCTTAGAAGAATTAGTTAGTGTGTTTTTAAAAGTTAGACTATTTTTCACTTGACATGTTGTCAAGCAGTGTTTATGGTGGGATGCTCAAATTCAGTATAGTGCAAGACGTACTAGTGTTTTAAAGTGGATGACTTTAAAAGACAGAACTTTTCAGGAAGAAAAATTGAAAATGTACAGAATGTTACACTTATATATCCTTATATATTTTTGATACAATAGAGAGATTTAAATAATATATAAATGTATACTATTATTAAATGTATACTTAAGCCATTACGCCAGTCTTCAGTGTCAAAAAATGCTGATTTGCTGTTCAGGAAACATATCTTATTATCATCAATGTTGAAAACAGTTGCTGCTTAATATTTTTGTGAAAATGGTGATCAATATTTTTCTTTGATAAAAATAAGAAAATAACTTTTATTTAAAATATAATTTTATGTAACATTATAAATGTCTTTACTGTTATTTTTGATTGATTTAATGCATCAATATACATATAATCTGAATTGACTTCAGTTTGATGTTGAATGAATGATCTCATTCATGTAGGTGAGAGGATGCAGAAAGTGGCTGTTATCTTTTTTTTGAGCGCTGTGGGAGACAAAACAATGAGGATGATGTCATTTCATGACATTTCTAGTCATGCTGGGCAAGAAATAATAATGATTTAGAAGAGAAGGGAGCAATCTGTAATGCTTACCATTTACAATTACAGTCATTGAGAATGAAACATGATTCCACAAATCTAAAAAGATATTCTTTCAAGTTGTTTTTTTCTGAGAGAATGTTGAGGCTGAAGCAGCAGCTGAACTGGCTTAAATGGCTGCACATGTTCCTTCTAAAATAGATTCATTATAGCTTAATTTATTACAGAAAATGAAGGCAAACAAACATTAGAACATTTGGCAGTCTGGCTCTAAAATGAACATCACAACCTCATTGGGTTGATGTGTCCACAACATGCTGTATGCAGTCTTACCACGCAGGGTGCGGCAGAAAGTGTAGCCAAAAGTTTTCGCCCACAGTATCCTACAGAGACAACCGCTGCATATTACCATAAAGCCTCAATGCGACTGAACACTGCATTTAACTAGATCTCCCTCTCCACATGATGAGCAGCTAACCCTAACTCTAAGACTATTACACATTCACAGTCAAATGCACATTCATCCCCTAAATGCATTTGCCTTTGCGGGGTTAGCTGTTTCCCTTTCCAGCAGGATGACGTAAATGGTAATTATTCTTCAAGATATTCATGTTTCGAAAGTAGCCTGGCATCATGTTATACAGTGAGAAAAGAAGTGTGTGTATATGAGGAAAAATCACAAATGTGTGGAGATGCTATTTCCTTCTGCATCATTAAGGGCAAATATTCTGCTAGGAATTAAATTTAGGAGAGCAATTAAGCAATATACTTCTACCTTAGATATGGGGTGGTATTATGTATGAATAAATGAATGTCATGGTGTAATGGTATATATAGGTAATTTTAAGTTGCATTATATATGTATGTATAATGCAATGTTTATTTTGGATAATCTAGTTAATTTAATTTGATTGTTTTCTCTTTTTAATTGAAACTTGGATGTAGACAGAAAGAAAAGGATGGATGGATGGATGGATAGATAGATAGATAGATAGATAGATAGATAGATAGATCTCAAGCTGTGCATGTTAATGCAAAGCAAAGGCTTATTTCGAGACCAGTTCACCTTCTCAAGGTTGTTTGTTTCAATATATCTTCTTTTAGTCAGCAAATTAGCTCTAAGGAAGAGGCATTCATTACCATGATATCATGCAAATATAGCTTGCAGGGGCAAAAAAAAAAGGGTATACTCTGTAGACCACATTAATTACAGCAAGTCCGAATGCAGAGCTGGACGGTCCACCCTTATACCGTGTATGGTCACATATGGTTGTAACATTGTTGATGTACCATTGTTGTTGTTTTTTTCCTATGATTTTTATGTTATGTTCTGTTAAATCGTTAAGCCTGTGTTATACTTTGCATGTGTACAGTTCGGATGCGTACACGGACAGCACGGACGCGGACTGCTTGTATTTATACTACCGAAAGTGTACGCTGGTGGTCCGCTCGGCAGATGTGTTCCACACATGTGCAGTAGATTGGCTTGAACAGTAAACAAACAATTGCCCAAACTATAGGCAATTTCCCTTCCACAAATTATTGCACATCTGTCTGTCTTTATATTGTTTTATCGACGGATTGTAGAGGTGCGGGTATCAACAGACTTCTTCGCACAGCCTGCGCATGCACAGTTGGTGCTTTTGTAGCCTACTGACACGCGGTCACAAAAAATGAGAGGCATGTGGATGTCTGCAGAGAGACTCCGCGTACACCCTCCAATGATGTTTTTTACATCACGCGGACCTTAGCGGACTCGCACACGCGGAAAGTATAACACAGGCTTTAGTCCTTGAGTGTTTATTCTTCTGCTGATGCTGACAAAGCACCATGCTAAAATACTCTGACACTTCTATTCAACGGCGCCACAACACCACTGAATCTACAGTGTGAAACCTACAGTGTGACCAGTGTAGTCAGATTCCCATGCCAATGGCTCTTCTGAGCCTGTTATTTTTAGTAAAAAACTTTGTGTGTTTGTGTTTTATGAAAAAACAATAAGGAAATACATCTGAACAGTAAGTCAATAACTGAATTAATGTGACACTTACTGAACCGCAAGTCATTACTTTTGTCATGAACTGTTGTATTACTTAGGGTTCATGGGATTTAAATCAGTGTTTTAATGACTGGTTGTGCATTCAACAACCACGGTAAAGATAAACATGAATAAATTGTGATTAAGTGTTGTAGTCAATGTAATTTTATCAAGATGAATGTAAGAAATATGTTACCATATTGTTTGTTTGGTTAGTATTTTACTTTATATAGTTAAGAGCAATTATTGCTTTCATGTCACCTCTAAAAAGTCTGTGAAAAGCCATGAAAGCGTTGAATGAACTGTATTACATTTATTTTTGATTTGTTAGATCATTGTTCTGATCTCTTCATTTGGCAACAACACAGCTGTTATTTCCTCAAAAAGTACTAAAAGAATAATTAATGAAACAGAATCATTGAGAGTAATTGAAAACAGTCATAACATTTCTTACGACTCCAATCCCTAGTGACTTTACAACTACTTCCACTAAGCAATATGAGAGGTTTTGTCTTTGGGTCATTAGTAGTGTGGGTCCCCCCAACCCCCCAAAAAACATCTTGCAGTCATCCACAGACCGAAAGAAAAAAGTACTCCATACTTCTGCTGACATCGCAAGCATTCCATCCAATCTGGTGTCTGGCAACAATAGCCAAAAGTCAGCCCGCGGGACACGGGTAATGACAGAACAGAGATAGAACAGATGAAGGGATGATGGAATGACAAATGCTCGACTGCTAGCTGGAAAAAGAAGGAAAGGGAACAGAGAAGGAATCACTCCTGATGGCGTCTGCCGTGGCACCTCAGCAGCATTTGAGGAGCTCTCATGGAACAATCCCCAGATGTCTTGGCTTTCTTTCTCTTCTGAGGTGATGAAATATTTTGGGCTCACGATTTTAACTGTGGGATCATCTATGCGTGTGTACGTGCCCTCATACACACTGGAGAAGATTTTGATGAAATGTAGTCACCATTTCTTATTTTTTACTCTTCTTCCAAAAGAGGATGTGGGAAAGAAAGACGAGGAGCAAGAAAAAAGGACCAGCCGCAGGATGGATTGCAGGATCAGGTTATTTTTAATCCCACAATTAGTGAAAACGAGCACTGAGCTATGAATGCCATCTCAGATGAGCCTGTTAGAGAGCGGCTTCACGCTTTGACTTCTCACTCCTCACAGAGACAGACAAAAAGACCAAACAATTACAGATACCATTGAATTTTGTATAATATCGAATCGATTCACAATTCATCCAGCGTTTTTTTTGCATTTTTTTTCCCCATACAACCTGGCTTAGCAAAATGGATGCAATAGAACAGTGAAGCCATTAACAGGCCAACACTTAACAGCTGTAATACATTTTGCCGTTTTTATTTCATTATTCTAAATCTGCACAGAAAATGTGTGCTTTTCTGGTGCTAGCTACTAATAGCAGAACTCAGAAATTGCTAGTAAATTTCATAATTACAAAGAAAAGGCAATTACCATTCAATTAAATGTGAAATTTTGAAGTAGAATAATTGAAATAGTATTTTCTTGTAAAACCACCTCCAGTAATCTGTTTTATTTACAACATTTTACGATTTTTTCTAAATTTGCCTTGTAGGGCATTTGCCTTTTGGTGATGGAAATTATTTGTGTATCAGTTAGCATTTATCTCTGAACATGACAGAAAACAGAAATCAAAATTAGAGGCACTCACATCTTGTTCTTCTGTGGTCTGAGATACAGAAAACCCATCCTTTCATCAATATACTTTCATCCCTCTTTGTTAAAACACACAGACTATATGTAGCATCACAGTAACTTCACAGTCTGTACTGCTGCCTTTGCTCCCATTTCATAAGTTGAAATAAGAAAGTTTATTATTGTGACTGTAACTTGTCTTTGTTCAGGGTCACATTGCTTTGGTTGAATTGTCACAGTGCTGACACTCTATGGCAGTCTTATCTTCCTTTTTCTATAACAGTCCTTTGTGGAGAAAAAATACTGTAAGAAGTATTTTTAAGACTTCCAGACCTCTGTATGAAGGTGCAGAAATACCTTCAACAGTTTATACAAAAAGATCCAGCTTTCTGTATGTTCACAAGAAGATTTTTGAAGATAATTGTTCTTTTATCTAAGCTTCCTGGAAGTGGAAGAGTGTCTCAGTCAAGTTTTTTAATTGTTATCAAGCACTTTTGTGAAGAAGACAGGTGATTGTAAACCAGTGGCATAACAGAGTCCACCCCATAATATGCACTGTCTGTGTATGGAGATGGTTTTCAGCATTGAGGATGTGAATGTGTGCAGTGATTAAAGTGTTTGCATTTGCAAACACCAGGTCAGCTGGTGAGATCAGGTTCGCCTGGATTTCTGAAAGCCCTTTTGATCAAAACAAAAAAGGTTTTTGGTAACAACCGGCGTTAAGTGCTTACACGAGCAACAGAGAGAGTGAAAAGAGGGAGAAAATGAGACGAAAGAGAGAAAATCCTTATCTTTCCATTAAAATGCTAATACATTTAAATGATCTGCCAATTGAAGTACTGCTTGTTTTATTTGCTTTATTTGTTTTAATCCCACACTTCACAAGCCACACTGACAGTTAATACACTTGAGTGGGAACGATATCACGTGCACACACACACACAGACATGATATGAATCCCTAACATGCGATGAGACAGTACTGCCGGCATTGGCATTTTAGCGTCTGACCTAATTGGCTGGCGGTGAAAAAAGGAGGGTCCATCTGAGTTGACAATGTCAAACAGCCCACGTCACTCCAGTGACACACAGGGACAATAGCCACGGTTTAGGACCCTGCGTTTGTATCTGGTGTTTTTGTGTGTCTGTACTTGCACAGCTTCTGCCTCACTGCATCTCACTGCTGCTGGCTTTTCATTAGCCTTAAAAGCACTTGGGAAGCACAGGTTGTAACGCATAGAAAAGCAGACGTCTTTTCCAGTCTTCTGATACGAGTGTGCATGATAAAGCTCAAAGAATAGCAGGCCATTTTAGTGGCCTCCACCTCCAGGCTTATTGAGTGGTTCTTCAGAGTCCGTAGCCTGAAGATCTTATGGAAAAACAGAAAGATCCTACACTTTACCCTTACTGTGTCTGGATGTGTGTGTGGGGGGGGGGGGGGGGTGTTTGTTATTGTGCTCGTCTTGACCTTGGGTTACAGAGCTTCAGGTTGCAAATGTATTCATGCACATCTATATGATAGTTTTTATTTATTTACATAACTTATATGTAACTTATATAACGATACATGGTAAATTACAAGGCACAAATACAGAGTCTCAGAAGAGATCTCAACAATGGATCACACTTTATTTTAAGATGAAGTTCTCACTATTAATTAACCATTAACCACAACTTTTACCTCAGTAAATGCGTAATTACTGCTTATTAGTTAGTAAGGTAGTTGTTAAGTTTAGGTATTGCATATGATTAGGGATGTAGAATATGGTCATGCAGAAAATGCACTATATAAGTACTAATCAGCTAGTAATATGCATGCTAATAAGCAACTAGTTAATAGTGAGAATTGGTCCCAACAATGGGACCCAAGAATTGGTAAGTTCCCTACAAAAGTAAGTGTTACCCAACAATGTCTACAATCAAAAGTCATTATTTTTAATATAATTTCAAATATTTTAATCAAATACTTCTATTACAAATTCTGAAGCAGTTTTATTTCTTTTTGAATTTGAATTTCTTTTGAATTTGAAAATGAATTTATTTTCATTTAATCATTACAAATAAGTGTAGCAATATATGTGCCCTTTTATCATTATCCCTGATGCTGTGAATGATTCATTATGATGTATTTTATCACATTTATCCCAGTGCTCTATACTATTACTGTCAACAGTTTGATTTATCTCAAGGAGATTTAAGAGAAACATCTGAAACAGAGTTGATATGATGATTGAATTATAAATGTATGAAAAACAATTTCTAAAAGTAATTTTTAAATAAATATCATATTGTATACAAATTTTTAGAAATCTAACAAGTGATATTTGGGCTGTGCTGATACAATCCCATATCTGTATATTACAGTTCTTTTTCCAGACAGTATTATATTGATGCTTCAGGTCCTTGTTTTTTAATTATTTATGTTTTGACTCATATAATTTCCTACAGTTCAGTTAAGATTCAGCGATCCAGCAGTTCTCAGTGTGATTCGAGCAGCTTCTATGAGATTCTCTCAGGTTCCCTCTGTCTCCCTGACAGGCAAAGTGTCTCTCTTGTTTAGCTCCGTTTCAGTCGCTATCCAATTATGATAGTGAGATGTATCGTGGTGTGTTGTATCGTGCCGTATGCATCACAGCACGTATCGTATCGTGAGGTGGTTGCCGATACCCGGCCCGAGCGTATCACGCAGTTATCGCCCACCAAACAGTCAGTTGACGTAAAGCTCATGTTTTTGCTCTATTGAGTCATCGCTTTAACAGTTTGTGCCAGCATCAAGCTTATGCCAGCTTTCACACAGACTCACAGGTGTACCCATCTCGCCTCTCTCTCTCTCTCTTTCTTCCCATCCCCAAATAGCTGTTCAGTCTATTTCAGTGTCTTGTCCTCATAACTCTTTTCTCTCACGCTGTGATTGCTGACTAAGTCTTCTGTTGTGCGCTGGGCTTTAGTTTTGCGGTTAATCACCATCTGTTTACCGAGTTGCTTGAACACACAGTGTCCTAGTAACGTTAAACAGCCCAAAAACATCTCCTTGGCTCTGGCCGAGAGTGCGCCCAGGGACTTTATGGCACATCCTGCTCAAACTGATGGCTAATTAACATTTATTTAAGCTTTCTAAAGGCCCATTGTGTCCTGTTTACCTTGCCAGCCTGTTTGCTGTATAGGTGTGTGTGCGTATGTGTGTCTGACTTTGAAGCGGAGCTGGAGGATGGATGCTAATGGCTCTTACAGCAATGCGAGTGTGGTGTATTTCTCTCTCTTGCAGTAATGTGTGTGAGGGGCGCTGATGCGGGGACTCGAGCAGTGTACAAACTGACATTGTTATCATGCAAAGGAGAGTTGTGCCCCACATTAACACCCTGGCACCTCCATAATGAGGGACCTATCAGAAGATGTGTGTGAGGTGGTCAGGTGCTCTCATTAGTCAATAGTAGGGAACTGGGCTTTGTCCCCCTCCTAATGAAGGCCACACTTTATTTCCAGAGGCCAGTCAGTCAAGTAGTTGTTACTGAGTGCTCTAACTCAGGCCACCAGTGGCCTTTCAACTTCATACCATTAGAGAGCAGAAAATAGACCTATCACCCTATCGACACAAATATGTATTTTTAACACTATTTTATCTCAGGGGTGATGCCATTCCAATCTATGCACAGAAAAACAAGTCTTGCCCATCACACTGGCTGTTTTTCAGTCTCGTATGTGTCTCTGGTTGACTTTTATTTAAGCAATGCTCCCTGAAGCTCTTCCTAAACCCACTGAGCTGCCAACTGACTACAAAGACATCTACATACATTTACATTTATTCATTTAGCAGATGCTTTTTCCAAAGCAACTTACAAATGAAGAAGCATTTTATCATAAGAGCCACAATATTTTCAATACAGAATGCCAAGTATAAGCTAGATTAGTCCATAAGAGTTTGCTGTTATCAAACATTGCTAACATTAGTAAACAAGCTAACATTGTGAGCATAAAAATGCATACAAGCATAAAAATGCAATACAAAAAAAAAAGAAAAAAAAAGTGTGCTGAAATAGTAGGCCTAGTTTTTTTAATTGGTTTGAGTCGAGTAAGAATATATTTATATGCATTTTTCATGATCTGCAAAAAAAATTACCTTAGAGTTTAACCAAATTGAGGTATCATAATCATAGCTATGCTGCCTAGTGTTTGAAACAGATGTCTTCAGATGCTAAGTAGGTAGTTCACTAGGTTTTGGAACAGAACTTGTGTTTGTGTCTGTGTCTGTGTGTGTGTGTCTGTGTCTGTGTGTATAAAATCAGAGCTATGGACAGTGTTTATTTATTATGTTTACCCGGGCATGCTCTCAGATTTCAACCTCACTCAGCTTGACAGGACACCAGATTTATTTCACAATGGGAAAAGCACATTTTTTTTAATGGGTCTAATGAGCATCGAGTTAACTAGGGCCGTTTATATCCTCATGCATGAATGCATTGCATCATATTTGTGTGACTGCAGTTGGGAGAGCTTGAATCAGTCAGTTTGGTGATGCAGGTAGGGCTTCATATTCAATCACAATAGTGCTTTAGGCCTGTGCATGTGTGTGTCTATAAGAGTGGGTGGATTGAGACTGGAATATTTCCCACATAGCCTCTGACATAACCTATTTGAGCACTTCAATTTCATCAAAAAACCTGTTGGAAGCTCTTCAAAGCTCCTCAATATCTGGAAATTCTCTCCCCTCTGTTCTGAAAATGAAGCAAAGCACACACAAATAAAGGCATAAAAATGCATCATACCATAGTAATTCCACTAGTCATCCAGCGGTGTAGATTATCCCTGTGACAATCGGCGCAGTGCTTTTGATGAAGGAATTCAGGTCAACCAATCAGGTGGACAGAGACGGGCATCAGATGGGCTGCCTTTTTCAATGCTCAGAGGTCACACAAACCCTTTAGCCACACATGCTCAGCTCTTCTTTGTGTGTGTGTGTTTGCTTGTGCCATTTTATGTGTGTGATTTTAAATGTGATAAAAGGCTTGAGTTTAAAACATTAGCTCAGTTCAAAATCCAATGAAGCTGCATTTACCTGCATGTCTACTTCCTACATTGGCAGCACATTTCAAAAAGCTTTATATTTGCAACAACTTTCATGCAACACGCTAACAGTACTAGAGAGTTGACTCGTTATTAATTCTAATAGGATTAGACAAGCATGTTGACACTGCACTGACTGGAATACGCATAAAAAATCAACACACGCAAATAATGGATATAAAAGTATATTATTTTTAATTTAATGTATTTATAGACCACACTTCACTTTTTTTCCACTGATTTTGTTGCAATGCATTCTGGGATTGTCTTATCTTAGAAGCATGTGATGCTGCGCTATATTTAGGCCAAATTTTCTTGTAAGGTGCTGTCGCATTTACCATTGTTCGATGTGTTTTTGCAGGTGAAATACAGTAATTTCAATAGGAATCCACATGATCTGGAATTTTGTGTGAATGTGAAAGATTTTCCCATGCATGTTTCACAACGGGTTCAGTGGACACACAGATTAGTCTCGTTGACCGACAGAAAGCTGCTTGTATTTAAAGTGACTTCCTGCGTGAGCTGTGCTTCATACATCGCTACGCTATTGACAATAGACAATGGACCTTTTTTGCCTGTGAAAATCACCAAAATGTTGCTAATGTCCATCTTAAGGCAGCATAATTATGCTGCTTACCTTTTAGTACAGGCTTCATTCAGTTTCTTTTTTGTTTTGTTCTCTACTATTCTGCACAAAGCAGGTTTTTTTTCACTCTCCATGTTAATCTCTTAATCTTCTGTGAGTTTTGCTGCCCTGTCACTATTGAACACATTGTGTTTGCATTGTTTCAGCGGCGCTCTCTTGACCTGGATAAAGTGAGGTTTAACTGCGGAGTAACTGATGTGATGTTAACCCGAGCCTAAGGAACCTGCATCATATTGATTCTCACACACTTGAGCAGATTTGTACCGCAAGGCTTTTGGGGGATTGTGGAGCATCTGACAAGCATTCCAGCCTTTAGGACAAGCCCCTGCCACTCAGCAGCCAGTCATGTTCACACACTTCTTCCCATGTTCGCACACACAGAGAGGGTAATTTGGAAATGGGCCGCTGAGACTGACATGTCTGCACCACATGCATCTCCCCCACCCTGCTCAGGAAAAACCAGGCAGACAGAGGGGCTGTTGTGTGTGGGCTGCTCCCTGAAAACTCCCCCACCCCAACCACAGCTCCAGAGCCTTTCTTTGCCAAACACAGCCTGCAGGTATAAGTGGTATCCGGTCCACTGGTCACTGAGTCCATCCAGCACTTGGAACAAAGCTCACAACCGTACCAGTGAATTCATATTTCATTTAATTACTATTCAGTTATTGGTGCAGCTAACGATTGCCAAGTACATTCAGTTTACTACTCTGAGAAGAGAAAGAGACTAGAGGGAGAAAGATGGAGGGCTAGGACAGGCCGAATGGTATTGGGACAGAATGAGATTTTAAATTTTAACAGAGGTTAAGGGGGGTACGGCAGTGGAAATTTGGTGTTGTTCAAGAAAATAGAGGAGGCATTGGGGAAGACCTTTTAAAAAGCCAGAGAAAGAGTAGAAAAACAGACCCTTTCAGTAGCTGTAACTAGACCTGAATCCCCCTGCAAAAGGAGCAGGCGAGAGAAAGAAAGAGATACACAGAGGTGAAGAGAAAGGCGATCCTTACGAGCAGAGATGCAGGCTCTTATCTGATGAGGAACAGCTATCGTAAATATCCAGCTCTGCTTTTACAGGAAACACACATGCACATGTTGATCTAGAGAGCACTCGGTCAAAACTAAAATGATTCCCTGTATGGGATCGGATGTCTGATATAATACTAGGTGATGGGGATCAAAGAACAGAACGGCATATTGATTTATTCCGATTTTTATCCCCTTTTTGCAGGAAACAATAGCAGCCACATATTGTTTGCCATTTTCTTCAAGCTGTGGGTATATGAGTAATGGATGAAGCTCACAAAACCTGTCAAGAAAAGTATATTTCACAGTGGAGCCTATTTTTGTGTTACAGTAAAGAAAATTCTCGCAATGTCCAAAAAATGTATACTATATGCTATATATATATGTATTTCCCTTTTTATTATTATTAATTTACATTTTGGGGGTGAAATATTCCCCAGACACTTCTTCATAAGCTTCATCCAGTTGGTCTCACTAGGAAGACCATGAATCATGATTTTTTTTTTGTGTGTGTGCAGAAACTATTTTGGGCGTGTGCAATTTGACAGCCATGTTGTTTGTTGTCAGGATAAGCTGTGTTTTGAGGTTGTTTGAGGAGGAAGAACGCACACACACACACACATATAAACATACACATCCACACCCGCGCAGATGGGCTCTTTTGTGGAGAGCTTTATCTAGGATCTGAGGCGTGTTTACTGCAGTTGTCTGACAGTGGCTCTCTAAGCTGTGGATGTGTATCTGAAGGAGTGTGCTTGCCTGGATGTTTGGGGGCTCAATGGCCGCGACTGAGATCCAGGCCAGATGCGTGGGCACGCAACACCCGCCGCTCCATCTGACGCCCAGCATCAACCCTCGCTCTCTCCGTCTTTGCCACAGGCGCTCCACGGGGAAGTGTACATATTTTTTGGCGTCATCGGCAGGATGAAAGCCTCGCGTGTAAAGATGGCAGAAGCGTCCTGCTGATGTCCTAGTGCCTTCCGCCTCTCTTTGTTCATCTCGGGCCAGATGTGTTGTCTCCCTGTTGTTGGTCCGGGTTTGCGAGGCAGGTCTCCTTTGTTTGCTGCCCAATCCGCCATCCTCTCCCTTTCTCTTCCCTGCTCTCAGCTGGTGCCATTTGAACATCTGCTCCCAGAGAATTGCCACCAACCAGACAACGGCGGCACACCATTTTCTAAAAAGCCATGCTGGCATAAAGTAAAAAGAGGAAGACTCTCTCACACCTCACAGGGAGTTGTGCCAGCCAGCTGAGACTGACCCTGAGGGGGCTTGACTGTACGGATAAGCCTCTGGCCTCCTGTTAGGCCGTCTGACACCTCTGACTGACCTAATTTAGGCGGCATTATCGTCACCCGTCCATTCACCAAACTAATCCTGCTTATTGAATCCTCTCTTTGAGACTCAGCCCAATTAAAAGTGAATGTCGTGAGTTTGTTTGGCAGGTGAGATTGATGTATACGGTATATGAATGTGTAAATTATTCTCAGGGGTAGACGGCACGCAAGCTATCTTTGGTAAGTAGTTGTAATATACAGTATATATGTGACCCTGGGTCACAAAACCAGTCATAAGGGTCTTTTTTTTTTTTTTGAGATTTATACATCATCTGAAAGCTGAATAAATAAGCTAGAAATTCTGGAATCTGAGGGTGCAAACATTTTTTAAATGTTGAAAATCGCCTTTAAAGATGTCCAAATGAAGTCCTTAGCAATGCATATTACTAACCAAAAATTATGTTTTGATACACATGCTGATTTACAGTAGGAAATTTACAAAATATGTTCATGGAACATGATTTTTACTTAAAATCCTAATGATTTTTGGCATAAAAGAAAAATCAATAATTTTGACCCATACAATGTATTGTTGGCTATTGCTACAAATTTACCCGTGCTACATATGACTGGTTTTGTGGTCCAGGGTCACACATCCACTTATACAAGCTCAAAACCAGCATGATATGCTTGATTTGATCAAGACGGAATGGAGCTAGCTGAAATTGAGAGTCTAATTTGTTTCCTGCTTTACAGCTCTGTGCTCAGGGACTCAGGTTGTTCCTCCATACACAATGATTTGCGATTGATGAATCCCCTTGACACTTCAGCTGCATCATCTCCTGGCCCGCTGTCCCACGGTGACCGTCTTCGCACCTCTGATTGGTACCTAGCTGCGGTCTCCTGAGGTAACAGCACAGGCCGTATGGCAGGTGTGCTGCGGGTGTTGTCTTGTGGCGAGCTCCTTGACTGATTTTGTTATCACAAGGGATGAGGATAATGAAAGGCTTGGGTGTTTGTGTATGTGTATGTGTTCGTGTGAGATTACACCCTCCGAGAGGCCTCAGCCTGCTATTTTGCCCAGGAGGGTAGCACTGGCAGTGCTGGTTGGCTTAATGCTGAGAGATTAGGCCTCTCCGCAGAGGTAATTGCTCACAGCACGCTCTATTAAAGACAAAAGGAAGGAAAACTGCTATCTGCAGCAACAGCTAATTTATTATGTGCTGTCCAGCTACGTCTTCATAGCAGAGTGACTGTATAGCCACGTGACCGGGCTGGTACCAGATCCATTGTGAAATATGAAAGCCACCAGCCCGTTCCGGTTTAATTAGTGTAGTGTTTGCGTGCGGAAGCGTCTTTGACAGTGTCACAGAAACATGATGAGCTTTTGTTCCTGGAAAAACATGTTTTACATGTGTTTACTGAATGCTTTTTCCCGTCCGTGCTTGAGGGTCGGTTCCCAACACTCCTAATGGCTCGTAAAACCACCACAACGTACTAAACTGTGCTCACCCACACAGTAGAGTGCGGTTCAAATGTCAGAATCCACAATGAAAATCTGGCAAATAAACCAGAAGTTTTTGGACTTTGCAAAGAGGTTTTGACATGAAATGAAAGAGAAAAATGTAGGTTTTCCTGCAAGTTTAGGTCACTAATCAAATAAGCAAATTTACGACGTTTACCAAGTTAACCTTACCACAAAAAGATCAGATTTCCATCCATTAAAGCACAAGCTCTTGGGAACATTCATTTATCATGCATGATCTTCATTAAAGTGTGAAGTTTGAGTGCTGCTCAAATCAAAAAGTCATGCACATTTTTCCATTTAACTTTTCTCTCAGATTGTACACTGATATTACTTGTTATATATTATAGTTAGTTTTTTTTTTAAGTAAAATTTTAGATTTTGGCATTTTTATTAGGAGGGGTATTCATTTTTATGTATTAGTTTTAGTTATTTTACTACAAGTTACACTAAACGTACTATAAATGAAAAATGTTGCCACAGAAACTAGCTGAAATAAAATTAGTAGGTTTTAGTTTTAATTATGATCAAATTGTGAAATAACAGTATAAAAATGTCTTTTGTTTATTGATTTTGCATATGTGTGTGGATGTGGCTGTGTGGCATAGCGGAAAGAAAGTGGGAGCGGGTAGATAGCAAGATCAATAGCTCAGCATTCTAAGCGTGCACATTTCTCTTCATGCCTATCTTTTTTCACTGCAAGCAAGGAAGCCATTGTCCCCACTTGTTATTTCCAAGCTGCTTTTCTTTTCCATCCTCAGCAAGCGCTGGAGCTTTTTTAACTGTGTGAAATTACCAGCTAGCACAATGCCCTTGGTGTAAAGAGACGTAATCAGCGTCACTCACGAGTCTCTCTTAAACTTTATTTAACGAGTCATTCATCTTTGTTTTGCCTCCAAAAACACGCTCGTGAAAGAAGGTGCTGCTTAACAGCACATGAAACGGTTCCATAAAAAGGCTGAAAGCAAATGGCGACCAGCCACTCACTCTCTCTCTCTCTCTCTCTCTCTCTCTCTCTCTCTCTCTCTCTCTCTCTCGTCAGTTGTGATGCTTTCTCTCATTCTCTTAACTGACCCTAATTCTTCTTTCGATTGCTCTCATTCAGTTACCTAAAGCGGGTGGGTAGGATTAGGGTTTTTTCTGACCCCTCTGCTCAACCCTTCACCTCTGGATGAGCAGGCCTTTCACCAGGACTTAACTACTTGAACCTTTTGATCTCCCTGTGCATCTTCTTTCAGAATGCCCGTGTCTTAGGAAGCCTAAGGCTGACTTTGTGTTATACAGTGTATAACCGGAATGGGAATTATTTAAGTAATTTGTTATGCAAGTCTACTCTTAACAACCTAACACAATAAAAAGAAACTGTTGCTATTGGCAGATTGAGGTTACTCTAGTTTGCTAGTTCAGCAGCTGGGGCGTGAGTGGGTCCAAACCCTCCCAGAGGGACGGTTTGCATGCTGGACTGGAAAGGAGATTGAATTTGTGGGTGCAAAGGTCAGTTTATGGGGGCGGTGGCCTGGGTATCCATCCTGACCTCTGAAACCTTCATCATCCTACTCGTGTCACATATGGAGTATCTCTCTGTCCTACTTTTCTGTTTATCTTTTATCTAGCTAGCTAGCTAGGAACCAGACTAGGAAGCAGACCTGGAAACCAACACTCACCACAATCACAATCATGACATTTCTTAGATTATATCTAGCCTACATCCCCATCTGACATTCCTGTACGGTAGATATCTGCTTCTGGAAGCCAGTTCATAAAGCCAGCTTATCTCCAGCTGGTGTGGATTGGCGCTCTTTGGTTAACTACTTGGGCTGAACCCAGTCACATATTTTTGCATTTGCTTAAATCCCTTATTCTGCCACGTTGTTGAATCACCCCGACACGACACCGAAGACCGCTGTTCCCAGCTCATTATATACAGAGGCTGAAGGACTCTTCCTACACGCAGCTTCTTATGTGTGTTTATAATATCTGCATATCAAAGATCAACAGCATTGTCTGTAAAATTCTCAGCCGCAGTAATCCGTTGACAAAGAGCGCTCGGCTAGCCAAAAATTCTCCCACTCTTTCTGCCATTGCGGCAGCTAACCACATGTGACCCGCGGAAGGACCCTGCCCGCACCCCTCATTGTAATTGGCCATGTGATTATGTGTGCGTGTGTGTTAACAGGCTCTCCCTCAGCACCCTGCTGTTCCCATTTGCTGGTTACAGCCATAAACTGGGCAAGCCCTGGTTGTTTTAACAGCACATGTGTTGATGAGCACTCTTTGGCTTTCTCGCATAAGAAGGACCCAATTAGACTCAAGGCAGAAGTCTCTGGAACTGTGTGAGTATGCGTGCACAAGTGTGTGTATTTGTATATATGATTTTTCTCACTTGTTTATAAAATGTTTAAATTACCTTGCTATTTGGAGGTGTGTTGCGCTTGTTTATGATTTTCAGCGAAGCACTGCAGCTTGGGAAGCGTAGTCAGGCACATTCTCCTATTGACATCTTTGCACCTATTCATCCTCTATTATCCCACCATTCTTTTTCTCTTCTGCACTGGTTTTCATATGTTTCTTTATGGTTGATTGTTGACCTTCCCTTATTATCCTATAGTAAGACTGGGAACTCAGTAACCAGTGGTGTTGCTGTATTTTATTGTACGCTACTTATAAGCCCACATACAGTATCAACACAGAAAATATTGCATTTTAACCACTGTATGCATCATAACTTTCAATCATTCGTTTACCTTTTTTTTTTTTTTAAAGCGAGTGTGTGTATGCGCATACACTAAGGTTAGCTTGTTTTTTAAACGCTACCCTCCAAAGTACGCTCTCCGCACACTTCCGTCTGCACCATTAACATCGCTGCGGCATGAATCATTGTAAATCGAATAGTGCACTTTGTGCGGGAATGAAACACGGCTGTCTCCGGATAATAATGGCGGAATTATAGCTCTCCCCCCATCATCACGCACGCGCTGAAGTCATCCCAAACCCAATTAAGGAGAATCCGTCTTCATTTGCTGGGTTTTGGAGGCTGACAGGCAGAGTGTCAGAGACGTGCTTTGGGTTGTTTTCTTTTTGAGCCGAGGAGGGGCCCGGCTCGCGGGGTGATCGATCACAGGAAGCAGGCCAGGTATTGAAGGGTGTTGTTGCGGAAGGGGCGAAGACCTTAGATAACATCATCATTAGCCAGCAGACTGACACTTATGTGCGCATCATTACAGGCATCATTGCGGATGGAGTGTGTATCATCACGAGTATAATGGTTTCGATTATTGTTTTTTTTTTTTTTTTCATTTTACTTATTGCGGTTTTCAATTTCACTTTTGTTTTAATGGGACTTTTTTATTTTATTTTATTTTATTTTACAAAAAATACCACCACAAAAAAATGCACCTTACTGAATATAATAGCTTCATAATGGCAACGTTTAAGTTCAAAGTTTTATTTGTCAAATTCATAGCAACAGCTGCAGTACTTGTGGACAATGAAATGCACCTATAAATGTGTCATTGCTGCTACATTAAGCTGTAAATTCTGACTACCATCACTCTGGCATCTCTAAGGCATTTATGATTCAGCAGCAAGCATTGCATCCGCTCAGATCTTATGCCAGTCGGCCCACTCTAGAAAACAGCTAGTCCCTGTATTTGGTTTTGAAGTACATAGCACAGAATGTTTGAAATAAGAAAGTTTTGTTTGTGGCCGTTTACATAAATTAAAACAAAACTCTGATTGTGTTGTTTTACAAATTTTCAAGAAACTGGCTGTACCATTATTTGCTCTGTCCACATAGCTGTTTGCTGTTTTAATGTTTTTTACTTTGCAATGTAGTGCACATTTGTAGTTTCAGTTTAGCTTTTGTTTTTAGCAAGCTCACATTTTTATTTTAGATAGCAAAAATATTTTTAGCTTCTATTTTTCGTCTTCATATGGTAGTGACAGTATCCTCGATCAACACCAGCATGCATTTATCTGTCTCTGAATCCTCAAAAAAAAAAAAAAAAACACAAAGAGGACTATGACCTGCTGTACTCTGGAGAGGAAAGAAAGGAAATGAGTGCTGAGAGGGAGGAAAGAGAAGCGAGATGAAGTAGAATGAGATGTGTGATGACCTGAGAGGAGACGAGAGGAAGATAGATTGAGGAGGTGAATGTAAGAGAAGAGAGAGAGAATGCTATTGGTGTTTATGGATTTGGTCTCTTTTTATTTCTGTGGCAACAAGGAATGTCTTGTAAGGAGGGAGAAAAACTTGAGAAAGAGCAAGCATGAGAGAGTTTGAACAGAGAGCTGAGGCATCAGAGAGCTCCAGCAGTTTTTGATTGTTGCTGAAATATTGGCATGTGCAGACTGGGGTGTTTGTAATGAAGTTTAAACCTAGCTCGCTCAGATTGATCATTCAGCACATCACCTCCAGGCTTACCTTTAGCACTCAGCGAGACATCAAATATTTAAACACTCATAATTATTAATGGCGTTTATGATAGATCACCCACCTTTATCACTGTTTAATTAATTTGTTGCCACATCAATCAATTTAAATCAAAAGTTAACATTAAACAGCATTTTTTTACATTTATTTTTGCAGACATTGTCTCAAAAAATAAAATGTTAAACAAATGATTTTTAATAACGATTATTTTAAGTGTTCAATAGCTAATATGCAGAACTAGGTTTTACATTTTATTTCTTTTTTTACTTTTACAATGGTAATTGAATATTTGTATAGTATTCATGCTTAATATTAGTATGTTTAATAGTGTAAAACTTATGTAATAAATCTGTATCTTGAAACAAGAAATCTGAATTTGTATTAGAAAGTAAATCATTTTAAATGTTGATTTTAAAGCATACGTTCACCTTGTTGCATCCTATTTTGCAGACAGATTACACACTCCTGTGTTGGCTTTCAGATGTTGCTCTGTCAGCACCCTCAAAATACGACACAAAACGCTTTAAATCACAAAAGAGATCCTTGACTCGCTAAAAAACAGGTGTGTTGCTAATTCTGTGAGCGCCTAAGCTATTGTGAATCTATTTCCTGTTCGAGCGGCGTCGGAGCATAGTCTGTCTCTCTCATGTTAGGCCAGCCAGAAGTCCCAGGTGTACGGGTATAAGTCTATCTCTTTCTTCAACCGTTTTCTTGTTCCTCCTCTCTCTCTTTCTTTATCTGTTCCTCACCACTGAGGGACCATCTCTGCTTCATTTCACATGTCGCCCGAAGGGGAAAAGGGCTGCGGAAAAGAGAAGCTAGCTACGGAGCGAGAAAATGAAAAGATAGAGGGAGCAAAAAGAGAGAAGGGGAGGCAGAGATTGAGAGAGCGAGGGATACTGGAGGCATTGTTCCACTCCAAGAGACACAAACAGTCTCAAGCTTTCTGGTATTCAACCCGCAGCTCCCCTGTGTGTGTGTGTGTGTGTGTGTGTGTGTGTGTGTGTGTGTCCAAAATGTTATAATTCTACAGGCAGAACAGAAGAAGGAATAAAATGACACTAAAAGATCAGTCTGATAGAAAATAGGCCAGAACGTCATCTCTCTCTCTCTCTCTCTCATTTTCTTTTCTTTTATTTTCAGACTCTCACACTCTCTCTCTCATCCATTTCTCATGCATTTTTTCTCCATCATCTTTTTACAATTTCTTCTCTGTCTGTATTTCTATCTACATACATAAGTGCTGATGTTCAGGCCTACTGTTTGCATGAGTGGTTTTAATGATGCACATGCAGGGCTCAACAATAAGAATGGCCCAGGGCCATTTCAACCCAGTTGATGGATAAGGCCACTGCTGCGTTGTCACTTCATCCTCTGTTTGCAGCAAACTTTAAACTCATTGCAAATTTAATTTGGTTTCATGTGATGTATTTTGTTGTGAATTGTGCTGGTTTAAATGCCAACATGGCAAAGTTGTTTTGCTGTCTATCATAGGTGGTGTATTTGTAAAATGATTTGTGATTGTTATGGATATATCAGTTTAATCAGATGAAGAAATTAAACAATTTATTGTAACTTTTTAAAATAAATGTTTAATGACGTATTTTAAAATAACAACAACAAATATTATTATTATGTAGTCTCACCACAATTTTTTTTTTTTAATTTTGCTACTTTTGTATGTTATTAGTGGTAGTGCAGTAGTATTGTTTTATTAGTAGTATTTTATTTATTTATTATTTAAAAAAGGTACAAATTAAAAAAGGCAGTGTTATATTAGTATCATTGATATACTCATGTACACTCAAAGTTTTAAATATTTTCTATTTTCACTTTAAGTTAATTTTTTAGTAATTTTGTTGTGTTTTTGTCATTATTATTATTATTTAATATGTCTACATAGTTTTTAATTCACTTTTCTTTATTAGTTTTAGTTCAATTTCATTTAGTATAGTGAAAGCCTTGGCAACATCCTGAAATAAAAGTTAAAAGTTTATGTAATAGTTTTTATTTTAGTTAATGATTATTTGGTTTTAAGTATTGATTTTATTTTTTTATTTTTTTTTGGTTTTAGATTTATTTAACAATAATTTGAATATTTCTTTTAGAGATGATTGGTGGTATCTTAATGATAATTATACAGCATCCACTTATTATTCAAGTGACCAACAATTGTCATTTCCATTTTTCCATTTGCATCCAATGATTGATCGTATTAGTTATAATGAGCATTTCATCTCTAAAGGCATCCAATCCGTTCATCCAGTTTGATGGAGCGTTTGTCATGTGTTAGTCAGTGAGCCCACCCCGCAGGGGGTCCATACAGCCACGCAAAAAAAATTCACAATCCAACTTCACAGTTTTTTTTTTATCATCTTATTCATCGCATGTCTTTTTTTCTCGACAATTCATTTCATATGCATCAAAGTCTGTGTATGTGCTCAGTTCTGTTACTGTGATGTGTCAACTGTTGTGTGTTCGCTTCTTGTGCATCTCTGAACCACACTAGACACTTATTTCTCTCTTAAACTGTCAAATGATACAAAAAACAAGCTAGTGGTATATCAGACCATGAGGCCTGATTCTATATGCTCATGTATGATTTATCCACACACTGTTCTTGTTGAGGCATTTGTCCTTCAGCTTTGTTTGTGCTCTCTGGCGTCCACTAAGGATCAGGTAAACAGACAAAGAGAGAAGGAGAAAAGAGAGAGACAGACGGTTAGTGATTTCAGCAGCGCGGCTTTTCTTAAGCGTTCCTGTTAGCACTGAGGCACGGGCTGCTATCGATTAGAATATGAAAACCTAGAGGCCTGCATATGAGATCGGGGATGAGCAGGCAGCGGAGAGCAGTAGAACAGACAGGTTGCACACACAGCATGCACACACACAAGCAGTGGCACAGGAAGTTGCTGATTAGGTTTGACCCGGTGTCAAGCAAAAAAAAAAAAAAGAATGCTGTGAAAAATCACACGAAGAGAAGGGGGGAAAAATCAATGACTGACAAGCAAGCTCCTTTAGTTTACTGCCGTGGAATGATGAGGCAGTAGAAATAATACCCTCATCATTGACTTTACTGTGTTGTGTGTGTGTGTGGTGGGTGCTGTATGCTGTATTTAAAGCATAGAGCTCCATATGTGTGTGCAATGCAGTTGATTTTGCCTATTCCAAGGGGTTTGGAAGCTAATGAAACTCATAATTCTGACTCCACCATTTAATAGGATAAGAAGCATTCAAAGCTGTTGTGAATTGCTGATAAACTCACACCTGTGCACTTTCTGTATTAATGCACAAGGTGATGTTGCTTAGCAACTACAAACCGCCTACAATTAGACTAATGAACACTCAGCGGAAAACTTTTTAATTTGTATTATTAATGCTAATCATTTATTTCACCTCACGTTGTGTCTAAGAAGGTCATTTGTAGAGTGTGGAG
Organism: Schizothorax lantsangensis; assembly: GCA_027422415.1. NCBI lineage: Eukaryota > Metazoa > Chordata > Actinopteri > Cypriniformes > Cyprinidae > Schizothorax > Schizothorax lantsangensis. The sequence continues at coordinate 29,056,591 of CM049841.1, forward strand.
CTTTTTGATGAGTTCTGTGTGCACAAATACTTTTTCGGACAGCTGATTGCTTCAATTTGTTATCGTTGTTTATTACGGCTGAATTGATGCACTAGCATGAGAGTACTCGTCCACCTCTTTTATTCTCACTGAAATAACAAATTCTTCATTGTTTTTATGAGTTTATTTGTTTATGCACTGGAACAATAGAGAAGATAACACTTCCCATCATGCTATTTCAACAGCGGTTTCATCTCGTCTTTCTGCTCTCGGCTTTAATTGACAGCTGCACTGGATTATGTGCCGTGTTCAACTTCTTCATCTGCTCACACAAATCATTACACACGAGAGAGCGGGTCAATCTGTGTTTGATCTCCTCACGTGTGTGTGTGAAGCAGGCAGTAGGGAGTGCTGATGGAGCAGGTTGGCATGAAACCACATAAAGAACTTTGGTTATCACAGAGAGAGAGGACGAATGAAAGCGGGATGAGAGGCGAAGAGATAGAGGAAATGAATTTAAAAAAAGCTGCGAAACCAGGATTACACAGTGCCCTCTGCATACTCGCTTCCCTCAGTCCATTCAGCAGCTGAATTCCTCACCATAAAAGGCTTGTGTGCTTCAAACCATCTGAAGCTTTTTAGTATTATCAGTAGCACTTTACTTGAAGTGATTTTAGTGCTGTTGTCCTGAACATCACCACAGCTGTGATTCAGCCATAGAGTGAGTAACAAAATAACAGCATTCTGTCTAAAGTATGCGTTACTTGATATTAATTTCTGTTTTATTGAACTCTTGTATGAAAGTAATATCACACTCACAATCGTGCTGTAGTACTAAATATTATCTACCGCCAAATCCCAGACATTTCTTGCTCATGTAATATTGTTTAAAAAGGCATACTTGTTGTATTACAGTTGTAATAAACCTTTTAATCAGCTCAATGTTCACATTAATAATTATAAAATTATAATGTAAAAGTTGCACCTTTAAAATGTATAATGTGTTAAAACAATTAACACCCAATTGATTGTGTAATATTATATAACGCATTATACTTTATAATAATATAACCATGAATATGTAAGCAGTTATAATGCAAAAACTGTGTTTAAAAACCAAACGATTATTAATACTAACTTGTAATCTCATGATACTGATAGTTTGGGGGTTTTGCTTGTTTTCTAGTGACTTATTTTTAAACCCTGATAATTAATTACAAAATTATAAATAAATTAAAATAACCATGTTTCCACATTTATTTAGCTGACTTGTATACATTATAACACACTTTCTCCATGAAATTACAATTTTTATATGATTGACAAATTTAAATATAAATTGCCCCTAAATTCAGTTCTAAACAAACTCAAACAAAAAAATCAACAATATATTAAGGTAAAACAGTTAATTAAATAAATAGTTATCAACATTGCAATTACATCTGCTGTGATTAATTGATTGTGAAAGTTGTTTTTCAGCGGTTGAGCACTGTGACCAATCACAGCCGTGTCTGTTGTGTAATGAATGCAGTGGTGAATCAGAGGCCATTTAATGTGTATCTTTATATCAGTGTTCAGTCAAGAGTGAACACTTTATTGCTTTAGTCAGTTGGTCTAAGCACAGTAGATTCAACACACACACACACACAGTGGTGTATCAGTGGCAGCACATAATGTTAATGGCACTTAATTTGTTGGTTGGGATGGGCAGGCTGGCTGGTGTGAGCCCTGCTCCCAGAGGATCTGCCTGTAATTGTGTTTCATATCTTAAATATATAAATAAAGCTTGCAATAATTACAAAATAATAATTCTCCCCTGCTCTTTCAGCATCTCTGTTTATTTTTCTCTCACACACACAGGTTTTTTTTTTGTCCTTTCTCCATTTCTCTTTCACAATGCAGTGTAATGCAAAGAGTCGAAGGTAGTTAGAAGGCTGTGTGTCCAGGACTCCAAAACCACACGCCAAGGAAGCAGAGGTGACTTTGCTCACTGTCTCATGAGTGTGTCCAGACCCCTGACAGGGAGCTGAGAGCCAGTCAGTTTAATTACTATTCACTCATTGCCCTCACCCTTTGCCTTTGACTGCTCTCAGATCAGGGGTCCTTGACCATGTCTGATAAGCTGTTATTATATGCTAAGTGGAGGCACTGAGCCCAGGTCAGTTTTTTGGTCCTGGTTTGGGAAGGTGATTATGTGTGTGTGAGATCGGCTCCAGATACTGTTGATGTGAGTGAAGAAAAGAGCAAAGCTTTTTCACATAACAAGAAGACTGTGAAAATGTCAACAAGATGAAAACATTTTCAGATTAATAGCATGAAATATGAGCTTTTCTCTCACTATACATCAGGCTGCTTTACTACAGAATATCACTTTGTTAGCTGAAAAGAAAAACTTTTATTTCAAGTCCTCTTGAAGTCTTTACTCATGTTCTTGCCTAAATATTTTAAGTATGTGTGCTTGTGTGTGTGTGTGTGTGTGTGTGTGTGTGTGTGTGTGTGTGTGTGTGTGTGTGTGTGTGTGTGTGTGTGTGTGTGTGTGTGTGTATGCCCATACCAGCATCCATTTGATAATGGCTGAGTTGATGGTAAATGGATCTAAGATGAAGATAAAGTGAATTTGGCAGCCAATGAAAGCAAGTGTGTGTGTTTGTTTGTGTGTGTGTGTGTGTGTGTGTAAGAGAGTGGTTTCCTCGGCCTCACAACTCACCAATGCTATGGCCTTAAAGACAATTGTGGGCTCTGTGGAGAACATTTCCAACTTCCATGCGACCACAGCTAGTGGAGCAGAAACATTACAAACAGAATGTTTAAGCTGCAAACCATCATTCTTTGCTGTTTTTTGTTTGGTAGCAGTTGATGTTTTTTGTTCACGCTGCTTGCGTTTATGTTAATGCATGGATTTGATACAGCTTCATGAACATGCGCTTTGGTTTTGATTTGCAAGAAGAAAAATCACTCAAACTTGATTTTTAAAAAAGAAGAAAAAAATATTTACTTTTTCTTATTTACAGTAATGCAATTTTTTTTAAGTAGCTGCTCTGTGTTTGTTCTTTTCATTTGCGGTTGTTAGTTTTTTTTATTTTCCTTTGGTTTAAAGTGGTTTTCTTTTCTTTAGGTTCTCCCATGCCATCCTCTCTCTCCAGTCCATCAGTCACTGAGCATTCCCATTCTCAACCACCCTCACCCAATCTCCATGACAACCAGAGTTCCGTCTTAAGTAATGCCACCACGCAGGCGGCGCAGGACTCTGATTCGGAAGAAGAGTACACGGCCGCTCTCTATAGACCCGTAACGCAGCCTGCCCTCAGCCACAGCTGTAATGGTAAGATGACCATCCCTCTCTTTCTCTCTCTCTCCCTCTCTCTCCCTCTCTTTCTCTCTCTCTCTCTCGCTCTGTCCTGCTAGGTCTGTGAAGTAAGAAAAGCGTGAAGGCTGTGTGTTCCCAGTAAAAACCACTGGAGTAAACTGTATGCAGGCTTTGTCGGAAATTTTATTAGAGCATGTCACATCCAATCAGTAGTGTTCAACTTCTGGGTAGATTGGGGGGTTAACTGATCTTGTGTGTAAAATGGTCAAAAATGGAGCAATTTTGCATGCTCAAAATCATTTTCAATTGAGAAGGGTTATTTAGATTTTACTGAACTTTGAATTAAGTTAAAGGAATAGTTCATTTACAAATGAAAATTCTGTCATTGTTTACTCACTGCAGGGTTATTATAGATAAGTAAAAATAAAAATAAAAGTATAACCAAAAAAATGTTACTTAAAATAAAATAAACGTTGACTGAAAAACTAAATATTTTAACAAATAATAATAATAATAATAATTTTATTTCAGCTAGTTGCCAACATTTCCGGTCAGGTATTGCTGAAACTGCTCCTGTACTCAGTGATTAAGAATGGAAAACAGACAAAATATATATTTTTATATTTCTCTCTGATTCACTGTCACACAAAGCTCATCATAAAACATACAAAACCCATAAAATATTACAAATTACATTACTAGAATAGAATAGTATAGAATAGAGTGCTGCAGTTGTGACGTCAAAATCTGGAAGACTAATTCGGATTTCGATACGATCTTAAAAATAAAGGTTCTTTATCAATGCATCAATGGTTCTATGAAGAACCTTAAACATCCATGGAACCTTTCAAATGCAGAAAAGGTTATTTATAGTCGAAAAAGGTTCTTTAGATTTCTAAAATGTTCTTCAAAATAGTTATTTTAGGAACTGGTTCTTTTGGGAACCAAAAATAGTTTTTCTATGGCATCACTGCAAAAACACCCTTTTGGAACCTTTATTTTTAAGAGTGAAGGTCTGTGGTAAATTACAAACAACCATACTGAGAATGCTCATTTTGAAGCAGTTATGTTCATTTTTAAAAACATGTTTCTAATAAGGAACTACATACTGTAAGAACGTTTGGAGTGTGTGTGTGTGCGGTTTACGTTCACAACAAAATGTCCAAGTCAAATTATGTTTACCACAGACCTTATTTTACTCATGAATTGAAAAACCCCATGGTGAATCGGTCTTGTGTTTTGATATCATTGCTGCAGCACTCGATTAGGATAAATTATCAGAGTAAACCAGTCTGGCGTTTGTGAGGAAAATGCTTGGATCAGATCAGAGCCGGACAGTGTCACATCAGCTTTTCATTGTGAGAAGACCTCATTGGTCACTGCCAAAGCCACATCTGACTGCCTTTGATACTTCCAGACTTGCTAGATGTTATCAGAGGGTCGGCAGGGAGTTGGGTTGCTGGGGCTGTTAACACTCGCCCGCAGAGAGACGCGGCAGAGACTCCCTCTGATTCTCCAATGACTATGTAAATGAAGCGTACGCATGAAAAAACGGCTAGTGGGACGCTGGCTTAAGATGATGCTGATGACAGCTGGAGCTCCTAAGGCTCTCAAACAAAGACACAGAGGTCATGGTGCATGAGGACAAGAACACACCAGCAGAGTGTTTGTTTGTGTTAGCGTCTGAAAAGACACAAGATGAAAACAATAACAGGAGGAGGCTCAGAGCATAGCTGCTGGAGAGATGGGAAGGGAGCACATAAAACAGAATGCGTTCTGAGTAAAAGCACACACATAGTATTTGCAACTTATTTTTTAAAGGGATAGTTCACCCACAAATGCAAACTTTATCATAATTTATCTTTAAAAACCCAAATGACTTATTCTGTGGAAAATATATACGCCTATCTTGCAAAATATTCAACCTGCACTTTTTCTTAAAAAAAGTGAATTGTGACTATAGCCGTCAAGTCTTCAGAAGAATAGTGAGCTAAATCATATGGGCTAGTTTTATGGTGCTTTACCCTAAAAAGTCTAAAGTATAACCCTAAAATATTACAGTCACATTACATCCTATCTGTCATTGCATATATTTGCTCAATTTGGGCTTCTGTATAAAATAGAGTGGGATACGTAAGTTTTTAAATGGAGTCTCTTATGCTCAATAAGGCTGTATTTATTTGATCACAAATACAGATAAAAAAAAACAGTAATATTGTGAAATATTATTGCAATTTTTAATATTGGTTTCCTATTTTAATATAATTTAATATAAATTATTTCTGTGATGCAGTGCTGAATTTTCATCTCAAGTCTTCCGTGTCACATGATGATTCAGAAATCATTCTAATATGCTGCTTTATTATCAGTGTTGAAGCTGTTGTGCTGCTTTAGATTTTTTTGGAACCTGTGATAGTTTTTTCTTTGATTCTTTGATTAAATTCAGCTTTTTTGTTCTTTGGAAGGAAAAACCCATTTGTTTCAAGTCGGCCATAGTGAGACATTTTCTTTAAAACCTTACAAACTTCTAAACACATTTGAAACACATAGAAGGATAGTTTTACATGCTCAACACAATCCAGAACTTGTATCTTTTCTTCAAGCCGCCATTCGTTGTAACCAAACAGGAATCCTGTATCACCATCAGACCTGTCAAGATCCACTTTCTTCACTCTGTGTTGTTGACATTGGTGTTGATGTATTTTTACCTCTAAAAGCCTGCCTTAAACAGAAACATTTCATTTGGCCTAGTATTTATCCATAATGAGGATGATTAGATTTTCTTTATGAGGGGAATGCACGGAGTTACTTCACCATTGTTTATTCAGCGGAATAGCGTGGCAAATTAAATTTAGGGCTCTCCTCTGTATAATTCCTACGTTCTGCAGCACATAAGGAAAGTATGTTGTTTTATGAACACTTTATAGGATATTGGACTTTATGTCTCCATGCACTGACATCAGGAAAGTTGACAGACTTCAGTTCTGAGCCCAAACAGGACCACACATGTCCAGATGTTTACAGTATGCTGCTTTTAACGAAAATTCACCTTCTATTCATCCATACGACGTGAGCCATGCCCTAATCAAAAGCAGCTCCAGTTAAAAGAAGAAAAAAAAAGCTGATCAGTGTCAGGCTACTCATAATGGATGAGCTTTTATCTGCAGTGAGGGGCTTTCTCGATAACCATCTGGATTCACGGCGATGCAGGCTTGACTAGGAAACCCCACGTTTACCGCCAGTAAGTCTTTTAAGCTGACTCGCGTGTGGCTGTCAAGTGGGGATCAGGAAGCACTCCAAGCACTGACGTCTCATCATTTGAAGCGATCATCGATATTTGTAATGAGTGGAGGTGCTGTTGCTGATCGTTGCGGAGATGCAGGGCTGCCCGGCCCACTTAGTAGATCAAACTGAAATCAGGGTTGAAAGAGAGAGAGAGAGAGAGGGACAGGCTGAAAAAAGGCTCCAGAGCACATCCTCAGAGGCCAGGTTTTAATAGTCTGAGAGTAGACAGCAGGTCAGTGCACCGGCTCCTGTCTGCAGCACTCCATATTAAAGACATGAACTCAGGCAGAACAGGAACAGGAAAGTGGGAGACACAGAGGAGATAGAGGGAGAAAGGGGTAAATCGAGTTGGGTCAATGATTTTTATTTATTTTATTATTTTATTCATTTGTTTATTTTTTGCAAGTGACAGTATTTATACCTATTTATTTTAGCTGCTATTTATCTGCACTTCATTCATCTTGATGCACACACACACACTTCATTCATCTTGACACTCACAGAATTAATTATGTATTGGATTTATATGAGATTTAAGGTGCTATTTACCCCAAGTCAGTTCATTGCTCATTGATTGCTTTTTATAATTTGTTTTATTCTAATAAAAATACACCGCTCAAAAGATTTGGATAAGTCAGATTTTTTACATTTGTATTATTTTTTTATTTATTAATTAATTTGTTTATTTTTGAAATAAATAAAAAAAATTATATGCTGTTGTTTTAAAGTTTATTTTATGACTAGAGTATTTTCTAAAAAAATATTATGGTAATATTAAGCTGTTTTTTTTTTGTTTGTTTTTTTACTTTGATAATGAAAACATGTTATTTTAATACTAAATCAGCATATTACAATAATTTTTTGAAAGATCATGTGATACTGAATACTGGAATAATGGTTGCTGAAAAATCAGCTTTGCCTTCACAGTAATAAATTGCATTTTAAACTATATTCAAATAGAAACCAGTAAAACAATTATTTTAAACTCTAATGATACTTCACAATATAACTGTTTTCACTGTATTTTTATTTTGGTGAGCATAGAGACCTAAACTTTCAAAACTTTTAAACAATAGTTTGTGTGTGTGTATATATATATTTTATATATATATATATATATATATATATACTGTATATATTAATTATGTGATTCATGGCCTGAGCATTTCATTGCATTTAAACTTCCCAAAGCACCTCTGCTTTGCCTTTCTTTGTGAGAATAAAAATAAAGGTTGCGAAAAGGGCCTATAAAATAAGCATGTCCTATTCTGTTGTTATCGGTTCAAGACCCGCTTGAAATGCAGAATACACATCAGTAAGATAGACAGACAGACAGCGAACAAGAGCTATGTCCGTCGAGAGCGATTACCCTCCGCCTGCGTAACCCATCCAACATAGACTCTTGTTGTCAATTAACCAGCCAGGGGTCCTGCTGAAGCTGCCAGCGCACCATAGTGCGGAACTCTCTGAAACTGAGCCTTGGGTCACCAGGCCTGTCGGGCTCCTCTTCTCTCACGCACCGATTGCTATTGTCAGGTGCAGTGGGCATGAAAGCAGCAATTTTATAGCACAGGAACTCCAATAACGTTTACCGGGGCCGACGAGGCCTCCGACTCCTGTGCCTTGCTCACTCCGCCACGCGGGTTGCTTAAGTTCCTACTGTTTCTCTCTTTCTGCCTTCTAACTTCCATTCTCCTCGCTGCCTCTATGTTTTCTCAGTGAATAGGGGGAGAAATCTGGCGTATGGGCCACAGTTTAAATTAGCCGACCACATCAGTGCCTGCTGGAAAATGAACATGAGAGCGTTCAGTATGATCCAGATCCAGATCCAGATGGGGGGCAGTAATGGTCCGATGGGGATGTAAAAGTTGATGAATCAGGGTTGGATGCAGATCAGAAGCATTGTTCGCTCAAACAGTGCTTTTTTCTGGAAAGAGGTTAGGTTAGGGCTAGAAAAACACCTCTGAAAATAGATTTTGGGAGCTGTTTAGTCTAGCTCTTTTTTTTTTTTGAGAACTCCAACACTTTGCATTGTGCAGCACAGGGTTCCACAATACAAAACAGGAAGTTTCCTCAAGATCAAAGCAATCTCATTTTTGTAAAAAGAGTTTAAAAAATGCTTTTATACATGAAAAACTTCTACATAAAGTTTTTTGTGCACATTTTATTAAAATATATATAGAGCGATATTTTTTGTTGTTTTCTACATGATTCCCATCTGTGTTATTTTGTAGATTTGTTCACTTTACTACTGTTATATATGTATAATGTATATAAAGAATAATATAAAAATATGAGCAAGTGTGTCCAAATATATATATATAAAAAGCTGCTGCAAAGCACATCTTCTGTGCATTCGTGAAGTTTCTTCCATCACTCACAAATGTGATGCAACTTTGTGTGATTCCACATTGGATTATTTATAATGGATTTAAGTGTTAAAGATTAATATTGTGTTTCATTCTGAAAGGAACCTTGTGTATTGTCTTGCTGGAGGTCTGTGGGCGGTTGCGCCAAGGTTGCATGGAGTCATTTTGGACACCAGTAATACGTCTTTCTGGCTGTCTGTCTGCCTCTCTCTGTGTAACATTTACTTCATTGGGCTGTTAGGAAGAGCTTCCACTCCCCTTGCGAGGGTTGGATGTAATTGGGAGCGCAACTGTATGTCAGTTACAGTTCAGTGTAACACTCAACCCTGCTCGGCTCATTAAAAGGCATGCACGCGCATGTGTGTGTGTGTGTGTGTGTGTATGTCAGTCTTGTGTTTGTGTTGCTCAGCTCCCGTCTGCTGCAGCAAACATTCGTTTCTCACCTGCTCATTAAAAATACATTACCACCCAAAACGTTTCGTCATCAGCTTTTTAAATAATGCTCATTCTTCCTGAGAGCTGTCGATGTCAAACAAGGTAATGGGTTGTCCGGCACCTGGCACAGCTAGCGATTAGCTTGCCCATCAGCTTGTGAAGGATCACCCTGCCTGAGCGAACCCCTAACCTTGAGCGTACTCGCCGTGGGTATTCATGAGCTTCCTGCTGGTCACTGTGAGCCAAACTAAACCTGTTGAATTAGTGCAGAAAAGATGGATACCGCACAAGGAAAATATTCCATGAACGTAGCCTCGGCAGATGGAAGACAATAGGCCTGAGGTTGTTGAAAGGGTAACACTTTTCAAATATGTTTCCTCTGGTTTTCTCATCTCAAATGGGAAGCTGTTTATCACAGCTCTGCATTCAATTTGATGTTGCATACAATCTCATACAGCATTGCGACTCATGCATTATTGCCTCGGAAATACAACCTTGCACTTTAATTCACCTCCAAGTGGTAATATCAGGGGACTCATCAAAGTGGAAAAAAGAAATAATATCCCTCCAAACCCCACAGCAATTACTCTGAATTACGCCAAATTATGAACCTGCAATTCAGCTCTGAGGCTGAGGATTAATGTCAGACTCCCTCCACTTCGTTGGTACATCTTAAATTGCCTTTCACTACCAACACACGCTTTGACAGTTTGAGAAATTTACAACCTTCTGAATGGTGTAATTACTTTTCTTTGTTTCCCTCTCCCTCGCTTTCCGTTCGTTTTCAGAAAATAGTATTTTTTTCCCATTTTCTCGTCGTAGCATGTCACGCAGGCTAGAGGTTCAATTGATCTCCAGTAATGATTTGCCCTTGAGTTTGTCAATATTTAAAAACCACTTTGTCCCTCAGAAAATCATAGACAGCCAGGCAGATAAATGTCACAACCTGCTGATATTTATCTTTTATAAATAGCACACTGTCCGAATGTTTGACGAGCGGGAGCAAGAACAGGGAACTCAGCTTCCTCCTTTCCATTTGCTTGACCTACAATTTCAGCTGTGCCGCCCAGAACGAGGAGCCTCTGCTTTACCTCAGACATACCGCCATTAATAACCGTTCAAAGCCACTGTCTGCAGTTCTTTGAAGGTGGGAGCCCACATATCTCCCACAGTGCCACAGACTGGTCGAAATTTTGCAGAGTGAGTCGAGTAGTGAGCTGTCCCTTCTGCCTCTGTTCATTACTCTTTGGTAATGGCTGTTCTCTGTTGGGGGTTGATGCTAAATTGGCTGTTAGAGGCCAGAAGCTTGCACTAGCGGTGGCAAAATAGGAAAAGACAGCAGGAGAGACCTTGAAACACCCACCTTTTTCTTTTTTCCCACCTCCTTTTTTTGAAGAATGGATGTCTTCTCTTCGATGCACCCATATCGGGCCCCTTTTTTCCCCTCGGTCACCCGCCCGCACACATACGCGCACACCTGTCAGCCATAGACGCTTCACAAAAGAGGCATTTTCAATTCTGTCTGGGTCGTTGATCAGAGGACATGGTGTCCTGTCCAGATCCCACACAAAGAGACCAGAGGCCTGCATACGGTGGCAAAGGCTTGATCTCTCCTTCACGGGAAAACAGATTTTAGCCTCCCAACATAAAATGATAGTCTAGTGTCAAGCATCTGTTGTAGTTTAGCTCTGGCTTTTAGCTAATCAAACAGTTCTTTTTTTCAGTTGCATGCAGCAGAAAGAAAGCTTTTCATGTGAATCATGCTCCCTGTTTATTGTCCTTCACAATCACCGCAAGCAATCATGCTCCTCAGATGTAAACATGCTCCTCAAAGAGCTTTGTTCAACTCTGGACAGAATGTACCTTTGCTGAGCAAGTCTGCAAGTTTGTTGCATTAAAGGGATGTTTGTATGTTTGTATTTTTTTTAATCTTCACTTTCACTTGGTATGCTATGCGATATTATTTTTTTACATGTTTTTATTTTTATTTTAAAAGGTTTAATTAATTAATAACCCACTTTGCTCAGAAATCTGAGGGGGCATGAGGCTTCTGTTGGCCATTATTTCTAAAGAAATGTCTATCTTGTCCAACAGCTCCTTTCTGTGGCCTGTCCTCTTGTGACATCATTAGATGTGACGTCTGTGATCTGTGCATCTGAGAGAAGCCTTGACACTTTGTGTCTGGCTGCATTGTGTTCCAGTGATGCGAATCATCTTTTTGTAATATGTTTATCTGTGAGGAAGTTGAGAGTTTGATATGTCACTCAGCTTTTTGCATGGCCGCCCACTCCCCACTGCGGTCTGCATTAATCCCCCCGCCAATGAAAAAGAGCGAAGTTCTGCAAGGTGAAACATGACAGGCCGCCACATTGTTGACAAATAACCTTTCCTTCCATTCCTGTCAAGCCCTCCGAATGACAGCTTTAGCTTTCAACGACTGGTGCGCTTTTGAAATGTCAATTTAGCATCTTGACACATATTGACGACAGAGAGCTGACATTTTACAGGCCTTTCAGTTAGGAAAGCGAGTAATCCCACTTATCATAATGCCAGACATGCCGCAATAAAATAAAGTAACACTGAACTTCTCATTTCTTCATTTTAAAAAAAGTGATGTTCTCAGACATCCTCCAGAGGGAATGAGCGAGAACAACTCAAAACACATCTGACGTGACGTCTCAGTCTTCATTTCTTCAAATGCCTCCATCACCAATCCGTGAAAATGCACAACTCTGCCCGTCCAGGAGCTCCAAAACTTCAAAATCACTCCCTCTAATGACATACAGTATGTTTGTTACAGGAATAGTTCACTAAAAATTAAGTCATAATTTACTCACTCATGTGCTTACAAAGCCGTAGTCAATGTGACTTATGTACTCTATTCCAAGTCTACTGAAACCATACAATATTTTTATGAGAGGAACAGACCTAATTTAAGTCATGGGACAACTAATGATGTCCTGATAGTGACTTTTAATGAGTTAAACGATCTAGTTCACAAAACTGGTCTGATTGATTATTAGTGAATAATGACTTTTAACTGTGTATTTTGGTATTTTATCACATAAAGCATTGTGTGACATTAAAAGAGTTTTAATATAGTACATGAGTCTTTTTTAAATACTCTTAAGGTGTTTTCATTGTAATTGCACTGAAGACAATTTAACTGTATTTAAAAAAATATATTTTAGTGCTATCAGATGATTAATTGTGATGAATCGCATCCAAAATGTTTACATAATATATGTGTGTATTGTTTATATTTATTATGTATATATAAATACAAACACATGCATGTATATATTTAAGAAAAATATGTTATGTTTATATATTAAATATATTTATATATAATATAAAATATAATAATAAAAATATATAAATGTATATACATGTAAATATTTTCAAAATATATATACTGTGTGTGTGTGTATTTATATATACATAATAAATAAACACAGTACACATACATATATTATGTAAACAACAACTTTTATTTTGGATGTGATTAATCACGATTAATCGTTTGACAGCACTACTATAAATATATACATACATGTAAATATTTTCGAAATATATACTGTATGTGTGTGTATTTATATATACATAATAAATAAACACAGTACACATAAATATATTATGTAAACAAAAACTTTTATTTTCGATGCGATTAATCGCGATTAATCGTTTGACAGCACTACTATAAATATATACATACATGTAAATATTTTCGAAATATATACTGTATGTGTGTGTATTTATATATACTTAATAAATATACCCAGTACACACACATATTATATAAACAAAAACTTTTGGGATGCGATTAATTGCGATTAATCATTTGACAGCACTGATATATTTATAATTTGTTCTCCACAAAAGAAAGAAAGTTAAATGGGTTTGGAACAACATGAGGGTGAGTTAATGATGACTGAATTTTCATGTTTGGCTGAACAAATCCTTTAAGTCAAGTGCTTGTTTTGTAATCTAGGGCAGTGGAACTGGTGGCCAGCTACATCTACAGTGAGTTTAGCCTCGGCCCAGATGTGCTCTAGATATCAGAGATGATACCACTCTCTTTAATCACAGACGCAGGGAACACTGCCTTATTTCCCATCCTGCGTCGTAGCTAAGAGAACCAAACCTCTTTCTTCCCCCACACCCATTTCAGCCACACAAGGTATGTCACACAAATAAACGGTCTCATTAGCCTCATGAATGGAAGTACCAACCTCAGTCTGTCTCAAAAACTCAGTCCTACTTTGGCTTTCTGCCTCTCACAGCTCTATTAGACCCCATTTAGCCATTCACTTCTCTTCCTCCCCACAACACGCAACTCTTGTCTGACTACATTTCGCCCCCTTCACCCGACTCCGCCATTGTGAGCAGACGCAGCAAAGAGACATTGATGGACGTTGATGGACGCTCCCCATTGAGCGACTCAGGCCTACCTTTTGTAAAGCCTCTTTCAGGAGGAAAGGTTTACAAAATGAGCATTGAGAAAAGACAAGAAGGGGGGTGGATGTTCGATATGACAGGCCTCTCCGAGTGCTCCCAGCTTTCTGACAGGTGTTGGGTGAAGGACATGTGAGGTAATCTAGAGTTTGACAGCGCGGATATAAGCACTGACACTCTGGGTGTCAGGGCATTAGTGTTTCCATTTCCTTGCACACACTGTCTCCCGCTCACACGCATCCACTGCAGGTCAGATGTCTGCTGATGAACCAGCTCTGAAATACAAGCTTGGGTCTGAGATGTGCTGGTACAGATAAGCAGCACTTTCATTATATATATATATTTTTGAATAGCTATCACTCAACCCCATTAAGAGATAAATTGCACTGGCTGTAATTTCAAGTCTGCCTGTGAAATCCTAATTAAAAGGGCTCTTAAAATATTTTTGCTGCACACGAGCATGACGGGCCATGTCCCATGAGTTACAGCAGGCAGGGTCGTCCGTCAGCGATCGCATTTCGGTGCCATAAAACCTGCATCTGTCCCATCCATCGTCTGGGACTGACATGTCCAGGACTTCTCGCCAACTGCTATGTTCTCTCAGCCAGAGGAGAGGGACAGGGGCTGGGTTACACTTCCCTTCTGCCATCACCAGAGGCGTGGATGGGCTTCTGAGAGGGGTCAGGCCTGGAGGTCAGAGAGCGGGCTTAAGTCAGTGTTACTGGGCATGTAAAGGGTCTCTATGCAGAGTCCCTGGAGAGCGACAGACACGATGGGGCTAATAGGGCCTGCTGCGTGACAAATGTCCATCTACACTCTGGAATGGCACCTGTGTTGCAAACATATGGCAGCGAAATTGAGACGCATTGGAGAGCTGTCTCAGAGAACAGCCATAAAATTGTCACCCCACAGTTTTTTTTATGTTTGAGCGTGTGTGTGTGTGTGCAAGCGTGCTGTAAAACTAAATACATTATGTACCTTTCTCCCCTGATGGAGATAAGGTGAGCAACTGCTGAAAATGCTGAGTGTGTCAGATCAGCACACTTGATCGTCCCCTCCCACACTTCATTTACTCTCTCTTTATTTCATTTAACTTCTGCTAGCCAGGCGAGAAACAGCCAGAGACTATAAAATTAAATTTGATATCTGCCGTTGTATCATTTGGCTTCAGGTCTTAACTCTGATTTCTGAGATTAAAATGAAGCCGTGAAATCTATTAGTTTACTTTATAAATTCTGATTCTATACTGCAAAACCCAATTTTCTTAATCAGTCTTGCTTTCCAGTAAATATATATAAACATTCCTAAAACAAGATCAATTTACTGGAATTTATTTTTCTTATCCCATTGTCAGTTTATTTTCTTGCTTTAAGTGTACACTAAATTTTGTTAGATTTATGCTTGAAAACAATTTGTCAGTGTTGCCTGATAATATTCTCAATATAATTAATGCTATAAAAACTCTTCCAGCTTTCTTTCTATTCCAAACTATTGCTGAGATGCAATCATTTGAAATTGGCTGTTATACACTCTTGTTATTGTGGTAATTTATTTAAACATTAAATAATTACGATATCATTATAAAAGATGAGAAAAAAAAATCAAAAATAAAGATAAAAACATAATTATGTCACATTTTTTGCCCACTGTGTCTTTTATGTCAACTCTCAATGACAGGACATGTCACATATATTCTCTGAAAACAGTTATTAATATTTTATGCAGTTCATAAGTGCTTTGTTGCTGTTTTCTGGAAAACAAGACTGAAACAATTTTTTTTATAGGATTATTATTATTTTTTTACCAGTACTAATTAACCAGTACAGCATTTCACCCGTGTTCAATAAATAAGTATGAAACGAACCTATTGTACACCTATAGCTACTAGTTTTATCAATAATAGGATTTTTTCCTTTTAAATGGCATTGAGAAGCTTTGATTACACCACCCCTGTGAGCCACATTGTGAGTTCTTTGGGCTAAAATTATTTCACCCCTCTTTGAAAGTGTATCTTCCCCAGGCCTAATGACACAGGAAGCATATAGAGTTGTGTTTACTTTTGGGGGCAAAAATTGAGTCCAGAAGAGTGCCTTTCCCACAACAATTGTGTGTCTGACAGTTTGATTATCATGGGAGTGAGTGGTACCATGCGCCATCGGTTGCAGAGGAGGCTGGAAATTGAATTTTAACAGGCTCAACAGTCCCTCTTTCCTCTCCCTCCATTGTTTTTGATTTTGTTGTTGTGTTCTTTGAAGCCAGCAGCTGCAAAGTAGATAGGACCCAATGGAACGTGTACACCTAGACTACGGAAATGTACGCAAGCACTCCCCCGAGGACGTTATGAGAATCCAATCTGAAAGCTGTCTGTGCACTTTCACTGCCTCTGGGTTTCAGGTACTTGCTTTGTTTTGGTCAAAGAATAGATCAATCCTTTTTTTGGGTTACAGCCCATCCTGAGGTTTTGTGTTTGTGTGGATGACTTTTAGGGGAGATACAGAACATGTGTACAGACCTCAGACAAAAGCTAGAAGCTAGATGTGTTGTGATTCCCAACAGATTTACACTCATGTACCTGTGTGTTGCCTTAAGCAATCCACACCACACCTGTCTACTTCTTTCAGCTTCTCAGCAAACCTTTCTTACTCTCCTGCATTCTCTCAGCACATCACATTTTTACTTGAAGAGAGCACAATGTATCCCAGAATACTGCGGGGGTGGTCAGAACATCCTCTTTGATTCATGATCAGCCACACACACCTGAACCGCTGGGCTAGAATCACATCATCATTAGGGATGGGCTGTTTGACAAAAATCGTATATATATCACACTAACGGTATCACAATAGTCTTTTTTTTTGCAGGAAATTCAACCTTGTGAATCTGACTAGGTACATCTGAAGCCATTGGAAAATGTATGCATACTTGCACACCTGTGACCGCACATCTGTTGAATTCTATAATAATGTGGCAAGTTCCACATTCCACATCCACAATCTACAGCAAGGGTTTTCAAACTTTTGTAAAGTTTGCTGTATAGTTTACATATTACTTTTTTTACTCTGTGAGAAAAAAATATGAAGAATATTTTCAAACTGGTAGTATTTTTTTTATTACTTTGACAAAGCAATAAAGCCTAAATAAATTATGAAATTATTTGGAAAATATTTACTTTGTACCACGTTTACAGTGTCTCTTTTTACCCACTACTAATGTAAGATTTATAGTCCTTTAGGAAAGGTTTTTTTTTTTTGTCACATAAACACGCAGAGTTTTGGGTTGGATTACAGATTTCACAGAGGTTAACACTAAACACAATAGCAACTTTTAGGTTTTCAGACATAGAAAAAAGTGAAGGCGCAAACAGACAGTAAGGCTAGAGCCCTTGTCATAAGTTATTCTAATAACCTACTGTAATATAATCTGCTTACATGCATGTCTTCAAGCCTGTAGATGTTTCAAAGAGACGAACAGGAGATGAAAGTGAATGAAACAGACACATACAAGAAGCTCTAGAAAAGGTCAAAGATGCCACAAAATGGCCCTGTCACACCAGAAGAGAGTCCGAATCTGCCAGAAGCTTCTCAACCGCCCTGCAGACTCACTTACTCACTGTTTGTCATTCTGCTTAGCTCTTACAGCAACCCTGCTGTATCAAACTGCCATCAAAGACAGCCATATGAGTAACACAGCAGAGCGCAGTAAGTTGAGCAATGGTTTTGTCTTTCTGGAAAGGCTGCTTCCCATACATATCATTGTGTTTCATCTTATCTGTGTTCAAGGAAAAATGATTTTTTTTTGGCCTCAAGTTACAGCACGTAATCTCTTGCACTCTCTTTCAATTTCTCATTCTAGATTTGACTCACCAGAGGTTTAAAGAAGGACATGATCCCTTACAATGTGACAAATGCCACTTAAGATCCCTGATTCAAAATCGGCGTAGCTAGTTGTAGGCTAATGCTAAGTACACAGCTTAATCGGTCCTTAAAACCTCCCCTTTTTCTCACCTCTGCGCTACGACCAGAGAGGTTTGTGTGTTAAGGAGCTTGCAAAGGTGCTGTTAAGGCTCTGATTATGTGCCTCTGGCAATGAGACCCGGTAAGTCTGATTCACTGTGTGAAGCTTTTAGGAGAGAGAAGGAAAGAAGACAATGACAGAAAGATGCTAAGAAAAAGGGGAAATAAGGAGTAAGCATACACCGTGTTACTAGCTTTGTCTACGCCACTTCCTGTACAGTTAAATTAGTACAAATAAATGATCATAACTAGACTTTAAGATTGAAGAAGGAGGTTTTCTTGGGATTTTGACCTGGCGAAATAATTATCATTTAAATAGAAATCTGCATTCGCGAGAATTCCGCATGTAGCTTTTGGACATGTTCAAGTTGGTCATGCAGAAAGCTGCTTGGCTTGACTTCTATCTGAGCTGTGCTTCCTACATCGCTACATTATTGACAATAGACAATGAACTTTCTTGCCTATGAAATTTCACTGAAATATCAATAATGTGACTGGCAATGAAGCTCCACTACCCAAACGCTGCTGCTTCATACATTCTTGTTAACATGGTGCAATCCCAAACAAACCGAAGAGTGCATTTACTGCAATTATGACAGATAAGTGCCACCGGGGTCACCGGCACATGTGAAAGTGGATGTCTAATTATCTCAGTCATATGCTTATATGTGTATGGGTAAGTGCATATGTGTCGTTGTCATCATATACTCTGTTCGACAGCTGGTGGGGGTGGGTACTAAATAGTTAAAGTCATCATCACCCTACTGTAATATGTCCCAGATGTTCTTTGGCAAAAGCACATTCATCCAGACACATTTGCCTAACTGCCACGATTAATTATCAAGGACAACTGCTTACATCTGCACAGCGTTACTCGCCATTGGTTAACCCAGTTCCGTTTGATTCTTTTCACAGAGCAACCGTCCAATCACCACCAGCAGGGCCAGTCCACGCTGCCACCAGTGCCGCCCCTGCACAAGCAGCAGCCGTCGGTGACGGCGCTGAACCACAACTCTCTGTGCAGCCGCAGGAACGTGAGCCCGGCCCCTCCGGCCGCCCTCCCCGCCGAACTGCAAACCACACCCGAGTCAGTGCCGCTGCAGGACAGCTGGGTCCTGGGCAGCAATGTGCCGCTGGAGAGTAGGTCAGTTACGCAATCGCACACACCAGCACAGTTACATCCCAAAGTGTGGCCTGTGTTATGGAAAGGTCCTTTATTTGACATTCCTCACACAGCAGGAAACGTGACCTTTATATCTCTCTCAAAGCACTGCAGGGCTTTTATATATATAATGCGGCCTGTATCCAGGTAACTAGAAGACATACTGACAAGCCTCAACTTAAAATTTACATTCATCATTCATAGAGAAATTTTTGACCAGCATCAGTCAAAATGTGGTTTCTGTTTATCATCAGTCTCACAAAACGGTGTATAATATGGCAGCGTAAAAAAGTGCTTCTGCTGATTCCGCTAACATCCCAGAGTGTGAGTGACTGAGGCCTTGCCAAACTTAGGGGAGGATACGGCTTGGTTGTTTTCCTCCCATAAATCAGTGAGCTCGGAGGATACTCTGAGGGGTCTTTAAACACTAGCAGAAGGGAACGCTTTGTTTCAGGGGGTTGCACGTTAGCGCCATAATGGCCTCTCTCTGTTTTTGATCTACTCTTTCTAGTGACACTGTATATATAATGACTAAGCCTCCCCCATTAAGCGATGTTACCACCTCGCACTCCTTTCATTCATCCTGCGTGATATAAGCGCCGAGACAGACAGAGTGTGGGTGAGTGCAGAGAGAGAAACGAGGGTCTTTTGAGAAACTTTTGGTAAGTGATGCTGTCATTGTGCTAAATGTCTTACTGCCATTCTTTAAAAATACTTGATAAAAGGCAGTCAAGAGAAAAAAGAGACAGCCTCACATCCCCTCCACAGCCTGAGAGCCATAGACCTTAGTCTGGATAGACAGAATATTAAATTTGATGTAAATGAGAGTGAGGCTTTGAGGGATATACGTACAATCCGTTCAGTAGCTAATGGTACCTCAGTATCAAGCCAACAAAATCTGAAAATTGTCTTTCTGAAAATGCTCTAGAGATGTTAATGGCTTCAAAGTCATTCTGAAATAAATGTAAATGTAACAGTAAATAGAAAGTAAATGTAACCCTACATTTCTACAGTTTTTTACTGCAGTACAGAGAGTGTGTAATGCAGCTTCACGCATGAATGGTCAAATTCAATTCTCAATGAAAATGTGCATTTTGAAAACGTATTCTTGTAAATACAGTCTGTTTGCCTTAAAATAAACAAGCAACATTATTGGATTTATGCATTAGACCTCCTTTTGCTGGTAATATTAATCAAATAATGTAATTAATTTTAATCTTGCAACAATATCGACAAGTACTGTATGTTTATATTTATTATGTGTGTTTATTTATAATTATTATAATATTGAATAATTACTTGGAAAAAGTGTTTTATGTTTATTTATATTTAATCATTTATATTAAATGGCCTTTATTTATTTATTTGTTTAATTAATAATGTTAATAAGTTGTGCTGTGGTATTGAAATTAATATTGAGAATTGTGACATTTCACATTAACTACTAAAATATTGGTATTGTGACAACCCTACAGTGGACAAAAATAGGTTTTAAAAAATAGGTATTCACTTGCATTAAATTAAATATGACACATACCCTGACTAAGGTCTACAGGCCTGCGAGTACTGATGAGTGGCTTGCTTTTGAGTTTATATTTTATGAGCGCCAGTGCAAACACAGTGTTGAGAGATCCAGGAATAACACACCTGCTTCAGCACCACCGCCCTCGAGTTTCACTTCATGGCCCTTCACATGGACACAGCGGTCCCAAAACAGGAATATCCAACAGCTACACTTCCTTTATGGTCTTTCCCTCTGTTTCTCTGTTTTCCTCACAACTCACTTTTTTACTATGTGGCCATCTTGCTGTTTTACTTTTTGTCGTGTCAACCGCAGCAGGATTTTTGCTCTTTAGTCCATTGTTGTTCACCCGCATTGTTTTGCTTTCTGTCTCTTTTCCAATGTACGCTCTGCTATTTGTTTTTGTTCGCCGCTCTCTGTCTCAGTGGTCACACCGTATCCCAGAAATGAACTTGGCGGTCCTCCACTCATATTGACAAAGCATTATGTAGATTTCTGTAGATATTAGCAAGAGAGCTAAAATTTCTCTTTACATCCTGAGGAAGACCACACTGGACCACACACATTCAATAGGCTCTCTGACACTCACAGATGCTTGTAAATCCACACTATAGTGGCGCATCTTTTCAGATAAACACTCTTAAAACACACACTCGTTCAGTTACGCTCGAAAGCACACATTGTTGCGTGTCTGCGTAGCAGTTTTGGTTCAAAAGGTGCCGTGTTCCAAGTTAGACATGGAGCTTACTTAACAACTGTTTACATGATACAGACTGACTTTTAGAGTTAAAATAAACAAAACATCCAGCTCCCCGACAGGCAAAACAGTAAAGTTTAGATGAAAATAATGAAAAACATCAGCACTAGTAAATGGATGAAAACGTGCTGGCAGAGAGTGAAAATACAAATGCTTCACAACATGTGTTCCTGAACAAGTCCATTGATTTGTTTAAGGCAGGAGATGCTGGCTGAAGAAATAAAAAAAAAAAAAAAATCAGTAGACTGCATTAGCCTTTGGAGAAAATTGCACAATCCAGTCCTTAAATGCGTCCTGCTAATTTACTTGCACTGGAATAAGTTATCATTTGACGTTATTTAGTGGCTGTTTTACATAAATTTCATTAGAGGAACAATTCAGAATTTGTTTAACAGACAGGCTGTTAGGTATAGTAAATTGCTCCAGTGACACACTTCCAATATGCTTCAATGAAGACTGCGTTCCTGTGTTTACAAGCATGAACGATTGGTTCCCGGGGCTCAGGTGGCATTGTTTCAGCAATTACTGACTGTACCTTTAAGCCATTATTGACATTGTCATGAACCTTGTGGTGAAATACAGATCACGTCTGAGCATATGCTTCCACATTCTTGTAATTTGCGAACAATTTGTGCTAAACAGGCAATTGAGTCTAAACGATGATGACTCTTGCTTTCGTACAGTCAATTACCTCACTGTACTGTCTTTACTCTCATCATTATTTGATGGTACTGTTAAAGTGGGGAATAGAGAAACATGAGAAGCCTCTTGAGACACCTGCATGTCCTTAACTGATTAAAATAACTCAAGATCTCCACATTCAGTGTCTGAGAATTTCAAATGTAAAAGCAAATTAGGCAACTGGCGAACCTGCTTCTGGACCAAAGTATGTAAGTTGATTGAAGAGACAGCAACTTCGTCTCCCATGACATTGTTTTAATGTTATATGTATTTTAAATCTCACTACTGGTAGTCTGTTAGCACTGTTTAATGCGTGTTGAATTCTTGCTTCTTAGGCTGTTAACATACATGTTCTGCTCAAGATGGAGTGGTGATGTATTTATCTTGAAATGAGAGAGAACACTAAAGCTCTTGACATTCCGAAACCTCGCTCCTTGCTTTAGGCAAAATAACGCATCTTGCAACATACTCTGTTCTGGACATTATTTTATTTGTGCACATATCAAAAAGGCCCTATTTTCAAGCTACTCTCTGTGTGGAGATAACCAGCAAAGTGCACATCAGCCGCACACAGGAGTCCCTCGTGTGAATCTCAAAGCACTTTTGACTCATAGGTCGGCTCCCATGTCACGCTTCAGAGGTTAGAAAGCTAAAGATAGACCTCACGACTTTCACCATCACATGAGAGAAGGAAGTGCTCATTGCGCTTGATTGCAAAAGCTCATTTACTGTGGATATATGCCTGTTATGAGGAGGAAAATTAATTAAAGCCTTAAATAAATCTCCTGTAAACTTTCCTCGGGCTAAAGACAGTAAACTGAGAAAGTGCCCAATGAACATTTTACCTTGTTTGTTGTCTTTGTCTTTGGTAAGTGGTTTTAAAGAGCAGTGATTTATTGCTTCAAAACAAAACCAGACATCAAATTGACATTAAAGTAAAGCATCATCCATCAATATAACATCAATAGGAGTTACTGTAATTAAAAAAAAAAAAAAGTGTGAAAGCCTGATGACTCATAGTGGATTGTGTTCAGAGTACAATCACACACCATCCTGCCAAGCCCAGCCAGTTGTCAAGAGCCTTTAGATGTTTGGTTATTTTATCTATGATCTCCAACACCAGTTTAGGAGCAGGGAACAGTCTGTCAATCCACACAGACAAAACACACAGCAACTGTGAGATGCCTCTCAGCACAGGCTTATTTAAGTGCTTAGGATCATTCAGTACTGACACTTTGTCCTTTGTCACTTTTATAACTTGCAAATGTTCACTGAAGAACACACTGCAGGCAGCATTGGAAAAATGGGCTCCTTGAGAATAACAATAGCCCCTATTTGCATTTTCCTTCACATAGAGGTTATGATGTTTTTTTTTCATTTGTTTTTTCTCTTTCTGCCTCCATACTGTGATGTGAAGTGGAAACCTAAATTTTAACATCATTTAGGCCTGTTTCTATTAGTCATTATGAGAGAGATTGTTTATCACTGTCGATATAAGTACTGTAGCTTGACTACAGACATAAGTGTGAAGCACAGGGCTGTTGGTTAGCATGAATGAAGCATAAAACTGATATAAAAGAAATGTGTATTTATTCTGAAGGTCATTGGTCCTTTGTCATAAGAGTAGAAATTTTGTTTCCACCAGTTCATCTAAACATTTCACTGCATCCAATAGTAATTTCACATCTGAAAATTTCAGAAATTGTATTCTCTTTTAAGTAGACTATCTTCGATTACGCCGCCGTATATATGCATTATCAAGTTATTTTCCAGTTATTTTTTGCTTTCCCTCTTCCTAAATCTTCTGTGAAGGCATTTGTCAGAGGATGACAAACGTGAAAGGAGATACATGGATTAGCATAGCAATTTCTAGCCTGATGTCATGCCTGCTGTAATCAATTAACAATGGTTATCCTGTCCCTCATGCTCCGAAATCCATGTTCGCTGTCTTCTGTGTCAAAGGAACGTTATCCTGTCTTACCTAAACACCAGATGCCCCAGTCAGTCCACAGATACTACAGCTGGAGATTTTATCTCTGGTTTTTATCACGCGTCTTCTATTATCTCTCATTTAAGTGGGCGATGAATGTACTTTGTATTAACGTTTTACTAAGAGTCTAATCTCGGCATTCAAAGTAATTCAAAACTATTTTCAAGCCTGCACCACAATTGTTCTTATTGCTGTGATCCTTTTAACTGTGATGCAACCCAATGTTATATGACTATAAATGCCATATGAACTGTGAGGATAGAGTGAATTGAAAGTGTCAGCAATCATCATAAAATGTAATTAACCTTTGTCATTTTCCTCACAATGTGACTTAAATTGGTCTTTCCAGTTTTAAATTTCCCAGAGTTTGTCTTTGTCTCTTTTTCTATTAATTTTTCTTGAAAGGTAGGGCAAAAATGAATTTGAAACTACATATAAATCATTTTAAAGGCTGTTGTGTGGTTTGTATAAAAGCAGGCCAGTCAGTGTAATTCAAGCCCGACAAACATATGGTCAAGTCGTGTTATTGAGTTACATATCTGCAAGTCACTTGTTGTAAAAACTTGAAGTAAAGGATTGAACTCCTGCTATGAGGTCAGAAGGGTGAGTTGGTTAGAGCGTAGGTCATGGTGGTGTTATGCAGGAAAACCAAGAGGTCATGTGCAAAGTCATACTGAATTACTCTTGGAATCAATGCTTCAGTTTTCAACCCACAAGAAAATTTGTGGAGAGGAATGAGAAACTCCACATTGCCCCACGGCTTTAGATTAGTGGTTCTCAAGTGGTTTTACTTTTTGGTCTTCGATTGGCACAATGCTAAAATTGTTTAGCATGCATAAATAAGCAAGAATGAAGTGAAATGAAGTGAAACATTGATAAATATATTTTAATTATTGTTAATTTATAAATGTCTCAGCAGCCAACAACTCACTGCATAAACACATTGTGGTCAGCACAAACCAAGTGAACCAGTATTTAATGTAGTCTGGATAATATTTTTTGTAGTTTTTCATGGTTTCTGAGGCTGAAGGCTTGTCACACAAGCTGTGCATATTGGTAGCTTAACTAGCTTCCAACAGGAGCCAGATGAGTTTTCATCAAAATACAGTAGAATATGTTTGCACGCACGGCCTTTGATGTCAACGAGATAACAAGATATGAGGAAAGTTGTTTTCTCCCTCATAAAAGTTGATGAGCCTATTTTTTACATCCTAACAACACACAATTACATGGTTAGTTGCATTTTATTTTTGACCTTTAGCATTGCTTTTCCCTGCTGCCTGCAACTCTATCAGACCAGATCTGCGACCCATTTCAGGGTCACGACCCACCAATTGAAAACCACTGCTTCTGATTATGTGCATCTCTAGAGATTCCCATCCCTCGCTCAGAGGATGCTATTCACTGTAGAGGAAGTATAGTAATTAATATATTCTCACACTTAGCTCATAGTGGATGTAGAGTGCCTACCAATAACACTTTACAGTCATTCAGTGTGCTCGAGCAATTCTGTGGCTCTATTCACAGTAATAAATATTCCTCCGTATCAGAGCATGTTAGTGCTTCCATTTAGAGGAAAACGGATTGATACATCGAACATAAAACTTCAGTATACTTGTTTTATGAGTCTTTTCATGTGTGTGGGTCTGTCTTTCATTCGGGGTACATTCAGCTATGACTGACTGCCGTCTGGGAAGCTCTTTCTCTGTGGATTTGCTGCCAAACTCATAATTAGAAATACCTTGACTGTCTCATCACCAGAAAGCACTGACGACCTTTATTCTAATTGTTTGTCTTTCTCATGTAGAAAATTAGCAAAGCAAGCAGTTCTTGAAAACGGGCATGACAACTTAATAGAGATGGATGTGTTCCCTCCCGTGTGCCACGAGGGCGGCTATGGGGACGGGTATGTGCTCCTGAGTCTTCTCATGGTGCCAGCTGCTGATGCCAAGCCCAACACTGAGCCAACCAAAGTGCTAAATCTCCAGACCCCCCACCCCATCCCAGACCCCCCCAAACAGAATGCCAGCGCTGAGCCAACCAAATGGCCAGAGTCCTATATTGAGCCAACCGAATTTAGACAAAGCAGTCATGCACTGGCCCAACCTCCTATCCTATATCTCTTCCCTTGTTGGGTTAGCCAATGAATGCAAATTATCAAGAGGCGCTTGATTGGCAGCCACTTCTGACACTGGTACTTGCTTAGGAATAATTGCTCTAAATTAAGTTGCAATAAAAATCCACTAATATGCTAATCGATTTGCCACTTGCATAAATCAAGTTACACAGGCTTTAATATTTTAATTTGAGTAATTCTTTAATAGATATTCCTGCATTACTAGATTAAATCCTGACTGCCTTGCACAGCATCTTGGCTTTGATTGGGTTGATTGATAATGTTAGATTAACAGTGAGTTGGCAGCAACTGTTTACTGCACTAAAACAAGAGCATGGTTTCTCTCTCTCTCTGTCTCTCTTTCTCGCTGTCGCTGCATTAGAATGCAGAGACATTGTCGAATTGTCTCGCTAATTGGATTTAGTGCTCAGTGTTATTTGATATCGCAGCTCGAATCATCTGTTTGTTCCATTGTTCAGTGTCTTCATGGGTCATTCTGTCAACATAAAGAATGCAATCGAACAGACAACCATGCAGTTTTAGAGAATTGCTTCGCTCTGCAAGCTTGTGAGATGTTTTGTTTAACAAACGGAGGGGAATTCATGTGGTGGAAGAGGGTTATGTCTAGGTCTTTAATATGTGTATTGTGGAGACCGGGGTTAGATTTCTCTTTTTTAACTAGTAAATATTTCTCAGGTTTGTTTTTCATAGGTAATTCTGTATAGACACATATCCTAAAATTTTCATTCAAAAAAGGCTATTAAATATTACTACTGTTAGAAAAATACATTGACGTTATATGAGGAAAGTCAGCTGAATGGAAGTTGCCATTAAAAAGCTTATTAGGTATCTTGAACTAAATATAAACAGAAAGATATATATTAAAATAAAAGATATATTAACAATTGTTGACTTTTAGCAATTAAAAATAAAATACCATTTATGATAAAAAAAAAATCCAGTCTTCTGGTTAAAATCTACCTTCATTGTATTATTGTCTTGTAAAATGTATTTATTTGTAATATTTATTGACTCATAATTATATATAATGTTTATATATAATTAAAAAATCTCTTTACACAAGAGAATATTCTGTAATTTAATTTGATCTATGTATTTGAAACCAGCATGCAAAGCAACTGCTGGAGAAAATGCACATTTATGTATTTGGACTTTTGTTTCAGAACTTTATATTTATTGAGATATAGACAACTAGTCCTGGTTTCCTCTACAGTCCTACACCTGGGATACTTTGATCTTTAAATGCTAAAAATAATGAAGTCAATTTTTTTTCTCTTCTGCTGAGGAAACAATACAGTTTTAATTAGAAAAATCTTTTTCCTCCACCTCTCAAGTCCAATCAACTGATTCCAGATTTATAGTGGAAAGTGCCACTCACACACGCTCGCACACAACGTTTCCCATTTCTCCACTTTCATTTGGGCAAAGAAACACAGCAGGCTAAAGGGAAGTCAAACACTAGGGCTTTGATTGAGATGTGTTCGGTAAAGGTTGAAAAGTGAAGAGGGCTAGATTTTCACTGTGGTGTTCAAGCAAACAGAAAGGGCTGGCTTAATAAATGTGCTGGTAATATCCGCCCAGCATAATTACCACATGCCAAGGGCTTCTGTTAGCCAATCATACTTTAAGTGCCAATCAGCAGGAGAGGGTGACACTAGCTTAGCGGGAGACGTACAGGAGCAGGGCCGTTTGTGAGGGCTGTACGCCTCACTTCCTGTACTGCGCCCTGCTCTGTGAACAATCTGTGCTGCTGTAACTATTCATTTAAACTCATTTAGAGTTAATATACCAAGCTTTCCATGAATAGTTCTAGATGCGATTGTTAAATGCTTGAAAAATAATAAAACTGGTTCTGATTTGATGAACTGTATCAGATCTTACAAGTTATTGGCATTAATCTTTATTGCCTAAAGCTGTTCAATGCAAAATACTTGAAAAAATGTGTATGTTTTAAAACGAGAGTTAATGTTCATCACTTTTCTCTTTCTGTTTCTCTCTTTTTCTTTCTTTCAGGCACTTTCTCTTTAAGACAGGCACTGGCACCACTCCTCTGTTCAGCACAGCCACGCCAGGCTACACCATGGCCACGGGGGCGGTCTACTCGCCCCCCACACGGCCCCTGCCCCGCAACACACTCTCCCGCAGCGCCTTCAAGTTCAAGAAGTCCTCTAAGTACTGCTCATGGAGGTGCACGGCCCTCAGTGCCATGGCTGTCTCCGTACTGCTCTCTGTGCTGCTCTGTTACTGCATTGGTAGGTGAAACCCTGATGATTTATAGTAGAGAGTGGGATGAGTTGAGCCAGTTTTTACTTGCAGTGTGTTTAAAGTGAGCACATGACAGTAATGGGTCCACCTTAAATATGTACATAAATTTCAGGATGTGGTGCATACTTGGGAATAATCACTTTGGATCTAAATTAAACTGCTTTAAAAATATGGCTTTCCAAAAAAAGTGGTCTCTTGGCTCAACTTGCCCCCAGTGAGGGGTAAATTGAGCCACATGGGGTTAAACTATGCTGCTGATTATACTGAAGTAAAACAGAAAATTTTCACCTCATGCTATATCAAAGGAAGAGAATGTCAATAAAAATGAAATCTGTGTGTGATCCTTGTGATGGACTGGCCATTCACACAGGGAGATTCCCGGCCTGTCGCTCAAGACACTGGGTTGAGTTTGAAGGTATTTAAAAAAATATTAAAACATTTCAGAACAAAAAGTTCAAAATGAAGAATTAAAAGAAAAAAAACAGACTGCAACTGACCTTACAGAACTGGGCTAATAGTGCTCAACATCCCACTTATAAATGTTGCAGGGAAATGCAATTTCATAACTTCAAAAGCCAATTTTCATAAACAAGGCCTATATAAAATTTTCAGAACAAAACCAAGTCCAAAACAAGGAACAAAATCAAAAATGCTTGGTCTAAAATTAATGAAATATCATGTAGAATTACAGTAAAATAATACTTTATAATCATAAGAAGGGGTGTGCCACTGGCTCAACGTACCCCAGGATTTTTGGCTCAAATTACCATACTCCTACCATTTTAACAAACCTGTATCATCCAGCAGTTTAGAGCCGACAGTATAGCCTCATATTATAACTTTCTAGAGCACAAACACATGTATGATATTTTTTAACCTGTTAACATGCACCAGGACGCGGGCGCACTGAAAGCCCTTTGTTTGCACACGTCATTGTTTTCAAACAGAAAGTAAAACAGGACAAAATGAATCTTGCATATATATCATTTTGAGTCTAAGCTTGCATCGACATCGCTGTTTTTCGAAACAACGGAATTATTTGTTGTTAAGCAGTACACATCAAAACATGTATAAAAAACCCCGCAGTACATACCATATTTTTAACGACACTCAAACGTACTTAAATGTAGAGAGATTCCACTGCCATTCCATCGAGCACTATCCAAAGAAACAACAACGTTGTAATTTAGATCGTTATTCATTTGTTTACGTCTCATCTCTTCAGGGAGAGTTATTGTTTGTGTCCTTATGGAACAAATCTCAAAAACAGCGTCTTGGTGGTAAAAAAACAGGATTTTGTAAATCCCAAACAGAATATCACAAAAAAAAAAAGAAAGATACACGGAAGATAATTTGAATTCTGGCGCTCCCTCGCGAGGCGCGTGACGCACGCTAACTCTTGATGGGGCAAAGCGATCTTTTTAGCACAAATAACTTTCTTTTTTTTCTTCTTCAATAGTTTTCATATATGTGGTGTTTTGTGGAGAATGTGCCTGTATCTGTATGATTAACACCATGGCTGATTCAGCATTATTTACTGTTCAGATATCAGTTGAATGCACATATAAAAGGCCATTATAATGTGAATATTGACTATATTGGGCAGCCACTTGATTAGCCTGTATGAATGATCCACATGTGATTACTAATGTATGAGCAAAGCATCTGTTTGTCAGGAAATCCCTCAAAAATATTTTTCTAGCTCAAATAAATCCTTATACGATTTCTAAGATTCTGTCTATGTTTTATAATTGATGGTTGATTACTAAATAGTATGTAAGAACTCTTCAATAATTTGAAATATTTTTCTAAACGGGGGGGGGGGGGGGGGCTTTTTATATATTTATTTGAAATATAAACATGAGACATGACTTTCAACCCATTACTTTTCTGGTTTCCAGGACTTTTTTTTTTCAGGTGGTACAATTTTTATCAAGGCACTTCAGTTTTAACTTTTTATTTTTTGAGTATTCAACTGATGATGGATAGTAAAGGCAGTTTCTTTCCAAAGACACCACAATTTGTGTGTGGCATACTGAAGTCAGGAGCTGTTACCATTTTAAGATAGTCATTTTCAGCTGTGATTCCCAATATGGGGGGTGCAGGTTCAGGTTAAGATATGTCTAATTGTTCAAAAAGAAGCTAGTCCTTGGACATAAACAATTGTTGTTGTTTTTTTACTTAAATGTAGTTGCCAATTATTCAGTGGGCCTCTCTCCATCACAGGGTAAATCTATCACAGACTAAAATAGTTAACTCTTCAAATATGTGTGGTCATATCACCAATTTTATTTAAGGTTGTCTAAAACACGCTCAACTTCCCCACATGCTCAAATCACCCTGCTCTCCCCTATAGATGGTTGATTAGTAAAGTCGACTATTTTTATATATTTATTCATTGAAGTTTTTTTTATTAGTATTCTGACAGTTTAATTTAGCTAGATAAAAAACTTCTCTGAAAACTAGATTTAAATTAATCCCTTTTTAAAAACCACCACTTGTTAAGATGAAAGTAGTCTTGGAACCTCTACTTTCTGTTTTAATTACTTTAACACTATGAATCCTAAGAGCCAAGGCAACCCTGAAACCTGGAATTATTTAACCATAATTGAATAATTTTGTTCATAATATAATATATTTATAATATATTCTCTATTCTTTTTCTATTCTATCTATTCCTTTTCTTTTTATTTATTATACAATTAACAAAAACAAAAAAGGCCTCTAACACTAGCTTGCTCTATTATTTTTCTATTCTATCTGTTTTCTTTTTATTTATTATATAATTTAAAAAACCTTGCTATGTGTACTGCGTTAAGCTACCTTAGACTTGTTATAGCACTTGCGTATCATTGCTCTTTTGTTGATTTTGATTGCTTCCATTGTCCTCATTTGTAAGTCGCTTTGGATACAAGCGTCTGCTAAATTACTAAAAGTAAATGTAAATATATATATATTTTTTTTAATTATTAATCATTATTTAAATAAATAACAATTGATCTAAATGTATTCCTCAATTAATTTAATTATATTTATTTTTATTTTTATTATATTTGCATATAATATTATTGCATTATTAAGTAATGATTTATTGCTTCCTTAAAGGGATAGATTACCTTCATTTGGTCCCCATTGACTCATAATTGGGAAGTCGTGGCCTAATGGTTAGAGAGTCAGACTTGTAATCCAAAGGTTGCGGGTTCGAATCTCAGGTCTGGCAGGGATTGAAGGTGGGGATTGTGAATGAACAGCACCCTCTCCACCTTCAATACCATGACTGAGGTGCCCTTGAGCAAGGCACCGAACACCCAATTGCTCCCCGGTCGCTGGAGAAATGGCTGTCCACTGCTCCAGGTGTGTGTTCACTACTCACTGCTGTGTGTGTGCACTTGGATGGGTTAAATGCAGAGGACCAATTTCGAGTATGGGTCACCATACTTGACAATACATCACATCACATCACATCACTTGCATAGTGTTTTTTTCCATACTATGGAAGTCAATGGGGACCAGCACCTGAAGGTGAACTATCCCTTTAAGACCGACAAATCATTCAGGCAACCCAAAATACATGTATTTTTGCACATCCCTACTTTACAGCTCCTGAATAAAGTTAGAGCATCATGTCCCCCAAACCACTCTGCCTTATTTATTTTTAGTTTATGTAGCTATAATTTCATTCAGGTTACCCCTAGCAAGCCTTCAAAATGCTGTAATGGCTGTGAAGTACTATTTAAAAATCAACTGCTTTGTCAATTACATTGCCATGGAAACCACTGCTAATTTTTGTCTATCACTCAGTCACCTGCACAGTTGTCCATGTAGCGTTTGTTGCCATAGTAGCAGAATGCGGCCACATCGACA
Source organism: Schizothorax lantsangensis (assembly GCA_027422415.1). Classification (NCBI taxonomy): domain Eukaryota; kingdom Metazoa; phylum Chordata; class Actinopteri; order Cypriniformes; family Cyprinidae; genus Schizothorax; species Schizothorax lantsangensis. The sequence goes on from CM049841.1 coordinate 29,088,812, forward strand.
GACAAACATTTTGCTTATTTTCCTGTTGCGTCGTCATGGATTTAAGTTTGCTTTCATTCGGTATTTATCACATACTGTGTGCCAAATGTAGACATCCTTGTTTAAGCTTCCTCTCTGAATGGAGCCAGTTGTTTCCTCATTCCATACAAATGTCACGCTGATGAGAGGATTTGTGAATGGCCTGTAGAGATGCTGTTTTGCACTGCGAGGTGGGCTGGTTTGTCTCAAAGGCACGATGGTTCTGTTGAACCGCATGGGAGAGACAGTGATACAGCAGGCATTGGACATCTGTTTATTTTTCTTCAGTTCACACTGCACTCTTCTGCTATAATGTGAGTGTTCTTTACTCCTGCCCATTTTTGTAATGGCTCTGTTACTCAAGAGAGAGGGGGAGCACATAAAGAAAGAAAGGAGAGAGAGGTATAACAGGCTTTCTCACGGATATATACCAAAATAGAACTGGAATTTTTTGTTCTTCTACAAGCTTAAGAAAGAAGATGTGCTTAATCTTCAGAAATGTTATTCATCCACTTTAGATTGTTATTTATGGTTGAATCTGACAAACACCTTCAAAACGTCATATTTCGCTTCAAAAGGAAAAACAAAAACTATTTTTCATAGAGAAATTTAAGCTTGTTATTAGAATTACATTTATTTATCTATTTGCATCCTGAAACCCCTCTGTAACACAAATAAACACCCCATTCTCATTGTTATAATGTAAAAATAATTATTTAAATTCTGCATTATAAGTACTGTTGTAAAACATACCATTTAAATTTGTATATGCGGTGCTGAATTATATATATATACAGTGCTTCCTTATTATTATATAAGTTGATATTCTGATTATATTGTTTTTCCAAGCACATTTTACCAATTCCAAAACACATCAATGTTAATAACTACTATTAATTTTGAATTTAATCATTTATAAGTGATAGATAATTGTCCATGAAGGCTGGAAGTGAAAAACTCCTTATGTTAAGGTGGTCATAATAATTAAGCATGTTTTCTTTTACAGATAAAATGAGCCAAAAAAGAGATTTGACTCAGACTAAAAAGGCAAAAATTATTAAATGCCCATGAGAAATATTCAAAACTAGAAAAAAACAGTTGGAAAAGAAAAGACATGCTAACTGAAAAATAATTAAGAATTAAGGTGAAGAATTAGGTGTGAAACCATCAGGAACTTATTTAGTCGTCAGACCACCATTTTCCGAAACAGAAACCTGGAGACTTAGGTTAGGTAAAGAATCCTAAAAAATGACCCTAAATAATATGCTGAAGTGTTGTGAAATATATGAAGACTAATTTTTATAGGCTTTATAGATAGATAAGTTGAGAGCGACTCTTGAAGGACCAGCACCACATCCTCTTGTACCACTGTTTGAAGAATGTATCTTCCAGAATCTGGCAGTAAGTTCTGAGAGTTCACTTTTAGTTCATCTCTGCAAGGACTTTCAGGATAGGAAATGGGTCAAAAAAACTTACTGCCAGATTCTGGAAGATAAATTCTTCAAACAGTGGTTATATACAAAACACAAAACAACAATATAACAAAACACATAGTTATATAAAAAAATATTAACAACAATTATATATCACTTATAAATGATTAAGTACAAAATGAATAATAGTTATTAAGATTGATGTGGTTTGGAATTGGCAAAATGCGCTTGGAAAAAATATGATCAGAATATCAACTTGCATATATATATATATATATACATACATCAAATATACATCAAATAAATGCATACATTTAATATAGTGCATGATCATCATTACTGCATTATATGATATTGGAAACACTTTACAATAACTTTACAAAAACTACACTTTACAAAACCTGTTAATGTTAGTTAACTAACATTAACAATGAACATTACATTTGTTACAGAATTTATTAATCTTTGTTAATGTTAATAAAAATACACGTTCATTGTTAGTTCATGTTAGCTCAGGTCCATTAAATAATATGAACAGATGCAACTTAATTGTTAAATAACAAATGGAACCTTATACCATGATAACATTGTAGACCAAAGTACATTGGTTTTACCCAAAAAAAAAAAAAAAAAGGAACAGAACACCTAACGAATGATATTTGTAGAACGTGCCTTGTGATCCAATCAACTGCACTTAAAGGACAAAATGAGCAGAAATTGTCACTTTTACACGAGAGGTTTCACCTCATCAGACACAGAGAATACACACAGACAGGCACAATTCTACACAATTCTTTGTATTGATGACGTCAAGACTGCTCTCCAAAGTCAATAAGAGGAAATGAAGTGTCCTCCTTTTCCTTTCTCAGTGCAATATTGCTCCAAACCTATTCAGTGCTGTAGAGATCCAGCGGCCCTCTTTTATCATAAAGTCATAAAGGGATGAGAGGACAGCATCAGTGAGTCCCTTTAACATCCAAATGGGAATGTATTTGTTCAGTCAGTGGCCTTTCATTATTGTCCGCTTTTGTGTCACGTTGAGAGAAGTCATTTGTAGTTCCATTTTTCACTGCTGGGATTGACGAGATGTACAGTATTAAAGCCTGTGCAGCGCTAGATCTGTGTTCAACGGGGTTTAAAGAAAGCAGTTGGATTCTCTGTGTGATCAGCAAGCAGAGTGGCTGAATAACAAAAGATAATGTTGCTCTTTAGAGAGGAAGCCAAATCCATTTCGGAGTTAATTATTCCACTGTATTCGAGACAGTTCAGCAGCTTCCAGAGAGCTATTTACTGACACTCCACAGCCAGGTCTGCTACTTTTGTCAATACAGCTGCTAATAGAGCAGAGATCACAACCATCTGGAGAGACTGAAAGAGAGCAAGATTACAGTTTTCACCCAGGATCTCAAAATAATTGGTCCATAATGACCATTTCTTTCATTCTGTATCTTCATCTTCTAAGATGTGCACTGGCCTTACGAGATAATATCAGCTTATTTGGCCGGTTCATGAAAAGTAAAAAGTTTGCGGGAAGAAATGCGACTTCTTGAAATGTTGTTTTTTTCAAGTCCTAGCACGACATAGTTGTTAGTTATTATCAGCGTCATTATGAAGATAGCGTGTCTTGCTTACGAGCGGCAGGGTGTCTCTGGCCAGACCCTCAGCAGCTCTGATCATTACTGCATTTTGAGATTCCTGAAGATGCACTCAGCAGGACATTCAAAAGCATCACAGAAATTATGGAAATATATGGAGAGCTAATCATGACAGTGCCCTGTAGGGGCCAAACATTAACATGCCCGAAAACAGATTTCTTCTCACTTTCTTTTATCTGTGGCTGTTCCTTGTCCCGTCCCAGCTTTCATTATCAGACCTCATTATCCCTCCAAATTTGCGTTCCAAAACCTGTTATTTCAAACGACTGATGTTATGGGAATACACAATGGAACATTGTTACAGCACTTTTTCTTCCCGTTCAAGATGTTTCCACAAATGGGCTTGCTGATAGATTTACCAAATGAGTTTTCATTTACTAAATGACTTATGTTCCTCCCAAATTACTGCACAGAATTAATAAAGTTTAGGTTAATAATCAGTTAGACCTACTTAAAGAGTTTGACAATCCTTAAATCGGAGGAATTAACTGTTATCTTTAAAACAAGCCTGTGTGTTTACGCAGGAGAATACCAAAATGATGCTTTCTTACAAGGCAATGTAATTGAATATTGTCCACCTGCAGAGCCCTAGAAACACACATCACTGCAGTTTCCTAACAGCAGTGCCAGTGACAAAATGAGCTGTTTTACTGGCCTTACGCCACTTTGAGTTTTAGACCGTCTTTTTAGTTACTGTCTAAAACATATTTAACGGAGATATAATATACTTTGTTGTTCTTTGTTGTTGATCATCCCTGTTTTTAGCATAAATGGATTATTCCCAGTTAACAAAAATATATTATAAGAACATTTTGCACATTCACATTAAGTTAGGAAAACTTTATTTCTCATTGTTCTCTGAACTTTTCAAAACATCCATTTAAAAAAAATAAGTTTTTTCTTTGTTAGGTAGGGAACATTCAATTTTCTCATTTTGCAAACATTATGGGAACGTTACTTTAGAATGCTCTCTAAACATTCTGAAACAAGTACCATTTGAAAAATGTTAAAAGAACATCCAACAAAAACATTGTTCCAGAACAATGTATAATTGTTTTTTTGTGCTAATATTTTGAGAAGACAATATTTGAACGTTGACCAAATGTTCTATTAGCATTATTGGAAGAACATTTGCTCATAACTTTAAGAACAGTTCTGTTAGCTGGATTCCTACCAATATACATGTTTCTGTTCTGTTTCGAACTATTAGAATAGTTTTACTGTGTAACATATGCACTTAATGAGGATTATAATGAGGATTATTATATACATTTATAAACATAATATGTAATTTTGTGTCTTCTTAAAACTGTATTAGTAAAATATTATACTGCAAAACTATATTGATTCAGTCGTTGTAATTTCTCCTATCTGGTAAAACAGACTATTCAAAAGGTGCAGTGGAAAAGTATCCTAATAAATGGCCTCTCGGATTAGTTGTATGTGGAAAAATAAAAAAGAGATAAAACTGTAATATTTGATTCATAAAACATGACAACCAAGCTAGTCTTAGATGACAAGAAACACATTAGGAAGTAAACACTTAACTTTCACTGTAAACTGTAAAAACTGATGATGTGATGGTTCTTCTGCAGGTGGATGTGTCTTTAATTATGCACTAGAATGCTTTATAGCTTGAGTAAAAGGGGTTCAATGTATGCAGCGTCTTGGTCTCACAGTGTCTCACACTGTCAACATTGCAGATGGAGAACATATCCTTCTCTTTGGTTTCACACAGCAAACAATGCCTCGCTCGCAAAGCGTCAGCAGCTCTTCCTGCTACTAAGAAAACGCAGAGCCTCTTCTCTGTCAGTCCCATCTGGTGTGTCAGACCCCAGCCATCTCCGCTAAGCCCACACCCACACAACAAGATAGACAGCGGACGGAAAAATCAGGTTTCTCTCCCGCTGTCCTTGTTCAACAGGGGTAACATAGCCATGTAGAGATTTTTCATGAACGCTCGATCAATACCACATCCTCTGAGGATGGCTTTAATACTGGATGAAAGTTCACCCAGATGCCTCAAACATGTCGAGAGGCTCCTCTAACCACCACTAAAATCTCAATAGAACAGCAGGTTAACTGAATGGGCCTGAGACCAGATTTTTTTACTCACTTAACCTGTTAACCTGCACCCCCATTTTGGGCCTCACAGCTGAAAATGGCCTACCTAAATTAAAATGGTAACATTTCCTGACAATAATTTTTACACACAATTTATGTATCTTTGGAAAGAAGACACTCTAGGCTTTACTATGCATCATCCAGAGTTGATAATGCTCAAAAAAATAAAGAGTTATAGACACTGAAGTGCCTTGAAAAATGTTTTACCACACTGAATGTTTTTTTTATTTCATAAACAAATGCATGAAATAAGTCCAGGAGCAATCCAGAAAAGTAATGGGTTGAAAGTCACATGTCTAATGAGTTTATATTTCAAATTTCAAGATACCATGAAAAATGAGATTCCTGCAATCATTTTTCTGATAATATTTCCAGATACCCCCCCCCCCGTTTAATGAAAATTACCACCAAATGTATTGAAGAATTCCACAAGCTATTTTAGTCATTATACAACCCCAAATCAGAAAAAGTTGGGACAGTATGGAAAACGCAAATAAAAAAAGTAGTGATTTCTAAATTTACTTTGACTTGTATTTCATTGCAGACAATATGAACACAAAATATTTCATGTTTTGTCTGGTCAACTTCATGTAATTTGTAAATATACATCCTTTCCTGTCATTCAGACCTGCAACACATTCCAAAAAAAGTTGGGACAGTAAAGCATTTACCACTTTGTAATGTTGCCATTCCTTTTCACAACACTTAAAAGACGTTTAGGGACTGAAGACACCAAGTGATGAAGTGTTTCAGGTGTAATTTTGTCCCATTCTTCCTGCAAACAAGTCTTAAGGTGGGCAACAGTACGGGGTCTTCGTTGTCGCATTTTGCGCTTCAAAATGCGCCACACATTCTCTATTGGAGACAGGTCAGGACTGCAGGCAGGCCAGTCAAGTACTCGTACCCTCTTCCTCCGCAGCCAGGACTTTGTAATGTGTGCAGAATGTGGTTTTGCATTGTCTTGTTGAAATATGCATGGACGTCCCTGGAAAAGATGTCTTCTTGAAGGCAGCATATTGTGCTCCAAAATCTCTATGTACTTTTCAGCATTAATGGTGCCATCACAGAAGTGCAAGTTACCTTTGCCAAGGGCACTGACACAACCCCATACCATGACAGACCCTGGCTTTTGGACTTGTTGCTGGTAACAGTCTGGATGATCCTTTTCTTCTTTGGTCCGGAGCACACGGCATCCATTCCTCCCAAAAAATACCTGAAATACTGATTCATCTGACCACAGTACACGTTTCCACTGTGTGATGGTCCATTTGTTGGCAAACTGGCGATCCTCGGCCCATCTTTGCTCCTAAAGGACTAGACCTTTCTTGGATGCTGCTTTTGTACCAAATCATAATTACAATCACCTGTTGACATCAACTGTTTCAAATCACATCATTATTTAACCAATTTACCTCATTACTAGCCCTAAATTGCTCCTGTCCCAACTTTTTTTGGAATGTGTTGCAGGTCTGAATGACAGGAAAGGATGTATATTTACAAATGACATGAAGTTGACCAGACAAAACATGAAATAGTTTGTGTTCATATTGTCTGCAATAAAATACAAGTCAAAGTAAATTTAGAAATCACTACTTTCTTTTTTTATTTGCGTTTTCCATACTGTCCCAACTTTTTCTGATTTGGGGTTGTACATAGTTTTTCAAATATAAAATAATAGACAGAATTTTATACATCATATTAGTGATTTATTTGGGCACTAAAAATACAATAAGAATAATTTGAGTAATAAAAAAGAAGAAAAAAAAAGAAAAATAGAAGAATTTGCTTTGTATGTATGAGCCTACATATTCAATACTCTGCACTGCCAGACATAAACTGATATTGCCAGACATTCACACTGATTGCAGTCAGTAATCACACGCTGATGTGCGTCCATACAGATGATAATCATACAGATGGGCCATATCATCAATAATAGCCGTCATTGACAGCATTCTGATAGCAGTCATATAGTTGGTAATTACACGCAGATGTGCGTTCATATAGATGGTAATCATGCAGATACAGCCATGTTCCACACATCACAGACACATACATAAATAAAAAATGTTGAAAAAAAGAGAGAAAAAAGGTTTATTTGGCAAAAAAAAAGATTGCTAAGTTACGCCCCCATCAGATGACAGGTGCGTCACAGCGTGCGTCACGCGCCGTCACGAGGGAGCGCCAGAATTCAAATGAACAATATTCCACTTATCTTTAACTTTTTTTTTTTTTGGATAATCTCATTCTGTCTGTGAGACTGTAACGCCCGTTTCACGCTGCAAGCGTGAGCGGCGCGTGAGCAGCGCAGAAGCGTTGCGTATGCAGAGCGTGAGCAGCGCGCGCCCATTGTGCTTTCATACTGGCAGCATTTGTCGCGCGCAGCTGAACCGCGGCTTGTAGGCTAGTACAATACAGATGAGTATCATCATTTCTGTCATATTTTCCAGCGTTCTCCTCCGAACACTGTGTCTGTGTGCCATGTGCTTTGGTGTATGATATGGCCAGCATACTCTGTGATGCGACCGTGTCCCCCTGCCCTCTGTCCCACACACATATGTAAATAACATATATTATATATATAGGTAGTTTACACGATAAACTTGAGCCAAGTTTTCAAGATGTGTATACGAAAAAATTGCCGACCCTGTCAGGAAACATTTTGTCTGACCCTTCTCACATTTTGTATGAGGAATATTATTTTTTGCCATCTAACAGAAGACTTGCATATGCTAGATTGAATTGGCTATGTTACGTAAATCTTTTGTGTTTCAGTCTGTAAAATTAATAAATCAGAATTGGGGGTTCAAATAGGCCTCTGGGCTCTGGAAAATAGAAAGAACTCCCTATTCTAATGCACTGTAGCCGTATGTTTATTATACTGTTGTTGTTTTTCTGTATTAAGGTGCATCTATTGTATTGTTTGTTTAGTAATTATTGATGTGAATTGATGTGAGACACGCTGTCGTGAGATCCAAGACATATTTTAGAACGAATTCCAACAATAAAGTGTAATTGGATTGAATAATTGAATTGAAAAAGTAATATTAAAACTAACAAATGCCTCTAGTTTTATTATTTAACAGACCTTTGAAGTTTGGGCAAAAACTCGTGGAAGTGGTGTTTTCGTGCATTTTTTTTTCATATGGTGACTGTGAAACACGAAACGCATCACTTACATGATTTTGTGGTCAAATTTGTTATTTTTAATGTTAATCGGGCCAATTTTTATCAAGAACAATGCACTGTGACTTTAATTCAGCGTAAGCGGCGCAGCAAAAATGGACTCGGCGCCGAAACGATCGCGGCACTGCTGCTCACGCGACACTCCTGCTTGACGCTCACGCGCTGCTCCTGCTCCCGGTGTGAATGCACTCATTTGTTAACATGCACGCCGAAAAAAATACGCGCTGCTCACGCGCCGCTGACGCTTGCGGTGTGAAACGGGCGTAAGCTACAAAACTGTGATGTTTTTTTACCACCAAGACGCTGTTTTTGAGCGTAACTTATTCCATAACGGACACAAACAATAACTCTCCCTGAAGAAATGAAACTGAAACAAATCAATAACGATCCAAATTATAACGTTATTGTTTCTTTGGACTAAAAGTTATTGATGGAATGTTGTTCCGTGGATCCTTACCTCTCAAACTAAACCGGGATTTACAGCAGTGGATACATTTGTGTCTCATTATCAGGATGAATCTGGTATGTACTGCGGTTTTTTATAAATGTTTTGATGTGTACTGCTTACACAAATTTAGCAAATACATTCCTTATAAGCTTTCTATCGAAAAACAGCGATCTTTCGTCGATGCTTGAGGCTTAGACCTTCGGAATGATATATAGTTTGTCAAGATTAACTTTGTCCCATTTCATTTAATCTATTCACAAACGATCACGTTCAAACAAAGAGCGTTCTGTGCGCTGGCGTCCTGGTGCATGTTAACAGGTTAACTGCTCCCTGAGCTTCTTGAAAAGAAGTTCAAAAATTCTTCTGAAGCGAGACTGATGCAGCACAAGCCCTGATGGAAGACCTTCATGCCAGCATAGGCCTTTCCAGCAGTTTTCATTTCATACTTGTTCACAAGTCCCTTTTTTATCACTGTTCTTCAGAATAATTGTCCACATCCTGCATATACGTTGGTTTGTCAGCATCTTCTGCATGTTCGATTTTTTTTTTACTACAGACCTCATCTCCAATTCAACTCTTTATTTACCAAAACAGAAAAAAATATCATGTTAAATTATTTGTGCATTCATGAGCAAGCATGACTTCACAATCAAGACGTCTATCCACCTTCCCTCAACTATTCCCTTTTTTAAAACAAAGGAATGCCCATGGTGAACAAGTTGCATCTTCTGAACAGAGTGCTGATGGCCTCTACACATTGCTCTGAGCATTGAGGCCAAAAGCTAGAGAAACTCATAAAGGGGCCCCAATGGACCAAACACCAGCCAGAGGAAGCATGGCATGCCAAGAGTTCCTCATTCCTGTTTTAAAAGATGGAGAAGCTGTTCATAAATACTTCACAGTTTTTCTCACCTCTGAAAACCATTTTACATTTAGGCAGAGCCAGGCGGAGTTTTTCATTCCGTCTATGTCTCCTTGAATGAGTAGTGACACTCTGGAGAAAATACTAACTCAGTCTTTCCACAGTGCACTCTTATTTTCACAGTTTAGCAAGCTGCTTTGTCCTCCCACTTATGTTTTTTTTGCTAAATTATTTTAGAATAATTAATAGTCTGAGTCATTGTTTTAAAATCTGTTGCATACCTTGTTCACCCTGCATTCGAAAAAGCAAGTGTTGATTGGCATTGATGAAATTTCTGAATACACATAATAATTTTTTTTCTTCATAAATAGGCATAGAAAAATGCAGCTTTGGTGCCTTGCAAAAAGTGGTTGATGATTGTAAATAAGGACGGTGAGAGTTGAGGTAATTTGTGTGGGTGATTTGGAAATGCTCAGGGGACAGGCTGTCAGCGGCTCTCCTCTCAACACAACACCCTGAGGGATGGAAGGACATTTGGTTTTGCCCTTGATTTATTGCTGCAGAAAGTATTTTTTATTCATTGGCATATCTCTCTCGCAGTTGCATGCAACGCTTCACGACTGATTTTTTTTAATTTTTCGGTTCTGTTGGTGTTGCTTGCTGTTGTTTTTCTCCCACTAATTCTGAAAATAGTTTCTCGTTGAGTCACAGAAAGCCAGTTTCCCCATCCTCTTGCTAATGATCATAGGTGACACAGAGTGAGAAATATGGAGCTGTATTTTAAGATGAAGCATCGCTGGGTCCTCGATAGCATTGCGAGTCCCACTGGTTACATAACTGCCAATCCTGCCTCGTATAAGTTGCCTTGCATTTAGTTCAACTGTAATTCTTACCACTCTGCATGTGAACCCTGCCCTGGTGAAAACTCTCTTCCTCCTTGCTCCCTTATTCATTCATGTACTCATTCCTTGCACACCTGAGGCTGTAGCGGCCCACTTCCAAACTGATCAGGCTTTGTGCTTCCCTCCATTGCCCTCTTTCTCTCTCTTTCTCACTCTCTCTCCACTCACCCCATGTAAAATTGGTCTTTCTCTGAAGCCTGCTTTATCATTCATCGCTTTCTGTTCCCAGGGCTCATCAACAAAGCGATGCACCTCCCATGATCTCGCCCACCTTTAGCTGTTTTAGCACTCGCGAGACAACCGAGGGAAAGGAAATGAGGAAAAAACCTAACAGCCAATTTACATTCTTTGTCAGCTGAGAGAACTAGATGCTTTTTTATTTTGCATTTGGCGCATTTGTATTCTAATAGCCTGGATGTGTTCCATACACATGCATGATCGTTCCCGAATGCCCTGCGGCTCTAAGATCCGAGCGTGCCCATCCTCTATCATCTCTTTAAGGTTGTTTATTCATCCACATTAGTTTCGCTTTCAGATATTGCAACAAGTGAATGCAACTGACCATCAAGAAACTGTTTCATGAACAATAAGAATCCGATACAGAGGTGAAAAACTTTGCACTTCCATATTCATTCTTCGTTTACGATGCCGAAAGTTAATGGAGCAGCCTGCTCAAAAGTGTGTCGGCGAGCAGCTCAATCAGATCAGCAGGGGGTGGCCGTCTTTCTGCCGGAGAAGTCAATACCTCCCACTCTCCCATAACCCCCTGCTTCGGCTAAGGTCAGAGTGCTGGACATCGGCTGCTCCATGAACGGGCCGGCCCAGCGGGTATCTAATTTAATGAGAGAGAAAGAGTGAGACCAGATAGAAAGATATGGCAAGACTTTGGAGGGTGAACTTAAGGAATTTTATAAGCCAATTACTGCTCAAATACTTTAATGAAACTCTGTCGTACATCAACTCTTCTGTGTCTTTATCCTTCTCATTAATGCTCCATGTCGCTGGAGCGCTTTTGTTGTATAATGTTACAACGCTTTATCTACGTATTTCAGGAATACCAGCAAAGCCTACAGTTCCAGATAACAAGCACACATAAAAAACTTTACACACACAAGTAAACACACAAATACACCAGCACAGAGAGAAGGAGAATGATTTATGTGGGGAGGTTGTGTGTGTGCTCTGGGGGCATGAAGAGACCCAGTGGGGGTTGTTGGCAGGTCTAAATTACCTTTATTAGAGCCAACGTCTGCAGCTAACATTGCTGTTACTCAGAGAGAGGATCAGCCTGTCCCCTTAGAGCATCCCACCTCAGCACAGCTACCACACACACATACATATACAGTATGTCCTATGAGATTCTCATACTAATGCAAAACCAACTAATGATATCACAAATCACAGGGACATCACAATTACCACTAGATTAAGGCTGTAAATAGCATTGTAGTTAAAGTAATTGTTCAACTAAACATGAAAATACATTTTTTCACCCTCATGTTGATTCAAACTTGTATAAATTGCTGTCTTATTCTAAACACAAAACATTTTGAGGGATTTTCTTGCTATGCAATGAACACATAGAGAGACGATTCAGCTCTAAATAGGACAAAATGTGTATCATATAAGTATTATATGATAATCTCCTGAAGCTAATACTATAGTTTTGTGTGAGAAACAGACTGAAATGAAGTCACTTATAATATTCTGCTATACTGGCATACTCAAATCTGTGAATGAGATATATGAGATTAATTTTTCTTTTCTTTAGAAACTTAAAAGGTCTTGGTCACTGTGTTTGCTTTATAAAAAGAGTAGTGTCCTTCAAAACATCTCTTCTTGTTTTTTGAACTACATAAATGATGACAGAATATTCATTTTTGGGTGAACTGTCCCTTTAAGGTTCTGGGATGACAATATAAATGTTATGGGATCGATCCAGGTAGGGTTAAGATTGAAATAGAGAAGGTCTCCACAAATCGCTGCAGTGTTTTTCTCAGTGTCTGCAAAATGAATAACCTACCTTTTCTTCCATTACAAGTATGTTTGAGCAGTATTTTTGTCAACCCCTTGACATTTCACTGTACTTCCTCTCAGTTTACAGCCAACTGTTTCCCCATATAAGGACGAGGCCTCATGATGGCTTAGTTCCTACAGAATCCTACAGATTGTACACTATCCTGTATGACCTTTCCAAGCATGTGCTTTAGAGGCATCAGCATGGAAACAAAACATGCTCAAATGGGTGCTGATGCACCCAGATTGTCATGCTACCCACAGGGGCCTTTTGCAGAATCCGTGAAAGAACGTTTGGCAAACCCACCCTGAAATGTAGCCAGTTGTGTTTCTAGCCACACCTGAACTGAACCTTGTGTCACAAATATACAGGCCAAGTGTGATTTTCGAATGTTTAAATTCCACACAAGCACACTTTGGTAAGAACAAGTGAAACGAGACAGCCAAAGCAGCTGTCTAAACATATTACTCCACAGCACAGCCGCACAGTCTTTCCTGTCACTAATACCAAATTCATCAGCTGAGGCTACTATAGCATTTTAGAGCTATTTTAACTTTGATGAATGAATTGGTATTCTCACTTGACACATAACAATGACTGTTTAAAGTGTAAAATAATGCACAAACAAATCAATACAGGACATGTAGCTGTTTTTATTCTTCTTTTTTTTTTCAAACGGTCATTATTGGGGCTTGATTACACATTTAACATTTTTAAACATTTCTCTGATTAGTTTTTGACATTTTATTATAATTTATCTTCAAGGTCACCATGAATCAATAATTGCCACCACTGTTGGGGAAAGTTACTTTTAAAAGTAATGCATTACAATATTGCGTTACTCCATAAAAAGTAACTAATTGTGGTACTTAGTTACTTTGAAAAAAAGTAATCTGATTACGTAACTCGCATTACTTGTAATACATTACCCCTAACACTGATTGCGAGTTTTCTTCACTATTGTGACATATTTCCAAGTGAAACAGCTTTTGGAACAAGAAAAAAACGTTTTGTCCATCAGGAACTGATTGGATTGTTAGTTCACTGTCGTTTGCTAATTTATGCGATCGTTTCATGTGACTGACAGGTTGCTGGAGGAGAGGAATTGAAACTCGTCCGGTTGTAAGACAGTTTTATTGCCCTGAGGAAGAGATGTTGTTGTGAGGGGCAGGGGACATTAACAGTTTTGATTAAAGAGTACGAGGGCACGTGAGTTTAAAAAGTAATGATGTGCATAGATAAATCACCAACAAACACTACAAAGTCCCAAGTCATATCCAGGAATCAGAAAATCATAGGGGTGATGGTAACTTGTGGTCAACCCTAGGGGTTTTAAAGCCACATCAACATTATCCTAGTGATCCACAACGTTTTACAGGGGCAAACTTTGTTTTTATATTGATTATATCACAGTGTTTTCACTGTCTCTTAATCTATTGCCTCTTGTTCCTTTATTCGTAAGTGATCATTCTCTCTCTTGTGTCTCTCTCTCCACAGCCATGCATCTCTTTGGATTGAATTGGCAGCTGCAGGAGACTGAGGGCTATGCTTTTGAGAACGGCCAGGTCAAATCTGACGCCACAGCAACCAACGCAGTTACTGCCCTGTCTACTGAGAACAGTAAGGGTCAAACGCACACGCACCCGCTCACGCACGGATGCATAATACGGCACAGGCACAATCTGTTCAAGCCCCTTCTCTAGCACAAAACACATTTGCATTTAGTAAACAGACTGGAGAACACACACAGTAATAGGCCAGAGAAAATTACCAAACAGACTCACTCCTACACAACTACACCTCTAGGACCCTCCGCCATGAAGACCCACACTCCCTTAAATAAACATAACTCGAGCTAAACAAACACCCCCACACACCCCCCCCCCCCCCAGCCACAAACACTCCCACACACAACTGGAAATCACACACTCCAAAACCATTTTCTTTGCACCATGCCATCTTTCCTGGCACTGGGATGTGTGTTTCAGTGATCTGTGATGAGTATAAACCTCTGTGTTTGTGAGAGCAACAGGCTTACATTCCTCAGCATTTAGACACAAGTCTTACAGTATCAGGGCGGCTGCTTTGATGTGTCGGCTGTCACGGATGTTGCAGACACGTCCGGGAACAGTCTGGGAATCAGGAAGATGAGCCAAAAAACACATTTAGGTGACAATATTGAGTTCAAAGAAGAGAGCGTTATAATGGGAGAATATGAGAGGGCTGTGTGTGTGCAGAATGCACAATAAATGGCTTCTTGAGATTGTCTGAGCTTTCAGAGCATGAAGCCAAGTTGTGAGAATTGTGAAATGCCCTGGCATTCTACCCAGAATCTCTCTTTCTTTATCTTTCTCTCTTGAAAGTGGGATTCACTCTGTCCCTAATATTAGCTGCCACACAAACCTACTGACCAGTGAAATGGAGTGCCATTTTTACATGCACTCAGAAACACACATTGGACACGCTCAAACAGCAGCAGAAATGGCTGTCAGTCATGTTTTACAGTTCTAAATTCAGTTCCGTTCATGCTTAGTTCGATTATAAATGGAACTACCAACTGACTTTCAGCATTCACACCTGTATTTGAAGAGTGAGTCCAGTAAAACTTTGCTTTGTGAATGTTGGACTACTATTAGTCCCACTAAAAAAAGCACATTTCTTAAACAGTATGTTTATTTTGTTTTCCAGAACAAATATCTAAACATTGAAAAAGACAATATTTAGAGTGGAGACTGGTTCTGTGCATTGATTGTTGAATGGATTTTGAGATGAACATGAGCTTGCAGGGGCTGGTTTAAGCAGACTAAATGATTGGAGAATTCTTGCATAAATCACCAGAAAGAAGTATGCCATTTTCACCAGATTTTGATTAAAAATTATGAGCTCACAACATTTATTTTTAAATTAAACATACACTGATGAGAAGAAAGAAATAGATTTTCATGCCGACTTCAAATTACTTTAAATCAAGATACATTTACTTGAGGCAAAGTGACATAAGATATTAAGTCTTGTTTTCTGATAAATTTATCAAAATTAAATGAGTTTATTATTAAAATATAGGAAAATATCTTCCATTGGGGGAAGAAAAATAAACTTGTTTTCCTTTTGAATTAAGTTACATTTTCTTTTCCCATGGGCAGAAATTTCTTCTTGTTTTAAACAAACTTTTTTTTATTAAAAAAAATAATTAAAAAAGTTTGTTTAATATGCATAAGAAGTTTTGTTTTCTGATTTCTGTTCTCTTTGTTTTCTCAAGTGGATTGTGTCATACAGTGCAATTTTGTTTTAATCATGTTGGATTTTTTCATGTAGGGTTTCAGTGTTTAAAAAAAAGACATAGATACATGTTTCATCGGATGGTTTTGGATCCAGTCCTTGTCTTTCTCCAGATCTGCTCTCATCGGTTTTGTGGTCTGGTCATGACCAAGATGCTGCATTCTACGCTCGAATGCAGCATCTCGAAATTGAAAGCCGTTGTCGGTTAATTAAGATTTCACGGATGAATTCGCACTTCGACTTGTTTATTAAATAACACCATGTCAATTGTGAAAAGACATGCCGGTGTTATAGAAGTCACCGTCTTTGATATTTACT
Organism: Schizothorax lantsangensis; assembly: GCA_027422415.1. NCBI lineage: Eukaryota > Metazoa > Chordata > Actinopteri > Cypriniformes > Cyprinidae > Schizothorax > Schizothorax lantsangensis. The sequence goes on from CM049841.1 coordinate 29,105,054, forward strand.
GTCACTATGGTTACCGCTGTGAGAATAGAACAGGGGGCTGACTTCAGTTACTCGTTCATACAGACAGTATTCAATTCACTCCTGTAAGCTGTAAGGTGTCCTGAACACCTGATGTGATAAAATGGTGAGAGTAAATACGGCTATCAGTCCCAAACATTGCCACTGATCCATAGTACATGCATCACACAAAGGAAAACGCTTACTTACCAAATATATTCACTGATACATGCCTACCAGAGTCTGTCTACACTAAAATCCACAAGACAAGTCACAAGCTCGTAACACAGAGACTGTAGGGTCCAGTCTCCAGGTGATTGGTTTCATTTGAATTAGAAATATAACATGAAAAAATAAAAAAAAATAATTATTTAAATATTTGTTCAATTTTTTTAATCTCCATAGTCAAGTGGCACAGTACCTGGAGGCATTCTGTCTACCTTTGCTGGTGCATTTACATATTTTAAAATGTTTTTAAATATTATAAATGTTAAATAGAGTGCAGCAGTTGGGTTCCAGTAGTAAAACTCCATTCATTTTCTCCAAAGGGAAAGTGATTTTTAACGCTTACTTATAAACCTTTAAAGACAGACCTGTTGTGAGCTCCAACATTATTACTTGATGGTAGGCTATATGCTTTTAAGCCATCTGTTTACATTATTTAAACTTATTTTTTTAAATAATAATGTTTAACAGAATTTGTGGTGAAAAACTACATTACTAATGATGCTGTACAGAGAGTGCAATATATGGAAATTTATATATGCATATTTTGCAATAAACACAAAATATATGATTTCTATAGATATAATCAACAACAATTTTTTTAAAGTTTTATATTTAACCATCTTTTTGAATTAGATTTGTCGTTCACAATTAGTTCTTTCCCTCATTAAAGCCATTAAGTACACCTTTAAATATCACTGTCTTTTTTGCCCTTTTTTAATGCAAATGAAAGTTTGTAATGTTGTGATTCACCTTATAGCTGGTTGGCTTGGTTCATGGCTTATAACACTTTAACAAAGCCTTTATTTAAAATCCCTATGGGAAAAATGAATTGAAAATATACCAGAATCAACGCTGCTAAATATACACTCTATATACAGCTGTGCTTTGCAGGAACCTATAAGATATTACTGTGAGCAGAGGAGAGTTGTGGCAGATTAAGAGAACGGCTCATATTAAAATGCAAGAGATGCTTTTAGTTTGTCAACACAGTGTAAGGCGTTTATGATTAACAGCATATGCTAAATAACAAATACAATCAGAAATAAATAACCTCACAGAAACAGGCGCTATCGTTTTCTCCCACCCACCGGCAGGTGTATTCCCACAAGGTCTCCCTCACTTAAGTACTAATTCAAGCACTCAGACACTCGCAGAGGGACACACACTCATGCTGTGAAGATGGATGGCCATATGTTTGAAGGCCATTATGATGATGCTCCTTACAGTAATGTGTTTGTTCTTGAGGTGATGGACGTGTCCACGCTTGCAGTGATGTAGCATTAGATCAGGACATTTGTGCATCAGCTATAGGACATTTTCAGTTTCTATCATGTCTATTTGTCATCAGCAGAGTTAAGAAATTGGATGTGCTTTTATCAATTGGCCATAAATTGCAGGTAAATTGATTGTGATGCAGTTATATAGGCGTCAGTGGCTGTTTAGTTACACAGCAAGGGGAAGTCATTCATCTCCCCTTAAGCGGCAGTGACACAATCAGGTTACATTTATTTGAGCAGAATTTGCATTCAGCATAGTCAGTCTTTTGTTTCCTAGCGCGAGCCCCCACCTTGCTTTTTTCCCTTTCTCACTGAAAGAAATCAAAATTTGTATGCCACTGAGTGCAGGGGAATGTTAATGTGTTAACAGGCCAGGAGAATTTGCTATGGCACAAGCTTCCAGCGGTGGGTCTTCAGTCTGCTGTGAGGGCCAAACAGGATGAGGGGGGGTCCTGTAGAAGAGCAGCTAGTTAATGAAGCCATCAGCAATGTGTACGATCACACAGCTTACTCTCAATCAATACAGACAGCATCTAACACCCCCACCTCCTTCAGTTAACCTTGATCTGTGCGTGCGTGCCCACCAACACCACCACCGCCGCTGTCTGTGAAGGACATGTCACATATACACACAAGAAGCGGAGCAAAAACTGCAGTCTGGCGATTTCGGTCATCATATATACAGTACGTACATGCATATATGCGCACATACATAACCTTGCATCTTTATCCTTGTTGTTTCTTCATGTTTGTATTTTTTTGTTTCTTCAAGACCCCATGAGAAGAACATTAGGTAGAGTTTTGGCTTTTATTCCATGTTTTGAAGTCATATACTCAGAGGTAGACAAAATAGCAGATATACTGTACACATTTAAAGTCGGTAAGATATTTTTTTATGTTTTTAAAGAAGTCTCTTATGTTCACCCAGGTTGCATTTTTTAATTGAAAATACAGTTAAACAGTAATATTAAGAAATATTAGAGAAACTGTTCTATTTGAATATATTTTTGCAATGTAATTTATTGCTGTTGATGTTTTCAATAGCCATTACTCCAGTCTTTAGTGTCACATCCTAATTCTAATATGCTGATCCCGATGCTCAAGAAAAATGTATTACTACTTTCAAAGTTAAAAACAGTTGTGCTGCTTAATAATTTTGTGGAATACTTTATTGTTTATTTATTTTGATCAATAGATTGTTAAAAAGAAGAGTATTTATTTTAAATATAAATATTTTGTATTATACTACGGGGCCGTTGAATGCTTGAATCTGATTGGCTAACGAACATTCTAAGGTGTGCAATTATTTTCAGGGAAACGCACGGCGAACGTAGTTCCAGGCACCGCATTATGTAAATATCACTTTGCCAAATGATTTCTGTTATTTCAAAGGTCTTACAACAGCAAAATAACCAAAACCCACAACGACACTGGCCAAACAAATAAATATAGTAAGCAATATGATAAAAACGACAGATCATGTCCATGTTTTTGCCACAATATTTTGTTTTATTATGTACGGAAAGCACATACTCTATCTCTCCCGCTCTCTCTCCCTCACACACGCACATACAGTTATTACATGTTAACATTCGAGCTAATGTTGTAAGCGCTACTCTGATGATTTTATCAGTAACAGTAAGTTTAACAGCTTAAAAACTACATGACTTCTCACAAGCGAGGTAACAACGGCGCTGTTCGTGAAGAAAATTAACTTAAAGTTTCACTAACATTAGAGACATTAGCCGAACACTTTTGAGAGGCGCACAGAATCAAAGATAGGCTAATTCACATGCTCTCTCTCTCTCTCTCTCTCTCTCTCTCTCTCTCGCTCTCTCTAATAACTTAGTTATTATCTGCATTAATCTACTATCGAAGGTTTAAGCCTCCTTACTAGGTCTAAAATGAAGTTTTGGAATTAGCAATGGAGGAGATGGATGAGATGCGGAAGAAATTAATCCTACTCACAATAGCGATTTAAGTACAAAAACCGGACAAATCCTTGAAATATATTGTCTGATCGATGTCTTGAGGTGTGGCAACCGTAGTATAAGCGGAATAATTAACTCCGGGCCATTGAATTATTAGAAAAATAATGCACACCCGAGGTGTAACGCCACGACGCGAATCACCACCTCGGGTGTGCATTATTTTTCTAATAATTAACGGCCTGTCGTCAGTTATTCCTTACATAATGTTTTTGTCTTTACTGTCACTTTTGATTCATTTTAATGCATTCTTACTTAATAAAACTGTTAATTTATTTTAAAAATCATACTAGCCCCAATCTGTTGAAAGGTAGTGTTTATCTTCAACAACTGACCAAAAATATGAATCATCCTGCACTACACAGATATTTGTCAAATCAGAAAGAGAATGAGAATGTCCCTCCCTGAGGACAGAAAACTTTACTCATCAAGCTACGTCATGTGGTCTTTAATGTAAGCTAATTAAGCAATATGACAAGAGAAAAGGACAATTGTGAATGTTATTCTCTCTATAAATAATAAATGAGTTCTTATCCAATCAAATGAACCGAAACTAACTGCTGTATCATTATAAATATAGAATAACCACAACCTTTATCTTTAAATGTCTTACAGAATTTTCTTTTATTAAGAAATTTAGACACATGTAGCTCTTTCATGAACCATTTATGCTTACAAGGATGTCCCCGCTAGCTGGTTTTGTCAGGTTTTATTGCATTTCTAGCGGGATTTTCAGACATTTCATGCCCACAAGGATAGAAAAGCTGCCCACACACACAGACACATGAATAGAGCCGCAGCAAATCCACACAGACGCATATTCTTACTGACAGCCTGAGCATACATCACACGCAGCAAAGTTTGACTTACATACCTGCAGTAGACCCTTTGAAATACGTACACACACTCACTCATTTGTCTGACTCTTCTTCTCCAGTGAAGAAAGAGCGAGTAATAACTGAGGGTGCTGCTGTTGTCATCTGCAGTTCACCTTTCTTTGAGAGACAGCTGACCTAAAAGCACTCACTCCATAAAAGAGCTTCAAGTGCTCTGTGTACCTCCTTGTGTATGTGTGTGTGTGTGTGTGTGTGTGCATGCGTGTGCGTGTGTGTTTTCAAAGCAGGGACAATAGCCTCAGTGCATTCTCCTTCCTAAATGACAGGATGTGCTTTAGATTGCCTGCCTCACTTCAGATGTGTGTGTGTTTGTATGTGACAAGGACTGTAGGGAATGTCATTAGCATATGAGTACTTGCTGTTTTTATAAGCGATTGATTTCCATAAACACTGAAAAATTTAAGTAGACCAGTCATTTTTATTTTCAGAAAATAATTTTGTGTTCCTCACACTGACTGCTTTGTATTCAAACACACACCCTTCAGAGACTCCACCATCCTCACACAGATGTACGAAAGCTGTAGTCTTGTGCTTAAAACTGCATTTTATCCCTGGTGCCTGGAAGTGGAACCTAACATTGCATTTAGCAATGTTTCATGGGGCCTTATTTTCGTGCTGCACCATTCTTTAACAAATCATCTGAGCGGCTCTGTATTCAGTCCCACTGCAGCAGCAAAGAGCCGAGCATGACACTCTCTCACACTCGCTTAATGAATATACCACCACTTCTCCTAATGCACACGCAGACACTCTTTCACAGGCTTCAGTGAATTAAAAACTGCTCAAGTGACTTTTCTGAAAGTCATAAAGAGGTGCTAAATCTGCAACTGAATGCATTTGGAACGAGGGAGACACTTGGCAAAATCACATGTGGGGATGTTAATGTCTCTCAGGGCCCAACAGAAACAGTGAGAGAGAGAAAGTGGGGTGATGACAATGAAAACATATGGATGAAGTGTTGAAAAGGGAGTGAATAATAGGTGTAAAGTGAGAGAGGCTGAAACAAATGAATTAAAAGGGAAATCAAAGATAGGAGTAGGGGAAAAGTCACAATAAATTGTCTTGATTTTTAATGGGTTTAGCTTCATGCTGTTGATACCTTGTTATAATAAGGATGTGCATCAGGGTTGGAAATTTATGAGAGCTTGGGACAAAAATTAAAACAAATTCAAGATATGGGTGCAAAAATGCACCTGTATGAGGTATTGTCTTTTATATTTATGATATTAATCAATATCATACAAGCAAGAGTGCTGTTTTCCCATTCAAAAAACAATAAGTTAATACTGACTTAGCAGCAGTTTTGTCTGTTTTTGCTCTGTTTTACCAACAGAAATAATTTTGACCAAATCCACAGCAGAACTGTTGTTCAGCACACTGGTCTTTTGTTACGGAAGGAATTCACTTTGTTGAACAAATCGGTTGAGTGAATGATTCCATGATTCATGACGATTTCGTATTTAAAATATAAATCTTGGACATTATTTATGCAGTTGTAATTGCAGTGTAAAGGTATTTATACCACCTCTGAGCTGTATATGTACACACAGTCTGTGTAAATATATCTAAATGCCACTTCAGATGCAGCTTCTGTGTCACCTTTGCAGTGCAAAGATGGATTTTGTTGATACTGATTTCATTTGATTTGTAACATACCTGTAGTTTACTACAATTTTAATTGAATATATTAAGTTTAAGATGACACATACATTTGAGGTTATATGGTAAATATGCCCCTGGAAAGGGGGGCTAATATCACCACCTAAATGATAAAGTTTAATTCTCTCTCCAATTAAATTCTGTCACTAACTGTCTAACGGTTCATTTTAGTAATTTTTTCAATGGTAGTACTTGACAGCACAGCAGAAGTAAACTGAGTTCTTGGTTGCGTTTTTAATGTCACATGTCAGGTTAAAAATAATTATTTTAAAGACCCTGTCTCAAGACCCTGTGGGTCCGTTCCATTCAGCTATGCTCCGTCTAGCCATTTGAAAGTAAAAGCGTGTACCTCTCCAGAGTCTTGACTGTTGCTGCTGAGGACTGAAAGTCACCGCGTGTGTGCAGTGTTGGAGCAAATTGCTGTCTAATGATTTGTTCAGCAAGACACTGGAGAAAGTCACACCATACCCAATAACAAAATTAAAAATGAGGCCTCTTTTTGACATGTTTTTGTATAGCTGTATGACCATGACAGAGTACTTGAGTGTAAATGTTGTCACAAACATCTTGTCATCTGTCACTGCAGCAAGAAAACCACAACTCTCCTTTCTTTTAATTTGTTCAGGATGAAAGAGCAATAGCTTAAATATTTTTTTCACTTTTGTGTCCACAGTATTACTACTAACATTAATTACAGTGGTTCAGCCAAAAAAATTGAATTCTGGTAAATTATTTTAAAAAAATAGTTTAATTTTCACACACATCTTTTCTATACAACTATATTTCATAGCAACCAGGGGCTCTCAAGTTTTAAAGATGACCAAAAAATAATGTGGTATCTAAACAAAGAACAATATAAATATAAATACAAAATATAATTCACTGAAAATTTTCACCTTCACCACGAAATTAAACATTGATGAGAAATGAGAATAACAGGACTAAATAATGTCATAGTTTTTGTTGTTGTTGTTGAAGTGATATTTTAAGGATCAGTGTGTAATATTCTGTGCCTACAACAGTACATGTAAAAATAATGACATACATACCCTGTTTCTTCCAGATTTTTGCTTTTTACGTAGCCACAGGCAATCACAGAAACAAGTGTCAATTTTAAGGACATCTATTTCAGTGATATCTGTCAGAAAGTAATGGTAATTTATGTGGTATCCAAAAAAAATAAAAATATCGCTTACAGCAGCTTGGAATGTTATTCTTTGTCTTACCCACAGAAATATGCACACATTTAAACAGTAAAGATCAAGACAGTTTGGCAGATCACATGGCTAAGATGAAGAGAGAAGCTAAAGAAAGTAAAATAGAAAGAGAAGTACAGGGCTTTAGGGAGTCTCTGCATCTAGCCAAAACAAACCTTCTACATCTCTGCGATTCTCATGGGCAAATGCCAATTCAATATCCATGTCCAAGAAACACCCCGGGCATCCCTGGCACACAGAAAGCAAATCTCTTTTCCACTGGCATTCTTTAAGCGCACCATCCCCTTCTTTTATCCTGTGGACAATATACTGTTGATCAGAGCTTCACAGATGGCTTCTCTCGTTTGCTCTATAGAGCATTTAGGGCCACAGGCGTGCTCACATTAAAACTAACAGTCAGCAAGTCCTCTCTAATTACTCTTTCATTCACTCCAACATACTCTTTATGTAGCCGGCTGACTGCATTAGCAACACGCGTGCGGTTAGTGCCCACGTGTTACGGAATTACGCAATAATAATTAATGCAATATTAATGGCAGCTGCTCTCCATTAGCTAGCATATGAGCATAGCCTATTCTCCTTCTCCCATTACCGTTCCATTCCGCACTGTTGCCTTGTAACATGTTGTGAGGGGTTGGAATTTGCCGAGGCTTCTGTTGGCGAGTTCATTGTGCGCTTGTGTGTGTAATGTCTAGACATTAGCTTTTCAGCTTGTTAAAGGAAGCGCTGCAAAGTCAAATAGCTTCACTTAGACTCAACATGTAATTTTACCGCAGTTGGATACTTTCGGAAAACGGTGACTTGAAATTGCCATTATGGCTGAGCTTTATGAATTCAACTACTGTAGATCTCTTCAAGGTCCCTTAAGTATTAGGAAATGAACAATCTGACAAGCGTTGAGTTTTGCCAGGGTACTCGCTGCTTAAATATAGTACGATACAGCATTGGAGAAATTAACTAGTTAGTTTTGACTGTTTGACATTGTTTCAACAATATAAAACCATTGTTAAAGATGTCGCACAGGTGGTGGAGTAATAACGTACGGTAATTAATCAGTTTGAGATTACTGGTGTAAACAGTGCAAATGGCATCTGAGGATTACTTTGCCATATTTGTTCTATGTTGTTTTGTTTTATTTACAGATGTTTGGTTCAATTGAGGTTGTTAGTTTTACGTAATACTCTGGATTTCCCCCAGGTTACTAGGATGCATTCATATATGTGCACTATTCAAAAATAGCTCTTTCATTCTCTTGACAAACTAAAAGATATAAAATGAAATATGTATTAATATGAAATGACATATAGATGTTACTGCATGTTAGTCTGCTTATTTTGCTCAAGATCATTTGCTCATTACAGCTGAAGTTTTAGGAAAACAAATTGTTGAACTATTTTGCTAACAGTGAAACTCGTGACTATAGCTGCCTAACAATGATTTCGATAAACGTACCTCAGAGTATAATGGTATAAAATAGTGTTTTTTCTTTACTGTTGGCTGGGTAATTCACTGTGATGGTTATCTTGGGAGTGAGGGTCAGAAAGAGCTGGTTTAAAGATGCTAATTAAATGCTGTATGGAGTGATTTAATGATTTTTGACATCAGATTATTCTGGTATACCTCATAAATGTTTGATCACACTTGAGGCTATAGCAAGAATCACGATTGCATTGGCACAAAAACACATATGCTGCTAATAGAGGAACTCGTAAACTGTTTTATTTAAAAAGAGACTCATATACACCATCTGTGTTTCAGGTTCCCTTTGAACACATAGCTTGTTGCTTAATATTTTTATAGAACATATTAAAAGACCATTCACTCCTTTGTGAAGAGGTTACCATATTGTTAGTTGTAGTTCCCACTCCTGGTTGTTCTAATGTTATTGGTTTCCTGCCATACTAGCTATAACGCTTGCATGATCACAAATGGAATCTATTGCCTGTAAACAATGCATTCATGATGAACAAGATGAACGATTATCAATGCATGAATCAAGCTTCCTTGCAATGCCAAAAATGTCATGGTTCAACATGGTTTTCCACACATCTCTTTTTAATTATGTCGCTGTATATGGGCTGAGGCAGATCATATAGAATAGGGAAATTGCTCACAGTTACGGTTAGCTTGTTTTCCATCTTGCATACATTCGTACACAGTATCTCACAGGGACAAATCACTGTATCACTGCTGAAAATGAATAGCTTCTAGTCTCTACCAGTAGGTTATTAGCATAAATATGGTTTGTCTGTCTCTTACAAATGTCATCTTCCTGTATTTCTCTCTTTCTAGGAGTTTACTTTCAAGAGAATAACACCATAGACACAGGTGAGGTGGATGTGGGCCGTAGAGCAGTACAGGACGTCCCTCCAGGAACTTTTTGGCGCTCTCAGCTCTTCATTGACCAGCCGCAGTCCCTCAAGTTCAACATCTCTGTCCAGAGAGGTGCCCTGGTGGGGGTCTACGGCCGGAAAGGCCTGCCTCCCACACACACTCAGGTATCAGAGACATTTTTTGTTGCTGTTCTTGAAATGAATTTTTCGCTTTAACTGAGAAATATACATTATACATTGGTTAGATGATGCCTATTCAAACGTTACAGAGCGAAGGACTAAGATTTTTTTCCATAACACTTTATCATAATGTTCATTAAAAACATACATTATAAAATGCTTAGCAAATCATTATGAAATTTAATGCTCATTGCGTTAGAATCATCACATTTTCAACATTTTCAAGAAAATTCAGTTTTCTCGTGCCGCATTTTACTGACCCCCAGTGTTCTTCTGGGTTTATATGATCTCTGTGGGTGCTAAATGACAGTTGAAAATAGCACCATTGCATCTTATTCCAATGCCCATAATGTTAAATCAAGAAGAATTGAGCGATCTTTTGCAGAATGCTGTTTTTCACATTAGAAATTCTCATAATTTCCATGTTATAATTACAGTCATAGTTCTCAGTGTAACCAGATGTAAGAAATACCACAACACCCACTGTTCCAATTACTGTCGTCCTTTTAGATGAGGTTCACAGATCTGCTACAAATGGCAGACAGCAAACTTTCCTCAAAAGACTGTCACTTTTGTCACACTTTCAAACCTGACCTTCAAAGCTACATGGTAGAGCCCGACAATCCCCATCCAATTTCCATCTGCGGCGTCTGTCTAATTCAAACTTGAAGTGATTCATACTTCCATGCATGTTTTGCCCGCTTTGATTAAAAACTGCATTTGGCCTTCGCAAGCAAACCAATTATTTCTCCTTGTCCTGTTTCCTTCTTTTTGCCAAGCAACATCAGCGCCTAGGCTTCTTCAAGGGTACATCACAAAACCCGTAAATGCTTAATAGAGGTAATTGGCAGAGGAGGCCTCCACAATAAGAGTCGATAGCACTGACCTGACCCAGTGCTTTAATTGCCACACATGAATCAATATGTTTCTTAAAGGCTGAATAAAGGATAGGTTGAAGTTCTATTGACAGACAGAGGCGTGGAGACTTCTGTTTCCCCACTGATCGAAATGTCTTCTCGTTTTGTCAGGCATCTTGTAATTTCTTGCTCACTTATTCTTCCCTTCACTCTCTTGCCTCGTTCTCCAATGGTCTCTTAGGAAACAAATATATTTTTTAATGCACTGTAAATTGAGAACAGCATGTTAAACTCATCAGAGGCCTTGATTCAAACTCGCTCTTTGGGAGCAGCTTGTCAAAGCGAAAAAAAAAAAACTGTGATAAAGCGTTTCTGAAATGTAGAGCGTCTTTTTAAAAATCTTCCCCAATAACTCACAAAGAGGATACCAGTGTGTAAGCACCCTCTTGATTCCAAACCAGTGGTGTAGTCTACGTGATACGCAGGTATACGTCGTATACCCACTAGCAAAGGTCAAGGATTTCCGTATACCCACTAAAAAAAGCGCGAGGATACGTAACAACATCTTTGTGACAGAACTTTCACACGTTCATTCATAAATTCACCCCGTCTGTGTTGCGAAGCACTGACTTTTTGAAAATCACGCTGTTTCTGTTGATGACCAGTGTTATTGCGCATCTCTTTCACTTCATCTGACTGGCTGAGGCCATCCTAAAAATGCGCCACTGCTCCGCGCGTCACAGCTTATCATTTGCACGTGTTTGTATGCCTTGCCCATTTAAACATTCAAAAGAGTTTATAAGCATTCAAACACAGGACGTGGAAAAACTCAAATGAGTAGGCTACTCACACGCCGTGTTCGGTGCGCACATAGCAAACATAAACTTAAGTGAACGTAAACAGATGTGTATCACGTTGGATGTATTGTCTCTTAAAGTGATCGCGCCTAATTTACTAGCTGCTGTCGGTGTCCTTAATGTTAATCCAAGAAATTAAATCAGAGAATATCACTCACAGCTCTTTAATGAACTACTTTGTAGTTTAACAAGAATTAATCTATATTTAATTTACAGTGAGGACTATGCAATGCTATTTTATATTTGATTATTCAGTTTCTGTAGCCTACCTGGACACCTACAAACTTGAAAAATGTAAACATTGTGTAAATAGCACAAATAAATATATAGAACAAACATATATTAAACTATTTCAAACAGGGCCCACAGGTACAACCTGCACCGGGGCCTCGCAAACCCCAGCTACGGCCCGGGGAGCAGTGACAGATCAGTCAACTGTCCCAAGCATCTTTCACACATTCAACAGTATGTTGAGTTTCTCAGGCCAACACAACTAGCTAATAACTTCAGTAACATTAGTGTGCGGATCAATGAATGCAGGAGAAGGGGAGAGATAACACAGTGTGTCTGTGTACAGCAGTTAAACTGAATACAATGTAAACTCCTTGTTTCAGATGATGAGAGAGATGAGAACTCCTGGGCAGCCTTGTGGACTGAAGGTCAGGCTAGGGAATTTAGAAACAGGCACTCTTAAATGTGCATTGAAAATTGCCAGCTGATAAAACCTGTGCTGCAGGGACCATATTCAGGAAAAATGTGGCTCTTAACTGGCCGAGTTAGATGATTAACACAGTAGAAAATCAGTCCAGTCTCCCCAGCTGTAAATGTCATTGGCTGTCTTGTGTTGCTTATAATAAATGTTGATATCACATAAGCAGTTTTTCAGAATGCTGTAAGTTACATGTAGATGCATACTGTACACATTAGTGTAGTGCTTATGGGTGTCGCTTTGGGACGGGTGAGGGAGGGAAAAATCACAGTATGCTCACTACAAAAAACTAGACTACACCACTGTTCCAAACATATTCATTACTTCGCTTGCATATATTCGCAAGCGTCAATCTCTTGCAATCTATATGTAATAGAGCTGCATGCTCTTCAAAAACAATTCTTTGACATTGTATTGTATAACACATCAGACTCCAGACATACTGCACAATTACATTCAGATCAAATAGGAGGAGCTGCTGTGAATATTTGCTGTTACTGCACAATGCTGTGATCTGTCTGTGATTAAACTGGGATTTGATTTGTTGTGTGTGTGTGCGTTTGTGTACAGTATGACTTTGTGGAGCTGTTGGACGGCAGTCGTCTGATAGCTAAAGAGAAGCGTGGACTGGTGGAGGTGGAAGGAGCAGCCAGGAAGGCTCGTTCAGTTAACGTTCATGAGGCAGAGTTCATCCGCTACCTGGACTCAGGCACCTGGCACCTAGCCTTCTACAATGACGGCAAAATCACTGAACAGGTTTCCTACAACACCATCATCATAGGTAAATGATGATTATACTTATATTATGTTATATGCATTTTTTTATTATATATCATGACATAAAATAAATACGATTTTTTTTTTAAGAATCTTTTATGGTCGCTATTCAAATTTGTGACATAGACCATGTTAACTTGCCCCCACTGAAGCTCAAGATGCTCTTCGAACATTCTCAAAGGATTATGGATCAGATGATCATCAGGTTTTACACAAACTTCAAAATAAGAGTTCTTGCTGCTTGATTCTGCTTGATGCTGTTGTCAGTAGAGCAAAAAGGAGGCATGCAAACTATTAAGACGTTCTGAAATTCATATAAAATTCCATTTCATTTGATGTGTTGATAATATAATTTATATGAAAATACAGTGTACAATTTACTGTATACAATATAAAAAGAAAGAACAAATTTATTTATTCAGCAAAGACAAATTATATTGATCAAAACTGACAGTAATATGTATAATTAAACAAAAGATTTTGTTATTTCAAATAAATGTGCCTTGTAAATTTATATTCATCAAAGAAACCTGAAAAATGTATCATGGCTTTCACATATATATTAAATATTAAGTTTTATGATAAAACAACAAACTAATTACTATTAGTAATAGTAATTACCCAGAGGGTTAATAACTGAACACCAAGATAACTGGTAAATGAGCACCGATTTAGCATATTAGAATGATTTCTGAAGGATCAAGTGACATTGAAGACTGGAGTAATGGCTGCTGAAAATTCAGCTTTACCATCACAGGAATAAATTACATTTTTAAATATATATGAATAGAAAATAGTTATTTTAATAGTAACAACATTCCATAGTATTACTGTTTTTACTTTTTTTAATCAAACAGATGCAGCCTTGGTGAGCATAAAGAACTTATTTCAAATACATACAAAAAATCATATGTATTTTTTAATGGTAATGCATATTATACATTTTTTAGTCTCTATGTGAATATTACCAACGGAGAGAGATAAAGAGAAGAGCGTTAGCCTATCTGTTCACAGATGAGTGTGTATAATGATGGTCAGAGCCGTATCGATCTGTTTTAAGTGTCTAGTGGGCGGCAGCTGATTCAAAGTGTTGCATAGTGACCCGCAGGACCTTTCCTCTCTCCATCTCTCTCTCTTTTCCCCACCTTTTCTCACCTTCCCTTTCCCCTCTTTTCTCACCTCCATCATGAACTCATAAAAATAGGCCTCAGCAAGAGTAATTTCCTTTCAAATTCGATCACAAAGTCTGGAACATGAGAAATGATCAGTAGGACTGCAGCCACCGCCCTCTTTTAAAAATGGGTTGATTATGCTTCAATGAGTAAAAAGTTAACCTTTTGAAAATGAAAATTGATTATATCTCTGTAGCGAGATAATATGGTCCTGCAGTGGCGATGTCTGAGAGCTCTGCTAAACGCTTCAGTGGTGTCATAACAGCGGGCTGATGACAAGAAACCAGTGCAGTTCATTACCTTGTCAGAATTGACTTAGACACCAATGAGCTGCTTCTTTTAATGAAAGTATCGACAGGTGATGTCACAATCATTGACGTCACCTTGGCAACACACACAGCGAGAGAGTCAAAAAGAGTGTGGTAGCAGTGTGGATTAAATCTGTGAATGTCTATATAACAGTTGTGTATTCAGTAATATGCTTGAATGATATCATGATAACAGCCTCTTCCAGTTCTCAGATCTGATTGGTTGAGCATTGTTTCTAGAGTGCTGGTATAATCATCCAATGTCCCTGGGCCTTTCACAGTTTATATCACTCTGCTGTTCTGCATTTCTGTGTTCCAGACAAATTCTGTGGACCAAAGGGGCCACAAGGGGTTCCACAGAAAAGTGGATGTTAACATTTACAATAATAATGTTAAAATTTACTAAGTTTGACACTACTGTTTCATTCTGCTAAAGACTGGTTAAATTATGAGATTAATTATTTTATTCTTTTGACAGCATTAGTTTCCAATTTGTGCATCTAGCAGATAAAATATCAACTTAACAGAAATTAAATATTCCAAATAATAGTTTACACACACGTGTGTTATATAATATATAGGGTGACCAGATTTCTCATGGTTATACAGGTATTACAGGACGGGGGGCGGGGGGGTTCAGTTGAGGGGGCGTGATGTATGACCACGAAGTTTTATCTCATAATATCTGTATATCTATCTATCTATCTATCTATATATACATACATACATACATACACACACACACACACACGTACATAGTTTAAAAATAAAGAAGCAAATTACAAACCATAAGACAAATAAAATAGATACTAATTTAATATTAATCTTTTGTTGTTTGAGAAACGTTAATGAGACAGACAGGTATTTAATTATACTGCTGTCCCTTTAAGACTGAATGAATGTAATATACTGACCAGTGATGGGAATAACGGCGTTATAAATAAACGGTGTTACTAACGGCGTTATTGTTTTCAGTAACGAGTAATCAAACTAATTACAGTTTCCCCCGTTACAACGCCGTTACCGTTACTGACAATAAAATGCAGCGTTACTATAATTTATTATAATATATTATCATTTTATTTTTCAGTTCATCTGAATGGATGCGCAGTGTAGCTGTATTTGACGTACCGTAAACTCTAGTGTAAAGCGCACGGCTCGCCGTAGCTTTGTCTCACACACACACGCGCGCACGTGCAAAGAAAAATACAGAGCGAGAGAGTCTTTCATAACATGCAGAATTGACGCGCTACATGTAAACGATATTCTTTGTTGTATTTTCCTGTCAAAATAACGGAGTTCCTTTGGAATTCTTCAGCTTTTAAGAACTGCCGGGTTCTCTGCTAGTGGGCAGAGCTAATGCGCAAACGACAATCTCATTGGCCGGCGCTCACCTATTATCATCCCTGTTTTGATTTCAGCGAATCAATTCGAGCGAACCCATACAACGTGATTAATATTCATGAACCCAGCAGCTCCTTTATCCTTAGTGCGTTTTATATTGTTATTAGTGGTATAATTCGTAGTAGTTTTGTTATCTTATCAATTTTTCCCCCTTAGCACCAACACCGGTCCTAAGTTCAGTCAACATGACAAATATGAATTCATACTTGGTTATTCTAATTACTAAAGTTCTATCATCATATAATGCTAAATTATCATAATATCATATTATAATGCTTGACTGACTGATGCTAAGTGTCAGTAGATAAATAGTGTCGATTAATGTACAATGTTTTATAATAATAATTTATTCTATTTAGTGTCCATTTCATTCATTTAACATATTTAATATTGGGGCATCCAAGTTATTTGACATTTGAACATTTTTTTAAAAAGTAATGCAATAGTTACTTTCCCTGGTAATTAGTTACTTTTATAATGATGTAACTCAGTTACTAACTCAGTTACTATTTGTGAGAAGTAACTAGTAACTATAACTAATTACTTTTTTAAAGTAACGTGCCCCAACACTGATACTGACACATATCCGGTTTTCACCCACCTGTCTACGTTCACTTAAGCCATAACCGACTGTATTTACATGAGATACTCCACACGATTGACATTTAGACAGCTCTGTGTGTATTTGACAATAAGGGCGCAAGGAGAACTGATCGCAGAACTGGGATCGCAAGGGCACGCAGCTGAGAGAGCGCTTCTGGTGTGTGTCATTCAGTGTGATTCCGCCTATCTATCCCGTCTTCACTTACTGCAAGTTAATCGATAACAAATTGTGATTGGATAGTAATTGTGTTCTACTACGAGCTTGGCTACTTTTGATTAGGCTGTTCTCGCATGACAGAACACTTCTACTACTCGCTCTGATCACTCGGTTGTAAAGAAATTTTGAAATACAGGACAAAACATGATTTTTTTCAAAATTAGCCAGGACAATAAAAATTGAGGGGAAATACGGGACTGTCCCGGGAAAAAATGGGACGTCTGGTTACCCTAATAATATATTATCTTTATAAAATGGTTAGTTCCAGTCCTTGATTCTGATTGGTCAACAGCTGTCAACAGTTTTATTCACTCAGTGGTTCTGTATATCACGGGCAACACCTTTAGCAACCACCCTAAGCAACATAATCAGTATAGCATTACATGTAATTTATACTGCTATATGTATTATGTATTTCAGCAAAATTAACTGTTTAATATTTATGTAATGAATTTTGAATGACCCCTGCTGGCGTTATGTTGCGTCATTCACCTTTAGTGAGACCTCGCCCTTCCCCATCAAAGAAACTCTTCTCATACAGGAGAAAGATTGATGTGTGCACGTGTCTTTGTGGTTCATAGTTTCTGAAGTGCGGAGGGAATATTACAGTGTTTATTAGTTTTCTGTTTCAGGTATGGTACTGTATTTCCATCAGATACACTGTAT
Source organism: Schizothorax lantsangensis (assembly GCA_027422415.1). Lineage (NCBI taxonomy): Eukaryota > Metazoa > Chordata > Actinopteri > Cypriniformes > Cyprinidae > Schizothorax > Schizothorax lantsangensis. The sequence goes on from CM049841.1 coordinate 29,122,399, forward strand.
TGACATTTGCAGTTTTAAAATAAAGATGAAAAACATGTTTTTGCATGAAGATATAAGTAGATGTATGTGTGAGAAAATATCATGTATGGTGTTTAAAAAAAATTATCATACAGCGGATGAGAACATGTTACATCTAGGAACACTTTCTTGTAGTGGTTGAACAGATTGTAGCTGATCTGTATGGACCAAGCCCCATGGTTCGGCATGCATGTGATCCGCGGATTAATTGCGAAATTTAACCATAATATAGTGAAAGTTTATCATTTGTACGTGTTCACACACGCAAGCGATTTTTAAACCATTCCAGCATAAGAAAAGGCGAAAGGGAACTCTATTTGTTACTCGCGCGCTAATAAACAAATAGTTTTCTATTTGTGTTCGCTGTTTTCAGCCGCACACACATGAAGTGCGCACACGCAGAGAGAGAGACTGTGCGCTAACACCGAACTGAACCCACTTAATTAATCCTTAATTACTCCTTCACTTCTTGCCTTTGAACAGACGCATATACACATAATATTACGACACAATACCGATCTCGACAATCATTTCTCATTATAATCAGTGATGTTGTCTACACTGGATGCCGTGCCGCGACACGACAAATCCCCGACAGTAAACTGCTGCCGCATTCTATTTATGACATATTGACACACATTTCAAATGATTTTCAACGGTCGCTTTGTCGCGTCCAGTGTAGACCGACCGCGACAGTTGTCCTGTGTAGACACGGTGTAAGCCATCTTTTGTTCCGCATACGTTTTCCTCTTTTGTTTTTATCCGCCATCTCTATCTTTCTGTCGTCGCTCGGCGTGGCTAATGTCCGTCATGTGCACTGATGAGCGCTCTCTCCTCGCATCATGAGTAGACACACCCCTTACTGCTGATTGGCTACAAGTTTGTTTTAGTACTGGACCGACTCAGTTTTCTAAAGCGTTTTTGAAAAAATGCATACCCCACCTTTAAGCATAAGCCATTGAATCACTTAAAACGATTCATTCAAAATCTGATTTATTCAGAAATTAATCAACGACTATGTGTTGCACAGAGAGACCGGTTTGTTTAGAGCTATTTGTGTTGAAGGAGCAAATGTACATTACTGAATATTAACAATATTACCTTAATGTGCTGCTGTCAGAGCAACATGTATTACTGTTTATAAGAAATAGCATGTTATTGTTAAATGTTTTTCACCTTCTGTTTTAACACAGCTCCTTGTGTGTTTTTTAGTATACAAATGTGTAAAGTTTTGTTTACATTGTAGTGACCTGCTGTAGTCATGAGGCTTATTAAACATGCTAAATAATGACTTTATGAACTTGAGAAATTTAGAAAGGTTTCTGTGAGTTTTAGATTTAAGGTCAAATGACAGACTATCATAATTTTACTATAAAAACAAGTCAATGGAAAATCCCCACTATGACAGAAAAACAAACGTGTGTGTGTGTATGTGTGTTTTAATGGCCATCCAGCAGTGTAAAGAAAGCTCCGAACAGAGCGTCTGGCTGCTAATTGGTGGTAATAATGCTGTGATTGGTTCATTAAGGCAGAGTAAGCTTAGATGCAGGTTTTTGTTAATCACGCATCTGGCACTCCTTTAATTAAAGATGGGGGGGCCTGAATGTCTGCTAATTTCCACAGACTGTCTCCTCAATTAGTGCTTTTCTCATTCTCTTTTCTGTTCTCGCCTCCTTTCTTTCTGTGGCTCCCTCTCACACGCTTTCATTCTTCCCCCCAGATACCCTCACAGAGTGTCCACACAATTGCCATGGTAACGGAGACTGTCGCTCGGGAACATGCCATTGTTTCCCAGGGTTCCTTGGGCCTGATTGCTCTCGAGGTATGCTCTCTTACTCACGTGCGTACACACAGTCACACACGACTCTCCAGAGAAATAAACAACCAATGTCGCTATTCATAATTGGTTTCAGGTTGTCATTTGAGCAAGTATGGCCGGCTAGTAGGCTTTTGGTGGGACTCAATTCCCAAGCCTGAATGGCTTCTTATTACCTGGAGGAAGCAACAATTAGTTTTATTTTCATGGGCTTTTTATTGTATTTATTTTGTTTATATATTTGGTGGTGGTGTTTTCCTTTTCTTTTCTTTCTTTCATTTTTTTTCTCATTATCTGTTTGCTTTCTTTGTCATTAGCCGGGTTTCCATTACAGATTTGTTCAAAACTTGTGAGATATTTTATAAATGTCAGTAAAAAACCTATTGCGAATTGACGGCGTTTCCATTAACCGATGTTATGCAACTAAAACGTTTGGGGTTTTTTTCTCGCGCGTTAAGTCATGGTGACATATGTTGGTAGGTTTATGTATATTGCAGGCACTACACTAGCCATTATTTTTATTCGATGGAGACATATGCGTGTATCTTTAGTGAAGCAGTGCAGAGAGTCCCTCCTGGGACACTTCTGAAATGTGCCGCGGTGCAGCTGGTATAAACACAAGTATTGACTAGAGTTGCCGTGGCCATGACGGAGCTGTAATGCGCCACAGACGTGTGTAGTGTAAATAAGGGGTTATCCAAGCATTAATGGCAAAGAAAGCCCTTTATACTTGAGAGTGGCATGTATGAGGTGTTTCTTGGAGGTTATAGTACATTAAAGAATGATCATGTGACTTTTACGTGCACCAGGTTACCTGTAAATGTAAAAAACCTTTTTCCATTGCAGTTTTGCCAAATATTCCCTTTTCAAATTGCCTAAAAAACCACCTCATGCGAGCGTAAAAACTGTTTTGCGATATATGGGAGTTTTTGTGAAATTTGTTTCCATTTGCCGTATTTTTAATTCACAATTTCAATTTGCGCAATTTGAAGGTTAATGGAAGCGCGACTAGTGTCTCTGACTGGTTTAGAGCTAAAACAGTAGAAGATACATAAAGAAAACTGCACCTGTTGAATGATATGAATCTCATAAACTACTTCCATCTTTTATCTTATTTGCTTTTTGTTTTTCTATTCAAAGCCGCTTGTCCAGTGCTGTGCAGTGGCAATGGGCAGTACTCCAGGGGGCGCTGTCTTTGCTACAGCGGCTGGAAAGGGACAGAGTGTGACGTTCCTAGCAACCAGTGCATCGATATTCACTGCAGCGGACACGGAATCTGCATTATGGGCACCTGCGCCTGCAACACAGGCTACAAAGGAGACAACTGTGAAGAAGGTCAGGGCTACAAATCAAACACCAGTGGTTTTGTCTAGCAAACTAATCTGCTTATTTCAGTATCTCTGCTTCAGTCAAAAATGGATTGTTATTTTTTATGTCTCTCAAGAAACCATGTTTTCACAGCAAACCCTCCATTCAGTGGTCTGATGTTAGAAAACAGTTTATTTGTCATGCAGAGTTCTGAGCTGTTTCCCTCCTTACAGACATCTCCAGCATCTCAAGTCTCAGTTCATAAGAGACCCATCAGAAGCCCTAATGGAAGCATTTATCTAACACTGCTATTTCCAGTGTTCTTGCCATTAAACCCCACTGCATTACAGCATCAAAGATGTGCAAGATAATGTGTTATCAACGCGATCGCTGATTACCCATTGGTTTGAGGAGGATTGATTTTTTTTTTCCTCTAGAAGTGTTTGAAAGCTCCGTCTCTGCGGACATGGACAGGCTTTTCACCAGACCTGATAAAAAGAGAGAAAGAGAGCTAGCGCGTGAGAGAAGGGCTTGTTTGAGTGTTTGAGAGAGAAAAATCTGTCCAGTTCATATCGCCTTTCAGCATCACTTTGCTTAATGAGGAGCCTAACGCCTTGTCTGTAGCCATCAAAGGGACTTTTCTGCCTGTGACCTTCTTTGATAATTTACTGTCCCTGCAATAATCATTACCCATGAGTTAATAGTTCAATATTCCAGAAACAATTGCCATTCTCCACTTCACAGAGCAAATAATTACATCGATGTCCCCGCTGATGTGCAGGTCCCTTACCCATCAGCCTCGTGAGTGGGAAAAATGCTAGATTACAATTGATTTTTCTTAATTAAGAAAATTAGATTTGTGCATAGTGTTTATGTTACCGTGACTCGGCACGCAGCATGTAGAGCACGTGGTGTGCGGTGTTTATTTATTTTTTCCTGTAAGCCAGAAAGATTCCATTCCTGCTGCTCGGCTGTAATGATTTGGCACGAGCAACAAAACACATACATCTCTATACCCGGAGAGAGACCGACTAATGCAATTTATGGAGGGAACTTTATTTTCTGGTCATGAATTGGCCTTTTGTCAATCAATGGCATGATTAAGCCCCATCAACTACCGCACAATCAGAGGAATTAAGGGTTACTGAACTTCAGCCTTCTCCCAGGGGCTATTAAACATAAACGCACACACAAATACACCTGCACAGTAGCCTCTCATGGCTTTTGAAAAGGAATGCATTGCACCATCCCACTCTGCAAATTCAGCCCCGCTTGCTCCTCAGTCCCCTAAAAACTGCTTTCCCATCTGTAGCAGTGGACTTCTCCCAAGGAGAATAAAAGATCTCTAGCACATTCTTTGAGAGCACATTGAGTAGCACATAGATCATGCTTTGCTACATGTACTGTCTGAATCTGCTTATAATGTGTGTGCACTGGAACAGGGGGGTTTGAGAGCCATATAATGTGAAGCTTATGCTATGCACACTTTGACATTTAGCAAATGATGGATTCCATTGAGATGAGAGAATTTCAAAAAGAATGTATTACTGTAAAACCACCACATATTTTTCACATTAACCTTCTATTGCACAACGTTCCCTTAGGTTAACAAACCTATTTTATTTTCTTTGCAAACACAAATGCATATATGCAGAAGGCAATAAAATGGACAATGAAGAGAAGAATAAACGCACAGTACATCCTGTCAGTCATTTTTTTTTTTTTTCACACTTGTCAGAGCATTAAAAAATAATGCTTCTAAATAATAATTTAGAATGCTATAAATCATTTATATGTTATGAGTACTTGCTTAAATTTTGTCTAGAAGCAACATTTTGCAATAGTAGAATAGATATGGATACAACAGACAAGAATATTGCTTTAATGTTATGTTTATTTAATCCTGTTTTTGTCTTTTCTTTTATTAAAGTAACTGTATATTTAGTATTAAAGTACTAACATTTTAGCAAAATCTTAAAATGTACAAGTACCGTCTACTTACCTTTTAGTAAAACTTTTAACATTTTATAAGCATGTTAAACATTAGTGTTAACATTAAGTAAAAATTAATTTAAGCTAGGAGTCACTTCTTAGACTTTAATGTAGCAGAACATTTTTTAATTTATTTCCATTACTGCATAGTGTTGCCCTTCATACAAAATGACCTGAAAAGGCTCCTCTAAATATTATTTCAAAGTCTATTATTGTTTTTAGCATTGAAGTCTTCATGCAAGAAAATTATTTTAAACGTAATGCATACAATGTAGGGTCAGCATTGCACATTTGACGGTTATACTTTACTATGCATGGTTTTGCTAACCCGCTAACTAAGAATTTTTGCATTTTTTTCCCCGAAACACACACAGTGGACTGCCTGGACCCCTCCTGTTCATCTCATGGAGTGTGTATTCATGGAGAGTGCCACTGCAATCCGGGCTGGGGCGGCAACAATTGCGAGATCCTGAAGACTATGTGTCCAGACCAGTGCTCAGGACACGGAACCTACCAGACGGAGAGCGGCACCTGCACCTGTGACACCAACTGGACTGGACCGGACTGCTCCATCGGTATCTTTTCTACACTTCTGCACTCACCTCTTTAATATGACATTCTTCCCACTTTATTATTTTTATCATGTTTTGTTTTATGCACTGAATAGCTGCTTATTGTTGTTAAAGGCATTAACAGGCTGTTATTTCTGATTTTCTGTCCTCCTCTCTGTTTAATCTGTCAGCAGACCTTCTCAAAGGCGCATTTGAGTCAACCTTAAATACACTATCATTATGAAATATCTCGCAGTCTATCAAAAGCTCAGCTGCAGCTAGTGTGGGATGTGTGTGCATGTCTTGTGTTTGTGCGAATGACGATACTGATCTCTGTAATAAGAGCAGTATTGGACTCCTGCTGTTTTAGGACTCACCCATGGTCGGCCTTTTAGTTATACAATGCTATTTTCCCAGCAGCAATCTGTGTCTAATGAAAATACTATTTCACCCAAGAGCCCCACACGGCAATCTCTCTCTCACTCTTGCTTTTTCTCTCAGTCCTTTTCTTTCCCGTCCCATTTCGATTGAGGAAGAACTACCTGATGTCTTTGTAAGCCATCACTTACCTCCCTTTCATTAATTAGCCTTACATCTTCAATTAGTGCAGCGCTGATGAATGAGGCCTGCTCTGTCACGTTGACGGCTGCAGTGCTGTGCTAAATGCTGATAAACACCTATTGTGTGGGGGACGGCTTTTGATCGAATCGACGACAATGCTTCCAAAAGTGCTGATAAAATTAGTAATTCCCCTTTTGTCTTAGATAATGATAGGGTGAGAAAAATTAAATACAGAGGGCGAGAGGAGGGCACGTGTCTACAGAAGTGTCATGGCTATTCATGAATGTGCCCCCTCAGATTTTTTTTTTTCTAGCCGAAAAATCTGAAATGTGTTCTTTTTCATTCAAATTATACATATTAGATATCATTTAGCATTATCATTACTATTATTGCAGCTTAAAAAATTATAAATAAAAAAAATACTGAAACAAAAAGAGAACGTACTGCATATAAACGCATCCATTAAAAATGAATATATTTTTCTTTCCTCAAAAAGAAACTGGAAAAATTAATAGGTAACACTTTACTGTAAGGGTCTTGTTGTTAATACAATGGAGAACATGAAATATAGAACAACACAGTTTAACAGCATTTGTTAGTTTTGATCATTTCTGCATACTTGGATACATCTTTTAACAGTTTAACTTCATAAATGAATGTATAATTTAAATTAATAAATGAATGTATAAATAAATGAACAGAATTTAACATTTGGCTCATGTATTATGAACAAACTAACATTTCAAGTTATAATTTTAGTTATAATAAGCTAAGGTTTAAATTAAAAGTATTTAATGTATTATGAACAAACATAAATGAACAATGAACTCTAGTGCATTTATACATTTATAGACTATTAATACATGCTGTAAAAATGTTTATTGTTAGCTCATGATGCCTAATGCATTGACTTCTTTTAAAGAACTGAATATGAAAGTGTTACCAAATCATAATATTAATTCTTTATAGATTTAACAAAGCACATTGAGAATCAATGTAATAAACTAACCCTTCTTATAATTCTATAAAGTACTAAGTTTGTTAAAAAACGTCACGTCACGTCTCGCCTAGGACAGCAAATAAGCCAGGAATGGCCTCTCAAAAAATGAGGTGCATGACAGCGTGTGCAACAGGGACACATTTAGGCACTCGGTCCGCACACTCTGGCAGCAACTCCTGCAAAGACAGTAATCTAGATTGATATAGTACAGTTGCAGTCGGCTTACGGCTCGAGCCGTCAGTTTTCCAGAAGCACTTCCCAGCAGCTGCTCTCCATCTGTCTGTGTGAACTTTTTCCTTGTACGGAGTCTCTCTCTCTTTCAATCATGCTCCCGCTCTGAGGAAACTGAGGTGAACTTCAGCAGAGTTTCGTCTGATGAAGGATAAAACACACAGGCGCCCACACATACACGCCGAAGGGGTGCGTCACTCCGGCCCACCTGCAGGAGGCATAATAACAGCACGCAGCAGGGAAGCCAACCACAAACTGGCACTCACCTGACCCAAGGGCTGCTGGGAAATTCTCTCTTCATTTCTTCACTTCTGTTTCCTTGTCTCAATACACTTTCAGCAGCTCTGGCTGAGTGTCATGTCATGGTTTCACACCTTGTCAGGAAGCGCTGCAGAAAGAGTCAGAGAGGAGGTTTAACAATGCCCCATCCCATGATTTGTCTTTATCAAGAAATGTCTTTCTAGTGCTTTGTTTCTTCCATGACAGGGTGTGTCAGGCTGCGAGGCTCTGGTGGAATGGTGTGTGGGCTGTTAAACTACAGCTTGCTTTGCGCCAGTCTGTCTTCATCTACTATTCTGCCAAACCCACACACATCTACACACGCACGTACACAAACTCATAAACCCAATCCAAATCGCTATCAGACACTTTTCACAGGATATCATTCAAAATGCACCCAATTTTTCCTCATCGGCTTTTGTTGCCAGTTGCATTCACGCCCAGGTATGACAAACACAAAACTAGACAAAAGCGTGCAATCTCTCTATGGAAGCTTTTGTCAATAGATAATCTTTTTCTGTAAACATGCCAAAAAAAACAAACAAAAAAAGAGTACAAACCTGCGAAGAGAAATGCTAATAAAGCACTTCCATGATAGCTTCGATCCCAAAAGCCATTCAAACGCACTCCTGATGTTTGGCAGACTGTGGAGTGTGTATAAATTGATTTATTTTGGCTTGATGTGTTTTCTTCAATCTATGTGGGAGGCCTGTCTTCTGGGTCCAGGTGGAAAGTTCAGCGTGTCAATTCAGATCCACGTCTGCATGCTCTGATGTCTCTTTCCCTTCCCCCAATCACACACCTTTAGCCAGCACCCCTCCGCCAAAGTCTCCATGAGGCATGCACGCACTCCAGTGGGTCAGACAAGGTCGAGATATGTCACTGTTACGGGGTGTCGGTTGAGGTGGGGCAGATAGTCTCCCCTCCGCCACACAGGCCGCTTGACACAGCAGGGGTCCGCAGTTATCTATTTCCTGTCATAAGTTTTTCACACTTAAAGTCAATATCTTAGACATGACTGTTCTCAGGAATGTAACCTCTGCTCTTGTTGTTTTGAGTAGAGGAGATTTGTGCTACCGCGTTGTAGAACACATGACCTTTTATAGTCCTTGGCTATGCTGCAGCCCAGACCAAAAAGTGATTTTAATTTTTTTCACCTTTGTTTGTGTTTGCAGAGGTGTGTGCAGTGGACTGTGGCTCTCACGGTGTGTGTATAGGAGGAAGCTGTCGCTGTGAAGAGGGCTGGACTGGTTCGGAATGCGATCTGAAAGCTTGTCATCCACGCTGCACTGAGCACGGTACCTGCAAGGACGGCAAATGCGAATGTCACCAGGGCTGGACCGGAGAACACTGCACCGTTGGTAAGACACATAATCATCAGTATGTCAGTATTAACACACTACATGGCCAAAAGAATGTGGATACCCTGTTTTTAACAAGTTAATTCAAGTGAATTTGAATTTTTTAATATAAAGATAATTCAATAAAAAAATAAGTCTGGTGTGGAAGAATTCAACTAGCCTGCACAAAACCCAGACCTGAACTCCACTGAAGACCTTGGGGATGAATTTGGAAGAGCCCATTGCCTAACATCAGCATCTGACCTCGCTGATTTCTCTTGTGTCTGAATGGGAGCAAATCCCACAGCCATATTGCAACATCTAGTGGAAAGGCTTCTCAGATGAATTGAAGAAATAGGAGTTAAAACTTTATGCCAAAGGTTTTGAAATTAAACGCTCACCAAGCACTCATGGATAGTGTGTGTGTGTCCACATACTTTTTTGCAGTATAGTGTACTTGCATAATGTGTACACAGGATTTGCTCTGACTATTTCCAGCTGGTTTTGATGCTTTTGTATTGAAGCTATTTGTTAGGAAGGTTTACCTCACATCTTTGAACTTGTTTTGATTGCATATTCCCTTTGTCTTTCTGCCTTTCCTCCACCTGCTTTGGCTCTTCCACCTCAACAGGAAGTGGACTATGAGTGTTTGTTCTGTTTTGTACTTTCCCCTGACCTTTGCTTGCTATCAAAGCAGTGACATTTTCATTGCCGTTGATGCAGGCATCCACAGGGTAACAACTATTCTAAACGACAGCAATGTCTCCTCACAAGCACTAAACTCTGTCTTAAATATCAACTCTATTAGTGAAATATCAAAGCAATGGTATATTGGTATATTTGTAAAAAAGTAATATATAAAGTTATATATATATATATATATATATATATATAAATTACAATTACATTTTACATAAAGTTTCTCTGTTCTTCTTGTATCTTCTTGAACTCAAAATCTACATCTTACTGGGCAGTTGCTTAACCGTCAGTCACTAAATCTGTTCATGTTGTTAGCGTGTTGGCTACATCCTCCACCAGCTCAACTCTCAGCAGGGTACGTCAGCTGCTCCATTACTCAACACGAGCGATCGAGGTACGCGGCCTCGTTAGCAAGCAGGCCTGTTTCGCCGGGCAGCTTTATGAGAATCTGGCCAGCATTTTGCTATTCGTCTTCCAAATTAGCACGGTTAGCACGTAATTCTGTCATGCTCTTCTGTTCAAGCCAGCCACCCACACACCACACTCTCACCCTGACTCCAAACTTTACCAAGCAGAAATGCTTGCTGAGTTTGATCACTTAATGACCTTGTTGCTCTAAGTTTAAACATTATAAATGGCCATAAGCCTTTAGAAGACCATATTTTAAATTACATGTCAGTGGTTTTAATGGATTGGTCAATTTGACAGTTTCATTAAAGCTAAAGTGTGTATGTAATTTCTGTGCGGCTAGCATCACCAAATGGAATTGCAAACATAATGACTGTTATCAAACACGTTTGCTGAACACTTACCTCGTTTGTCATTGGTCAGCCAAACAAATTGTTCTGCCCTAAACTCACACCATTGGTCGAGCCAATGTTGCGGTCCGATTGCTCAAACAAAAAGACCAATGTGTTGATACTTTTCAGAGAACTTATCCTACATATGGCACACTTATAGTTGTCCATATATGTTGTGATGTGATAAGTATTTTAAAATCAAAACTGACACACTTTAAGTTTAAAGTGTTTATGCAGTATAATGCATTTTTGTGCAGAACACTTTCCAGGTTTGTTTACTTTGTGTGTGGCCTTCTAGAAATTGAATGACTGAATATATCTCTTTAGGCCAAGGTTGATACTTTGTCCCTCTTTGCTGAGTGCATGCATTGCAGGATGTGGAGGTGTGTGTGTGTGTGTGTGTGTGTGTGTGTGTGTGAGAGAGAGCACAAGAGGGAGCTAAAAGAATTATGGTACCTCATACATCATATGTGTCAGACTGAGATAAGGGGCCTCTTGGTTCCACATAGGGGTGTGTGTGTGTGTTGTGTGTTTGTGTGTGTGACCTTCCCTGTCCCTCTACACCCACTCACTCTCATTAGACCTCTTCACAGTGAGTCCACACACAAACACCCCTGCATTACAACATACTTGCATCATCATTCTTTCACACAAAGACACCAGACACAGGTACTGTAAGACAGCTCTCACACTGACCAGCATCATCCAGACATTCTCAGTATTGTTATAAAATTAAATCTTTTTTAAACATTTCAAATTTAAGAGTTGTTTAAAATAATAATTTACACAATACATGGTGATAGTAGCCTCAATTCATTTTTGGTAAGATATGACCATTTTTCCTGAGCTGTATGGAGACTTTTTTGTTTAAAAATATGATTGGGATCTAATGATCTTCACCTAAAATCAGAGCCGCATATATATGTTGTTATCATTTAGCACCCAGTGGTGCCTTATATGAAATAAAATTCTGGAAATCTTAAAGAAAGTCAGTGCAATATTAGGTTTGATACATTGTGATAGTGTGTCGTGCAACACCTAAAACCATGAATGTAAAAAAACCTGTTTTTATACTGTTTTTTCACTAAAGTATAAATCTTTTAAAACATCTCTCATCCACGCCAACTGCAAGACAAGGAAAGATCGTAAAACTAGTCTAATGACATGCTCTTTAGGAAACTTAATGCCCATATAAAAAGCTCATTTATACTGCGATATTCGCAGTGTTCCTTAATTTTATATCTTCAGCAAAATCTAGAATATTCAATATATCACCCAGCCCTAATCCTAGCTGCATATTAAAGTCTGTAATGTGAATTTATCCAGACAGTACAGCAGATTTTTAAAAGACGGCTGTTTGATTTAGCTTAGTGTGACACAGATCTGTTTATTCATTTGGAAATGATTGGGGAGCTTCATGAGAGGGGAGAAGGAGAGCAGAAGTGTGAAATATTTCTCACGACACAGACACCCAAAACACACTTTCTGCCAGCTGCACTTTCTCTTGTCGGAGGCTGAGATGCTCTTTTTAGATTAGTGGTTATTTCAGGACTTGTTGAAAGTTGTTAACAGGACTTCTCAGAGCATGCTCCATTTAGTGGGTTGAGCTACATTTAGTAGTTTTTGTGTATCTTAGCACTAGCTACTTGTAGCAGTTAGCTAAATTTTGTGAGACAGTAATCAGAGACAGTATGAGTCCACAAGTAGATCATACAGTAATCGTACAGAAAGTTGCATCTATAAGAATTTAAGTCCACCTTTCAGATAATAGAGCCAATCACATTTTAAATATAGACCCCTATTAGTAGTTGCATCACTGAAAATAACTACTGAGTGAACTGAGTGACACTAGTTTAAGTTGTAGTTAAGTCAGCTACACTCACTGAATGAAAGCCTGTTTCTAAGATGCATATTTATCTCTCTACATCCTCTGAGCCCAAGCATTCACTTTAGTAAACAAGTTTAGGAATATGATAAATCGCAATTCTGGCATGTATAATGTGAATAAAAATGGTGCATATTCTGGAACAAGAACGTGCTCATGTGCGCCCATTTTCTTAGGAGATGTTCTTGGTAATAGCTCTTTAAAAACTCTTTATGACTAAAGAAAGTGATTTTTTTGTGAAGTGTGGCTTGTCAGAAGCTTCCACTGTCAGACATTTGAGATTTTTTATTAAGACTTGTATGCTTCATTAGGCCTTGGGCCCTTCCAGATCATTCATCAGAAGCACAGCTCTTACTGTGAGAAAGCCATGGATTACAGCAAGCTGTGCACACACATCAATCAACCCTGCTGGAGCCCCTTTTGTGTGTGTGTGTGTGTGTGTGTGTGTGTGTATATACCCACACACAATAATGCATCCAAAATAATTTTGTCAAACTTATATACTGTAAAAGCGCACAAATTGAACTATTGTGTGAAGACTCCAAAATCCTTATTGGAGCAGATCGTTCACTCAGCAGCCATTTTGGTAAGGCAGCTATTTCGTAGTCTTGCAAGCTGAATGAGGAGAGACATCTCCAAACTGCTTGCCAAGGTTGGGTTTCATGTCAAATCACAAATAAAATCTGACAACCATAGTATCACAAATTTACTTTTATAGCTAAAGTCTGACAACAAAACTATAGTTTTTAGATTTGTCCAGCTGATAGACATGCACGTCAAAAAATTATTGGTCACTGGCTGTTTTAATTTAAAGGCAGGACTTTTTCCCCCCAACATTTGCCATATTGAGCATTGTGATATATCACATTTATTTCAGGAACAGTGTTACAAGATCTGTCAGAAATCATTCTAATATGCTGATTTGGTGCTTAAGAAAAAAAAATCTCATCAGTGCTGAAAACAGTTTTTGCTGCTTAACATTTTATTTAAAACTGTGATACAATTCCCCAATTTTTTTAAAAAAAAATCACTTTTATTCAGCAAGGATGCATTAAATTGAACAAAATATTTCTATTTTTAAATTAATGCTGTTTTTGTGAACTTTCTATTCATCAAAGAACCTGGAAAAAAAACGTAGAAACAGTTTCCACAAAAATATTAAGCAGCAAAAACTGTTTTTAACATTGATTAACCATTATTAATAATTTCACAAATAGTAAATGAGTAGCATAATAGAATGATTTCTGAAGAACCTGACACTGAAGATTGGAGTAATAGCTGCTGAAAATTCACTATTTAAATTACATTTTATAACACAATAATACAAAACAGTTATTTTAAATATAATAATAATTCACAATATTACTGTTTTTACCCTATTCTTGACCAAAAATTCAGCCTTGTTAATCAAAAGAGAGTTCTTTCAAAAACAAATTATTCCAAACTTTGACTGATAGAGTACCTCACATGCAGTCGAAAACAAACAGCTTCCATTTACGCAGTATTGAAGCGCCTGTCCTTCAAAATCCTCCCATTTATTATCACGCACACACACGTGCGTACAGACAAAGAAATCAATAGTGCACAAGCACGCCAACACACAACTACATCATCCTGATCTCCAATGCCCTCAATTCTCCCCTCGCGTCAAACCATGTCAGATAAATGGAGGGTTAAAGCAAAAACACAGCACGCACTGTACATCTACAAATCATTCTCCACGCTTTATCATCTCAATCACTAATTAATGAAACGCCCTTTCACAGCACATTAATCCAGGCAGGCTCTGAATAGGGAACGGGAATTAGGCACACAGTCTGCCGAATGCTGGTGGCGGCAGGTAGAAGGCTGACACATTGCTAACGTTTGATTGGTTCTGGGGGATGGCTTGAGGTGCCCATGAACGTGATTAAAACACATGTTTGGCCCCTATGTCACACTAGCTATACCCACAGCTGTGGGGGCATGTATACCGCATGTGGCTGTGCAATGCAATTAGGATAATGGAAATTAATATAGGCTCTCTCTCTTTTTCTCTTTGGAGGAACAGTGATTGAACCACGCTGGACGTGATGTATAATTGTTTCCAGATTAATGTCACTTTAATCAGAGCTCTTTGAATGTGCACGTAAATAATGAAGCATTGATGTCCATAAAGGGATGATTGCCTTTTTTTCCTTCCCCTCCGTCCCTCCTTCACTTACTCTCTCTCTCTATCTCCCCTCAGGACCATCAATGTAAATGCACAAAAGTTTGTTGTAATTAGCCAGTAATTGGCTGCCCTCACTGGCAAGTTTCCAGTTCGGAGCATGCGTTAGCTTGTGTTTTCATAACCCGCTGTGTATTCTGGAGTAGATCCACAGCTCAGTCTTCTACAACTGTCTAAGTTCTGGATCTCCCAGACATAACAGCGAGTGTGTGGAAACGAGACACCGAGGAATTTAATCAGTACGCTCTCACACACACATACACACACACGCAAAACCTCTGTCAGTCTCAACCACACATACTCGTCTTCCATTCACACGTAAGAGTATCTTCCTTAAGAACATAATCCATCTAATGAAGCCTCGGCATAACAGCGTTGTTATGCTTGTATTAAAAGGTGACCTTTTATTTAGGATGATTTGATCGGACTTAGCATATGTAATGTTATGACACACCACACAGGGTTTCTCCCAAAGCCTTGTCAGAAATAATTTCATTTAGCCAGAGGAAGGAGATGATTGCTCGCGTACACACATGCTGATGATTCAGAGCTTATCCATACAGTATTCCACCAACACACACACACACACACACTTTTTTTTCCCTCACTCGGGGCCATATAATATTTCACTCACATACTGAGGGGCTCAAGGATAATAGACCTGATGTGATGACAATGTGAAACGTGAAATAGCAAACATACAGCAGGATTCCTGGACCACATGTCAATCATCAGGATGCAATTTCCAATTAGCATGTGAGGCCCCCTTTTCTAACGGTACTGTAAATCCCATGATGCCCATGTTATTTACTTTATGCATTATGAGTGATAGTGTCACACATTTGAGAAGCGATTTTGGGGAGCGCTCAGTGAATACTGAACAGGAAGAGTGAGTCATTTTCTACTGGTGTTGTTTTTCATTTTATTCCATAAATGGTGTCGCAGAGGTTTGTGCGGGGTACCGGTGGGCTTTGAGAGCCATGGAAGTCCATGCCAAGACTGCTCGGTGGATGTGTTTTTGCTTTATTTACTCCAGTGTTTGTGTGTTTGGTGTTAGATTTACTTTGAAACAATTTTCACTCAGGAACTTTTTAAAAACCAGCAGTGCTAAGAGGCTCTTAGTTTCTGTATGCGTGTTTCAGGTTGACTGTCTTTTCACAACTTTTTAACATCCTCTTTCTCCTCCTTTTTTTCTTCTTCTTTTTGCTCCCTGTAAAGCTCACCCGGAGACGTATGTCCAAGGTACTGTGTCTTTTCTTCTTCTTCTCTCTCTCATTCTCTCTCCCTTGAGCTCTTGTGTCCCGGATTGAGGTCTTTATGACATTTTTATGGTGCATTAATAACCTCTTCTCTCTCTCTCTCCTCTGCGTGTCTGCTATTATTGTGATTCTTCATTGGCTTCTTTTTTTGGACTGTCAGAAATCCAATCCAATGTCCTCAGCGCTCTCCTTGGCTAATGTCCCAACTTCTGCAGAACCATCCCCCCGCCCCAACTAAATCACCACAGCTCCACATCTGCACAGTTTAGCATCTCCTCCGTGTCCCAGAGTCGCACTCAAGTTCATTTTTAAAACAATAGGAACCTGCAAGCAAATGACGATCAGCCATGTTTATTTTATAATGAACTACGAGCTGGCGGTGTAAATGGAGATCAAGAGAAGAGATACTAGCAGATTCTTGTTTACTGTTACTGAGGTGTTTTTGGAAATGATTTCACAGGGCTAAATCAGTGCTAAGCCAAGTGTGATTCCAGACTCACAAACTGGCATATGGTGCATCAGACCGCCAAGAAACTCTCACAAGGCTTTTTTAAAAAACATTAAGATGTTTCTTAAAGTCTTACGGGCTTACTTTGATACTTTTACTCCAAACCTCAATATGTTAGCTCGGAACATGTTTCTCGCTTGTTTTTATCGTGTATTATCACATTCCATGTTGCTTTTTCTTTTCATTTTCTCACTCATACAATACTAAACAGACATGGCACGTAGCATTTCTCGGTATGGTATTTATTCATGCATTGAGTAACACAATATACACGCTGTGGCAATCCTCCAGACGGAGTCGGCCAAAGTCGAAACAGCTCCCACTCTTCTTTCAACATCTCGCCTTCCTCCTTCTCAAAGCCCCTCTTTCCTTTTCTCCTCTTTATGGTCATTTGCTTTCTTACTCTCTCTTTCCCTTCTGTGTTTTTGTGTTCTGAATCGACCTTCACTTGGACTCAAGTGCTCAGATTTTTTTTGTTCATTTTCTTTCCTGAATTTTCCTCCCTCCCGGCCCCATAATAGGAGAGAGGATAGGATTTAAAGGTAATGCATACCAAAGCCCCAGGGAGACTGTCACAAGCAATCACTCCGCTGTCTCTCTGTGTCTTTCTTTCTTTCCTTCCTTTCCCCTCCTTCAATTTTTTGTCTTGAAGCACGATGTCAGCGTGTCTATGTTCTAGTCTCCTCGCTGTATTTATTGTTGTCTTTAATATCGGCCAAATTCATCATTGTTTGTCTTGAACAAGCCACACACACACACATACACACACAATTACTGACATGCACTCACACACAAAACACACCTGTGGTCCTTAAGTTTTGTTTGGGAATCCTGTGGGTCCTGTCTCCATGCATCCCGCAGCCTGACCCCTGGTGTTTGTTAGCCTATCTTCTCCCACAATCCTCCCCTTCCCTCCCCCTGGCCTCTCTCGCTTTCCTCTGATTCCGTCCGGCGGAATGTGACCTGGGCAGAAAGTATAGCGCTGGAAGCACACACTCTCTCGCCAGCTCAGACGTCCACCCTATACTTTATGCCACTGGGATTCTCTGTGTGCCGTAGCTTCACATGGATGCTGATTTATTATTCCTTCACCCTCTTCCTTTGATCTCTGCTTCTAAATTCAATTTTCTTTCTTTTAATTAATTTTATTTAAATAAATTTTTATGGGTTCTCATTTGGATTCCTCAATCGGTTATTTTTCCTTTTGGGTCTCACCTTGATTTCCTCACAAATTTCTGCCATCCCTTTGTGTAGAGAGAGCATCTGTTACATCCATGTGAATCTACAGCCTCTGTGCATCTCACTAGGCCTGTTTGAAGTCCAGCGTCAGTCTGTGTTCACCTTTAAACCTTTACTTTCATTCACAACGATCTCAGTGTATCTCTGTTTGGGTTACCATTTGTGTTTCACAAGTCGAAGACACACTGTGGCCACGTATGATGATTTTTAATGACAACAGAACAACTTACAGAGAGAATATGGTCACATAAATATAAAAACACACACATACTTGACTTGGTCTCAAACACATTTGAACACGCACACATCCGTACTAGTGTATGACGGCTCTGTCTGTCTCCGCAGAGGGATGCCCAGGTCTGTGCAACAGTAATGGACGCTGCACGCTGGATCAGAACGGCTGGCATTGTGTCTGCCAACCAGGCTGGAGAGGGGCCGGCTGTGACGTTGCCATGGAGACACTCTGCGCAGACGGCAAGGACAATGAAGGAGGTGAGGTCACCGGTGACTGGACGGATGAGCGTTATAAAATTTAAATGGGATGCATCACACATTTATGCATATGGAAAAGTTTATGTAAATATTAGATAAGTATTTGTCAATGATAATCAGGTCGAGGATATAACCCTGGTGGAAATGGTAAAATGTGCATATTTAAATGTTCATGAAACAACTGACATTGTAATTTCTTCTCCCTCGATAAAAGTCATGATAATGTTTTCAGGCAGGTTTTAAACACCAAACTCAAACCAGTCTTATTATGGCCATTCTGAATTTTTAAAAAATAGAGTGGTGCCTCTACACTGAGAATTATTTTTTTTTAATTAGAAACTGCAAATTTTACAAACAATTACAAAGAAATGGCATGTAAAACATTGAATTAAAAGTCAAATTTTCAAGTAGAAAAACTGAAATTTATTAAATGCATTTTCTTGTAAAACATGCTCTAATAATCTGTTTTACTTCAAAAAAATCGTTTTTACAGTCCACTTGTACAGAAATGTCTTGATTTCTAAGAGTCACTCTGTTTTTCACTGTGGTATCCCATAGCCTTCAGCCCATCAGAATATAGCACACTAAGCCATGACCCTAAGACCAAAGACAAGTAAATCTCAAAACTAGAGGTTAGCTTAGAGTCTGGAGGTTACACTTCTTGTCTTGACAGACATCAGGGGAGACCGACTCTATGAATAACAGAGCATCTCTCTTTGCTTACATTTAACAAAAATGACAGGCCTGCTCAAGGGGCGAGCAGCTGTAAATCCTTCTCCACAGATCCTGCATTCAGGGCGTGTGTGTTTGGATACAGAACTTTTTGGTACATGTGTGGTTCCGTGCACGCTTGAGGTCCGGTATGAGGTTTGGTCCACACAAAAATGTCTAGAAATCTTCTCCACTGAGGTGAATGCATGAACCTTAAACACAGCGCAATTCCGAAGTATTTGAGGAGATTATTTTTCTAGTTGGAGATAATGCGGTCTGTAACATCGTAAATCTGAAGGATTTACAGTCCTCTGGAAGCCTGACAAGAGGCTTTGAAGTTTTTCCAAAGCGGAAAGAAAAATATACAGTAAGGTTATGCTATATTCTCAGTCGTACAGTAATCGTGCCAGGTATTGCAGATTTCTTTGAATTTGGCTTCCTTTGACTAGAGGTACTGTAAAAATATGAGAACATAAAGGGCTTTATATAAACAAACATAAAAAAAATGAATACATTTCTCCTTAAATGCATATGCATGTCCAGATCCCATTGCGTGACCTCTGTTTTGTGTGACCTGAGCAAGCTATGTTAACAGATTCTGTGCTCTCTGGAGATATTTTTTCATGTGCGTGTTGACTTTGGCCATAGCGGACCGGATTTAAAGCAGTGTGAGAGTTATGAGAGGTCCAGATCTCACATGAAGTTGCATGGTGCTTTTGGCAGGGGGTGCCGGGACACTCGTAAGGCAAAACAAACAGTCAGACACTGTCTCTATCTCACCAGAGCAGTGTCAGCTCAGGGTGCAGTAAAAAAAGAATTGGTCTCATACTGATTAGTGCAACAAAAACACGTGTTTGCGTGTGTGTGTGTGTGTGTGTGTGTGTGCACATGTGTTATTTTACAACTCCCCTGTGACGGTGTGCCAGATGTACACGGGGCTTTTTATAAACTAGCTGAGATGGATGGCAGAGGTTTATGGCACTTACCTGCGGGAGATCAGATCACATTTCCACACAAAGCATTAACCAGGTGTTTACTGATAGAGGCAAGAGAGAGAGTCTTGACAATGTGAAAGAAGCAAGAGAGGATATTGCAGTCATGCCTTTGACCCTAAAGGTGAGAGAACAAATGGGTGGATGGTGAATGAAGCATAGACACAAAAAGGTTTTACTTCTCTCACACTATAAGTAGTGAGATAGGACACAGGATATACTATAAGACTCTTTAACACATAGCACCTCATATTTTTTATGTGCATTGTGTGCAGATGGCCTGGTGGACTGTATGGATCCGGACTGCTGCCTGCAGAGCTCGTGTCAGACTCAGCCCTTCTGCCGCGGCTCTCCTGACCCCATCGACATCATCAGCCAGAACCAACCCGCAAGCCCACAGCAAACCGCCCAATCATTTTATCAGCAAATCAGCTTCCTCATTGGCCCAGAGAGCACTCATGTCATTAACGGAGACAACCCCTTTAACAGAAGGTAGGACTGTGTGCTGTGTCTGCTGCAATGAGCAAATGAAACCTCAAATAGTGAGGAGTGTATCAGTGCTTAACAATAAGGATGCCCCAGAGGCCCAGGTTTTATCAGGCAAGTGATGAACTTCATCTTACATTGATCATGTAAACGTATTTAATACCAGTCCACTGGGTTTTTTGTGATGTATTGAATGTTATTGTGCAGAGTTCAAAAAGTCAATGAAGTAATCCATCTAGATGACAGATTACAATAATCATTGTGATTCTTCTTAGATCAGTTGGAATAGAAGAAGATTATAAACAAATCAGTCATGGTTAACACCATATGCCATATCATTTCCAGAAAAAAAATAATATAGCTGTCATAAATCCCAAATAGTAGGGTTTTTTAGATATTAAAGTTTTTTAATATTTTTTAATATTTTCAAAAATATATATTTATAAAATCATATTCGTTTAATTAAAAACGTTTAATTTAATTAATTAAATAAAGTTTATAAAAATAAAATTAAAAACACTATTTACCATATTTGTGGTGAGGCCAGTGGAAAATTACTGGTGTAGCTGAAACTTAAAAAAATATATATATATATAAAATAATTCCTGAAGAGCAGCACTTGTTCATGACAGCTTGTGATGTACATTTTATGGATTGCACGTCTAATTATTTCATTAACTACAATTGATTGGCTGACCTGATGTCAGATGATAAGCATATAGAATAGTCTCGTTTTGTTATAATCCTTCAGTTTCTGCTTTCCAGAGACCATCTTACCACCATTAAAAAAAAAAAAAATGACTCCCCACAATTGCTCCTAACAGCCCTCTTAAAGACTTCATACAGTTGCCATGGAAACAGATGTGCTGACAAAACCTCATAAGAACTGTGTGACCCGGGTTACAGAGAGAAAGATTTTCTGAAGTTGCATTAAAGTGTAATTTACAAATTATGCGCCTCGATTTGCATTGTGTATGTGAGAGCACCATAACAGTTATTGGAAAGAGATGTTAGGCCTGATAATAGCCCGCTTGAATAAGCAGTACTATTAATTATGTTCACATCCAGAGCGTGGGTTTGTCCGAAGCATCTTCTCTCTGTTTGCTTGAATGGATATAATCATTTCTTAGTTGTCATGGTCAGCTGGCTCTGTTTTACCTTGCTCATTCCTTTTGCTCTGTCAATTAAGCACATGTTTCAAGTCCCTCTTTGCTTTTTTGTGCTTTTAACCTAATTTCCTTTTTATTGTGTCAGTGAGTGAGTAAACTAATATCAATGGAAACCTGGAATTAAAAACACAAAGGAGGTTGACTGATCACACTACAAATGCTCACAGTCACGTTTCAATTTGAGTGATACGTGATAATAATGCAATAACGATCAGTTTGTTTATCTCTTCCCCTGCCTCCTATGCATAACTCAATGCACATGTTCTGTTAAGATGGAAATAACATTGAAGTTAGCTTGATTACTCTCAAAAATTGCTTGGCAACTGTGATTCGGTCCTGACAGATAACACGATTAGCTACAACAAAGAGTTTAATAGGCCCAATGCCGGTGCCCCATATGTGAGGACATTA
Source organism: Schizothorax lantsangensis (assembly GCA_027422415.1). Lineage (NCBI taxonomy): Eukaryota > Metazoa > Chordata > Actinopteri > Cypriniformes > Cyprinidae > Schizothorax > Schizothorax lantsangensis. The sequence goes on from CM049841.1 coordinate 29,144,355, forward strand.
AACCTTTAAGTACCTCTGTGGCAAGATAAAGACTGATCTGATAAAGGGAGGTGTAGACTAATGTGATTTAAAAATAAATGCACAAACCCACGCGGGGCACATCTGCACTGAATATCGGTCATTTTGGCTGGAGAGTTTGTTTGGCAGTCATCGAATGTAACACAAACCATGTGTACTAGACTCCCTCATCCTCCCAGCTCATGATAAAATAGAATAATCGCTCGCTAAATAATATAAATGTTTTAAGTAAACATTACAGGCTCTGCTTTTTGTATTCATTGTAAAGTTCAGTTTGATTTGTAGGTTTTTATCCTGGACTAAAAACGACAAATGGTGATAATAGGACATGGAACAGATATATATTTTGGCTGACTGAAGAAAGGCCGATATTGTGAATCCAGTTATATATATCTCCACATTCTGCCTTCTGGGTCAAACAGGTTTCAAAGAAAATCCCGCTAAGGAACAGTTGCTGTTTGTGTGCTTCCTCAGGGTAACTACCTATTGATTCGCAGCATAAACATTGTAAAACAACATGCCACTGGAGCAAAAGTGCCAGCTCCTCAATTTTCCAGAATTAAGTATCTGTCACATACCCTGTATATCCCAGCAGCCTCTCTCCAGATGTTTCTTCTATGTCATCTTCAGCCGTCCGTTCACTTGAATGCCTGGCTCAGCAAACCCCTGCCTGTGTACATGAAAATGTCTTGTTTTCATTTTGCTACATGCATCCCAGCACTAAGGGGCCTTTTAAGCAGATTAAGCTTCTGCGTGGTGCATGTTGGCAAAATGGAAGGTGTTTTTAGCAGCGAGGTTTGGATGGAAAACAACTGGAGCATTGAGAGAGTCAGCGGTCCAGAGAAGAGCACATCTGTGTGATCCCTTTAAGAATGAAGTGAATAACCTTGAGCACCTTGGTAGATGTCCACCTGGATCCAGCTGTAATCCTTGTGATGGCAACACCGTGAAGGTTATTCTTAGAGAGAGGAAGGGGCAGAAAGGGAAAGCTGTCAGAGGCTGTGTATGATCTTAAAACATAGGTTGTGTATTTGAAATATATCAAATTATTGTTTTTTTTTCAGTTTAGTTTAATTAATTAGTACATATTTATATATTTCACTTATTTTTTGTTGTATCTATTGTTTTTTTAGTGTATTAGAGTAGTACACATTTGTAGTTTTTATTTTTTTTATTTTTAGTTAGCAAAAAATAGTTTTTTACTTCTTGCTTTTATCTTCATAGCAGTTTGAGTTAGCGATATTAACCTTGGTTTTGTGGTCAGGGTCCCCTCAGAGCATGTGGAAGACATGCAGAGCGAGTAGCGAGTGTGACGTGTGGTGTTCAGGGCAAACGAGACAGAAATACAGCACTGAGGAGGGTGAATTACAGCATGCTTTTAGGACACTCAGGCTGTGGCAGCTAACACTGGACACTATTGTTTTATTATCTCACACAAAGCAAATGGGATTTCTGAGTTACGGTCACATCATGAGAAACGGCAGCTTATTTATGGAATGTTTACCTGTGCGTGTGACCCTAGGGTCATTTCCACACTTCCTTTATCCCAGCTCCAAGTGAGGGGTGACGCCATACTTTGATTCACTGCTGCACTGCTGATTAGGCCCCCAGAAAAACAGCAATGACCTGAAAAAAATAAGCCAATAATTAGAGCGAGGTGTCCTCAACACTGCAGTGAAGTCACTTTCTACCCAAAACAACCCAAGCTCTAATTCTCTTGGTGGCTTTGTTATTTTGTTAGGACTGTCAGTTGATTAAAAAAAAATTGTAATTGAATTAGCTATGCCAATTAATAATAAATTAATTTAAATTTATTTAATATATGAATATTTGCTTATATTTTTAATATATGAATATATCCGGTGACCCCTTTGTTCAGTTCAGGTCTGTTGCACCCTTTGCCTTTTTTTTTTTTTTTTTTGGTGTGTGATTTGAAAGAGAAACACTTATTCAAAAAAGTAATGGACAATGCAGGATTTCTAAGTATTTTAGCTATTTATTCCCCTGAGGGAAAGTTACAGTTCTTCAAACAAAAGCTTTGCCCACATCGATCCTTATGAAGCTCCTCGGAAGAGAATCTGCCTTGGGAACTGAGGACATAAGAATCCTACTGGAGCCTTTAGGGGACTGAATTATGACTGTCTATAGAGATGGGGACACAAGTGTCACATAAATAAGCATAGAGTGAGTGTGTGCATGTGTGAGAGAGACAGACTGTGTGCTTTCTAGTTATTTACAGTGGATTAGACATTTTAAAGCTTAGGGAATGTTCAGTCATGCTGTAAATCATATTAATAGTGTGTGTGTGGGTTTCTTACCAACCATGTGTGTTTGTTTTGCAGCCTGGTGTCCATTATCAGAGGGCAGGTGCTCACTGCAGATGGTACGCCCCTGATTGGAGTCAACGTGTCCTTTGTGCACTACCCAGACCACGGATTCACCATCACACGGCAGGATGGCATGTAGGTTAAAAACATAAGCAGACACACATCCTATACACACTTCCATAGTGTTCCTGTCCTTGAATGACTGAATGTCATAATACAGCACAGAGTACAGATGTCACCAAAACCATCTGTTTAGTTATGTTTAGTACTTATGCATAAAACATACATATATGTGTGAAAACTTTGATTGAATACACAACCTCTTATGGCTCCACAACAATTTGTGTGTGTGTGCATGTGTTTTATAGCTTGCTGTCTTATCTACCAAGATCATCTCATGAAAATGTCAGGCATTGCTTCAGGAAGCAGTGCTTTAGCAAACGGCCTGTTTAAAATGCATTGGATTTACAAGGGTGGAATCAATCAGCCAATGGGCCGCACTCTCCCATACTGTTAAACCAATCCCAGTGTTATTAAGGAGCAGCAGCACTGCAATCATGAAGGCCTCACAACTGTAACCAGCAAGATCTTTAAGCAGACATCTTTGTTCAAGGAGAGTGGACTGTTAGGACCTGCCATCATGTACTGTCATGTGTCAGTGCTGAATGGCTGAAAGGCAGCAATCAAGCAGAGAGGAAATGAAATAAGGTTTGCAATTGAATTGAATTCAGTGTAATTAAAGATAGAATCGCTGAAAAGGTGTTTTAGGTGCAGCTGGTGGACTGAATGGGGTCAGTTCAAGTCTTTAAAGGAATAGCTGAATGAAAAATTTAAATTCTGTCATTATTAACTCACCAGCATGTCGGTCCTAACTGGTATGACTTACTTTCTTCTGTGGCACACAAAAGGTGTCATTGACGTCAGACATGATGCAACGCATCTAAAGGTGCCATATTTGATTTGAGCATTACATTTGTAGTGCAGACTTAAATTTCGATTCTGTTTATCACAAAAATCTATGATAGCTTCAGAAGATTTGAAATGTAGCTCACAAGACTGTTATTTTAACGTTATTTATATTTTATTATTATAGTTATTTTTTAAATGCGCTTTTGTCATTTTTTTTCTTTTATAATTCTCCATGTAATATATATATATATATATATATATATATATATACAGGTACATCTCAGAAGATTAGAATATGGTGAAAAAGTTCATTTTTTTTCTTTTAACTTATTTCAAAAAGTGAAACTTTCATATATTTTAGATTCATTACATGTAAAGTAAAACACTTCAAAAGTTTTTTTGTTTTAATTTTGATGATTAGAGCTTACAGCTCATGAAAGTCAAAAATCTATGTACCTGTATATATATATCATATTTATCTTTTTTCAATGAACAAAAACAATTTTAATAGTTTCAGTTAACAATAACAACACTGTTTTGCCCTGTTTACACCTGGTATTAAGATAATCAGGCTCTGCTGTCTCTTCTGTCTTCTTTTTGATAATTTGATCTAATATTTGTGAGATAATTATACAATTTTTATATTTTATATATATATATATATATATATATATATATATATGGTGACACTTTAGAATAAGGTGTCATTTGTTAACATTAGTTAATGTATTAACTAGGGGTGTCAAATTTAACGCGTTAACGCATGTGATTAATCTAAAAATTTTAACGCGTTAATATTTTTTTTACGCAAATTGATCTTTTGATAAGGTTTGACCCCAACTTCTTCCCGTCATCGCAGCGCGGAAGGTTATCTATCAGTGTGTGATGAGGATACAGCGAATAGTGTTGCCAGGGTAGCGGCTGCGGCACAAGTGTTCGTGGGCTATTTAGAAAATACAGTCGCGGGAAAAATTACAGAGCTGAGGGTTGCGGTTTTTTGGGCTAACGTACTTTTATAATCTACCGCGGCCGCCCAAAGTGTATATAGACAAATAAAAATTAAAATAGATCCTTTTACTAATGTGTATCATACTTGGAATGTACACCTGGCAACTTCAGAACGGAGAGGCGGTTATAACATCACAAACAACGTGAGTTTCAGCCAGAACATACAACACAGCAGAAATAAACATGACAACAGCCACTATACATTATATAAAATAATAAACACACGATTACGATAGGATATGGTTTCTATGTGATTTTCTTGAGATGAATATGTAACTTACATCTGAAATGCTCATTTTTGCAGCGATATAAAAGGCTATAAAAAGCATATTTTAACAACAGTAAATGACCAAATTCCACATGTGATCGCAAAAGGAAGTTATTACAAACACTCGATGGTGGTTTGAAGTGAGTTCTGAATAAAAGTGTACTATTAATCTCATAAATTGTCTTATGGAGCATGATGCTAATGTTAGCTCTAATGCACCTGCATAACAGGTCCAATTCTTCTTCATAATGCATTTTGTCATAATACTTCACGTAAGGTCGCAAGCAAATGTTTTGTTGTATTTATTTAGAAATACTTTTGATAATAGTTGGGTAAATGTATCCTGGGATTGAACTACTGTTTTAGTAATTTAAAACAGTAATTGTTTTAAATTACTGTCCCTGGATCAGTAGGGTACTCTTCTAATGAAGTAGCAGCGGCTGTGACAGATTTTAAGTATCAATTCTGCTTAAAAAGATGCGATCTAATCCAGCTTACATGAAATAAGCCTGCTCCCGAGCAGGTTTACGTTTACGGACCTGTTGCTATGACAGCAACTCCAGGATGAGCTTTGAAGAACCAACCAATCCAAGATCAAGCGAAATTGTCAACAATCAAATCCAGCTAACTGAGTTAGCGACGTACGAAGAACGGACCCCAGGTGTAAACAGGGCCTTTGGAACCTGACAGCAGCTGTTCTCATTCACTTTTATTATCTGGAAAAGAGTGGCCAGGATATTCTTAAAAAAATATATTTTATGTTTTACAGAACAACAAACATCTTAATGGCTTGAAATAAAATAATTCCATAATTTTGGAGTGATTTTTATTTTTTCTACAGTTGTTTTCTTTTAAGTGAGAAAGAGAGCACATGAGCACACGTAGGACTAAGGAGAGAGAAGTTTGACCCTGACAGTGCATCACAGAGATAGATGGAGAAAAGCGTTAGAAAGAGGCTGCCAGAGAGATATGTTTAATAGAAAACATGATGATAGAAGAGCTTGGACTGGAGGGAGGAGACCCAGACTGAAAGTGAGAGAGAGTGCAGAGGAGAGGCTATAGATAGAGGGAGTGTGTCCGAGATTAGCCCACTCAGCCAGCTGTTGCAGCACTTGAACACCACAGCAGGGCAGACCGTAAAATGGCAGTGGATAATCATGCCCAAACCTCTTCCACATCCACTTACTCCAACAGGGAATCAGAGTACCAGCTACGCAGCTGTTAGAGACCAGTCACCAGCAGCCTTTCCTTCAGAGCTGCTTTCGTGTGTGTGTGTGTGTGTGTGTGTGCGCACACGTGAGTGAATTCTTACGCTTCTACATGCATATTTTCTGCCCTATCTTGCTTTCCCCCCTGAAGCTTTTGCAAAATATCGGAATATAGGACAGTACGCTCAGTTCCTGACTCATTTCCTTTCTAATAAGTCTCTCATGGCAACAGAGGGAGAGAGAGAGTCGAGGGAGAGTTTTGGCTTTTACACAAATGCAATGATAAAAAGGCTCAGCCACATTATCATGCATTTTTCACCATGGCAAGGGCCTGTGTCAGGAAAGAAAGGGCCTTCTTAGAAACACTTGGCTCAGAGGAGACCTGCACTGGGATCAGGAAGGTTGAAGCAAGAGACAATTAAACCAAGTCTAGCCATCAGCCCTCATGTCTAATTCATCCCAGTTACTCACTCTATCATCTCCGCAGTACATTACCTGCATATTATGCATACCTAATGAGGAGCGTATGACAGTCCTAAGTTTCTTTTTTTAATATGTGCATATTAATTTCTGTTAACTTTTGTACAAAATAAATATTGGAATTTATAAGTACATTCCTGTTTCATCTTTGCAGGTTTGACATTCTGGCCAATGGCGGAGCATCACTGACGCTGAGCTTCGAGCGGGCGCCATTTCTCACGCAATTCCATACAGTATGGATCCCATGGAATGTCTTCTATGTAATGGACATGCTGGTTATGAAGAAAGAGGAAAACGACATCCCCAGCTGTGACCTGAGTGGCTTCATTCGACCCAGCCCTTTCATCGTGGCCACACCACTTTCCACTTTCTTCCGATCCTCACCCGAGAACGGCCCCATCATTCCAGAGACGCAGGTAAGGCTCAGTTGGACTCCTTAAGCCCAGGTGCATATGAGATTTCAAAATTACAAGCCACAATGTGGGTGATGCAGATCCCTAAAACTAAAACAGTCCAGATTTTTCCTTCCCACCAAAGTGCTAATTCACTATTGTAAATGGAACAGTTGGTCAGCTGGATACTGAATGGTCATTTATTTACATGCACAGAAGAGGGTATCATATGGCAGCAGCCAGTATGAATGTGCAATGAGTCTAGACGTGCTCTGCACACTGTTCAGTCAGTCACAAAAGAAGGAGCCTTTGAGAACAGTGATGGTGCTAAGAAAACGTGAGGAAACAGTCTGTTCTTTGCCCTCAACCTGCACCCAGCATGCAGTACTCAGAGGAAAAAGAGTTTTGAATCTTATTGTGGCGCTGGCAAGAGCTAGAAATCACTACAGCCTTCAGCGCAACCCCACATATTGAGGAGATATTGGTCAGCATTTTATATCCTTTTGCACACCCTCCTTTTGTTCCTTTTATAGTGCAAATCCGCACGCGATCCCCTACATAATCTGTTAAAATGACTCAAACCTCTTGCTGCCTGTCTGTAAAAATGAAAACTGGACCCACATCAGAGCAAATAAATCACTGGGTCTTTGGGGAGATAAATATAAAAGCATGCTTAGTTTGTGTCTTGCACAAAACAATTTTAAGGCCTTAAAGGAATAGTTCACTCAAAAATGAAAATTCCTCTATTATTCTCACCGTCTTGTTCAAAACCCATGTGACTTTCATTATTTGTGAATCGCAAGTGGTATATTAAAAAAAGATCTTGGCCACTCTTTTAAATATAATGAAAATAAATGAGAATTAGGCAAGTTTAATTTGCAAATGAGTCAATTTTACTTTTTTTAATGAATCGAATGAATGATTCACTCGTGGTTAACAACCGATGAGGATTAATGACTTAAATAGCTTTCGTATGGCTTTCGTAAATGACAGACATCTCATTTTTGAATGAACTGATCGCTAACTGTTATGATAAAAAGAAAGACAAAATAAAAGTTGAGATTGAATTCCTCAGTCACGTTTTTTCTGTGCCATGTGAAGTGAGTGCTGTTGTTGATTGAGAGGTTCTCAAAACTTGGCTCTGTCCTGTCTGTATTTTCTCTTCCACCCTACCTTGTGTCCAGATGTGTATTTGATTCCTTCCTCTATAACCCGGCTTTTCCATTCTTACCTTTCTGTGGCATGTGGCGGGGGGAACATCCCCTGTAATGCGAGCACTCAGGGCCAACACATATGCTGTCTTACGAGTTTGCTCCGAGACATGAAGGAGAAAAATTGTTTCCTTATTGTCGGCAGCATATGTAACAGGCCACACTCCTCTTCCCATGTTTCTCCTCGGTCCCAACAGGGGCGTCTGTCCCCTCTGTGGAACCCCACTCATCAAAGTAGATGGGCCCTGATTTGAATTACAGCCTGCTTTGAGAGGAACTCTAAACAGGGGTAATCAGACCCAACCAAGTTAGCATTTAATATGGGGCTTTTGGACCTCAGCTGTAATGGCCTCCAAGGTCTTTTTTTACCCAGAGCGTCACACATAAATGGCAAACAGACATCCCTCAGCCCCCCTCATCCAGCGCTCGTAATGCTTAGCGGCCGTGACACCGAACGGGCAGGCATATTGCTTCCACTTGGCTGTCGTGCAGGCCTGGAAAAAAATGTATTTGGCTGGAGGAGAACGGCACGTTTTCATGTCCAGAGAAAACCTCAGTGCGACAGTGGAAAATCAGATGAGACATTTAGTGAATGAAAGATATATATGATTTGCCATCATGCTTTGCGTGTTTGCTTCAATAACTACTATGTCCTTTAAAGCATAACACCTCTAAATGTAATGAGAGCACATTGATTCGGCTTTTCGCAGAAACACTAGCTTCCTTTCTTACCGTGAAAAAATGCTTGATGATAAAACTCAATCTGGTCTTTATTACTGTGCATTTAATGGGCTGCATCAAATGAACTTTCAAAGCCTTTTTCATCATCCCTTTCATTTGGCAAATGAGAAAATATTTTGCTTTAATGCAGCCATATGCACTTATGGCCCTTGTCCCCGTGGCTAAGAATAACACGGCTGCACACGTAGAGACACGGCAGCGCATGCGGTGCCATTTATTAAGAGCTTATAGCAGGCGGAGTAAAGCATGTTATTAGCTCAGACTCTGTAATCAAAGTTCACAGAGGGGAGACCGGGTGCATAGCATGAATGCATTGTGGCTTATAGATGCCCTTAAGTAAAGCTGCAAGCGTAGGGTATGCACAAACACATGTGGGATGGCATCAGCTAGTGTTAGGGAGGCAGCGTTGGCCCTTCAAATTAAGAGAATAATGCTACGGTCATGTGTAAGAATGAGAGTTAAAACCACCAAACTTCATCTTAACTTGCTGTCCTTTTATTTTATCCCCCACTTACCATTAGTTTCCTGTTTGCCTGGTTTTTTTTTTTGTTGTTGCAGCCACAGACTGCATATCAAAGGTTCTCCCAAAGCCATTTAGCCCCCTCTACTGATCCCCGAAAAAGTGCAGCGGCATCCAAACCAAAAAAAAAGAGAAGAAAAGAAATTCCCTCTGGCTCCCTTTGTCCTCTGTGTTAGAGAAAAGCAAATGTCCCCTCCCAGTAGGACACTTGACAATGCCATGAGCTGGAAGACAGGGGGATTACTGTCTTTCCACAGTGGCTCGACTGGCTTTTCATTAAGCACTTGAGGAGAAAGCTGTGATGCAGAATCTCTCTGTTGATCCAAGCTGCTCCTCATCTCTTGTGCTCCTTTTGTGCATCTCAAAGAGGGAGAGAAATTAGCACTAATGCTCTGAACTTTGGTGACTCCTCACCAGGGGCACCTTTAAATGCCGTTAACTGCACGCTTGTTTCATCCGGCACGACGGGCCAGCTGTCTGAAAGTCTGAAATCAATCCAGTTTGAACTCTTCTACTGCAAGTTGTGGTCCACACTGCTCTGTCTGTTGACTATTTCTCATGGTCGAGCATGTGGAATGCGGCACAGTAATAGCCTCCGACAGTGATGCAAATATAAGCATGTTCCGCCCGTGAAAATCTCCCTCATTAGATCCAAGATGTCAAGTAAATGGCGGTCAGAGCAAACACAGGCACAGATGTGCTTTAATCCTGCGGAGAGAAAAATCGGAGGCCTCATCCTCGGCTCTAATGCCTCTTCCAGATGCTCCCGAGTCACTCCTTCACTCCCCCATCTTCATTTATCTTCACCTCTTTCTTTCTTTGATGTGCAGGTTCTTCAGGAGGAGACGGCGATTCCGGGTAGCGACCTGAACCTTATGTATCTGAGTTCACGGGCGGCTGGCTACCGGCCAGTGCTAAAGGTGATCATGACCCAAGCCACCATCCCCTTTAACCTCATGAAAGTGCATCTGATGGTGGCAGTGGTGGGACGCCTCTTTCAGAAGTGGTTCCCCGCAGAACCCAACCTGTCCTACACCTTCATCTGGGACAAAACAGATGCATACAACCAAAGAGTCTACGGCCTGTCAGAGGCTGTGGGTAAGTAACCTCAGAAACTTTTTTTTTTTGACTTTTCAATATTGAAAGCACAATTAAATGTGAAAAGTTTTTCACTTTCATCCAATTATATTTTTTCGTAAGATTCTGTTACTTGGGTGTTAATTGATGCAGCATCACACCTCCAAACTTTCCAAAAAAAGCCTCACAATTAACAGCATTTTTACGTCTTTACTAATATTTAATATTAAGTCAGCTGGTGTTGAGCTTATAAACAACCACCTCACTATCACATACTGTTTTTTTTTTTACTGTTTCAAGGAATAATATAATTACCCTCTGTAGAAAGCCTGATTTTGTTACATGCAAGAATGTAGATGTGCTTAATTACCCGTGCCACTATGACAGTTGCATTATGAGATGTCTCCTTAAATATACCTATGCAAATAGGAACTGTAAATGTAAAACAAAGCAGTTATGATTAAGGCCAACAATAGCACAGGAAGCAAGATTTCTTCACCGTGGCATTTTTAATGCTGACTGTATTTTGTAGCTTGTGTGATTACCCATCAGCAAAACCACAGAGAACAACATGCCTCTTTCTGTTCTGAGGAAGGTCAAGGCGAATCTGTGGCTTTGTTTTTCACTTAAGCGTTGAGAAAGACGGCCAGCTGCTGATGACAGTGCCTCAGTTTATTTTCAGCTGATGATGTGGCAGGCAGTAAGCCAGACTAAACTAGACATGCTTTTCAGCACCTTACATAAACAAACTCACAAGATGTTGAACCACAAAAGACATGTTTTTTTCACAAAATCAGGAATGCATTCTGCCTTTACAAAGTGAACTGTGTAAAATTGTAAACAGGTTAGCTAGGTCTCATGAGTATTGATTGGCTTTCACCTTCTCATCAGGCTTTGCTTTGCCAATTGCATTAAGCAGGTAATTTTTTGCCCAACGAATAGCAGTGCGCTTATTGATTCTCTCTGGGGGACATAAGGTCACTTTCTTAATATGATCGGCTGAAAACGGTTATAAATTTAAAACGATTTGCACCTGGTGAAGCGCAGATCTGTTATGAGATTTACTGAAGTTATGATAGAGACACTGCAGTGTTCAGGCAGGCTGCAGTAAAGATGAATTGATATTGTGTAGGACATCTGATTAGGCCCTGGGAACGAGTGTGGTTTATCAGCCCAATGTTTATATGATGATTTATCTGCATGCGTCTTAATGTGGTGTTTAGACTTAGTCTGTATTGATTACTTTCTCAAGCAGTTCTCAAGAAGTCTGTATTTGATAGGATGTTTATAGGATGTATTTGCATACATGAATAACACAAATCTGTCTCTCTCCAGTGTCTGTGGGATTCGAGTATGAGTCCTGTTTGGATCTGATCTTGTGGGAGAAAAGAACAGCCATCCTCCAAGGTTACGAACTCGACGCCTCAAACATGGGAGGATGGACCCTAGACAAGCACCACACTTTAGATGTTCAGAATGGTAAGCCAACCTCTGACCTCTGACTTCTCTAATGAATAACACAAAAATAATGCACTCCTACACTATAGTTTTAATATGCACAGCACCATAAGTCACATTGATCTTGGCAATCAGCTGAAATCATGTGTTTACCCACGCACTCCTAAATATCAACAAAAATCAATTAAAATACACTTGCGTTACCTCTCCTTCCCCGTCTAAAAGCGGCCCATTATCTGCCTGTTAAAAGTTATTAACATGACATGGGTATAAAACCTTTAATAAGGAGTAAATGAGTGCTAATTCGTGTCATTGCTGTTAAATGACGTTGATGAAGTGTAGCTATAGCGGCACAGCTTTCTTATTGTCTCAGGCATGCCAATGAAGAGACATTTGACATTTCCATGTGAGTGACCTTCACCCAGACGAAGCAGTCTGGAGTGCTCTCTGCAGCAAACATTTATGGCCACGTGTCATTGGGGAGAGACTGCCTTGATGAATTCTTAAGGAGTCTCTCATCCCTCATCTTGGCTTTAAAAGGGTGATCAGCAGAGGTTGTCCCCATGTACCTTGCTTAAAGGTTGAACCTGTTTATCCTTGAGCCCTTTCATGGGGACATGATGAGCTGCTCTTAGATCACAGTTTCCATAGCCTTCTAAATATAGTTCTCCTCACCTTTCCGATGGTACATTTTTGTTGTGAGCCCCTACTGAAACAGAAATGTCCACTGTTTTCATTCTTAAAGCGGTTCTTCAAAAACAAAAAATTTACATTGCTCATCTTCATGTTGTTCCAGCCCAGTATTGTTTTCTTTCTTCCAGGAGATAATATGATGAAGATGAACAGACCAACTTTTGTTATTTCCCCTCCACTGCTCTTAAATATAATGACACATGTTTGATCCATGCAACTAGTTTATTTCAGAGCCTCAGCAGAGGGGAAGATTATCAATAAATAGTCTCTTAAATTTTGGTCTTCTTGTATGATATTGCTTCACGTGTCATGGAAAATATATATAAAGAGAGAAGAAAGCACAGTGTTTTCACCGCAGTATGTGAGCTCGGACACATAAAAAAAGTAAGAGAAGCAAAAAATCTGTTCCTCTCTGGGACAGCAGCAGACATTGATGGACAGCTGGGAGCTGGTGAATCCATGCGGGCAGGCCATAAATTACCCAATGAAGTGAGCCTCTGATGGAGGTATGTGAGCATGCCCAGTCCAACATAATGATTGTGGAAATGAACTCTCTGGAGCGAAACACAGAGGGCGTTGAGGAATTGTACTAGTCAGTTTAACTAAATCTGAGAGTGAGTGTAATATACATTATAGATACAGTATGTGTTTAACATAGATACAATCATTAATAAATCAACTTAAGGCCTTGCTCTACTCCATTTCTTCTGTCAGGGTTATCAAATACTAAAACAAAAATGAAAACTGGTGGTTTAAAAGAGAGTAAACTGAAAAAAATTAAACGAACTATAAACAAAATAAAACTAAAAACAAAGGTTGAGAAGCTAACTGAGACAAAATAATCAACAAAAATAAATAATGATTTGAGCAGTCATCAAGCACTCATCACATGTCAGAATAATCTGACCTGTCTGTCTGTGTGGGAGAACACATCCCACAGGCAATATGGCATGATGAGATGCCAGTAATATTTTCTTACACTGACTCAAATGAATTTGCAGTGACTGGTAGGAAATGGCAGAGTACTCTTTATTCTGTTAGAAACAATTAACTTTCATTTAACTTTTGTGCAATGATTTGGATAGCTTCTCCATTTTATGAGTGCACAGGCATATTGTTTTTTGAATGTTTTGCTTTGTGTATTTAAAGGTTCAAACTCTGATGCAGCTTTGTTTCTTTGTAACTTAAATGCTGCGCTTTCTATTGCATTCACAGGGAAAAAATGAACCGCTAGTAGTCCACTCTCTTTTTGTTGTTGTTGGCATCTTGAGTGACACTAAGCCCTCTTTTGCTTCACTGGCTGAGAGCCAGCTGTCCGTACAAATTCCAACGGTCTTTCATCTCCTCTCCATGCCTGCTGCCCTTGCTTCGTCCCTGACCCCCCTCTACCCACCAGCCACTATACCTCCTGATCCCTAGCATATCCAACTGTCTGGTTAGTAAGGCACCTGTCCCACCTAGAGCAATACACTGCTGCAGGCCATTCAAGCTCTGTTGGATGTCATTGATTCATGATTGTGGATCCTTAATTCCACAGTTCAAGCCATCAGTGCTGGATGTGTGAGGAAGAGAGTTAGATTTCTAAGGCTTCTTAATAATAATAATAAAATAAATGTGCTGCTGTATTCAGTTTCAGTTTGTTATTTGAGATGCTGAAACAAAATACCATATATAAATATTACAAAAAAAGAACATTTGCAACTAACTGAAAATAAATTTTCATTTTTAAAAAATGCTAAATTAAAACTGAAAAAAATGTATCTAAATAAAAACATTAAAAAATGACCAAAGCATTTTATTTGAAAATAAAAGATAATTAAAAATATTAATGCATTTTAATATAGAAATATTTTATATTATAATTAGTATTACAATATTATAATTACTAATAATAATAATGTTGTTGTTACCATTATAGCATTTTAGGTAAACACTTTCCCTGTACAGTATTTAGTGGAAGGAGGCTCTGTCTCCCATCACTCTTTCAGAGCAGCACAATGTCATTTGAGAGCACTTATTACTGTCAGTAGTCTCAAAATGGCTGCAATGGCCTAATAGAAATTAATAGTATCTATCCAGGTCCATAAATGTTGAACGTTTAGTGTGTGCGGCGAGGGAGCTACAACGTATGTAATTGTAAGTGTCCATCTGAAATGTGTGTAGCTCCAAGCTTTAGGCTTGAGAGTCTTTCAGTGTACCTATATTCTTGTCTAGTTATAATGAAAGGAACAGAGTAATAAGACCTACAGTAATATCCTCTGGGGTTTGGTTAAGTGTAGGAGTGTTTGTTTGCATTAGCTTCCCGTCTCTGGTGACCTCACCCCGTCACCACACTTTTCATGCTGTCTCACGGGGAAAACACATGCATGCTTACATCCAGACAACGCCCAGCCACAAACTAAAACACACACTCGTACTAATGTAGCGTCCTCCATCTGCTTCACATTCACAGCCTTTTCTAAAGAAACTAAGTTAATCTACAGTCAGCCAGTCATTATCACTAAATAAACCAAGACAGGTTGATCAGGACCCGACAGGAAGCGGAAACATGAGACTAGCACAGCTGTGTAGGAAATCTTTGCCAATTACAGTTTAGCGATCACTATACAAAAGTATTTGACCGCACAATTCCGTGATTGAATAATCCTAGCTGTGTAATAAGTATTAATACAGTATTTGCACTGGCATCTAGACCAGGGCTGATTTTATATTGACACAATTGGCAAGTCAAAGGCCCTGTTCCAAATGCCTCACTTGATGTGCATTTGCAATGGTCAACTCGTGTCCATGAAATCCACAAGATTTTAAGATGTCCCATTTGTTTTTTCAACTTCAGAAAGGTGTTCATGGGTGCCCCTTAGCGGCTATTATATGCTCAGTGTGGAGGAGGACTGCTGGATCCTCCATACAGTAAAAATATTTATTACATTTCCATATGTAAGTATATATGACCTATTCGAATTTGCAACAACTTCAAAGATTAACATATATATCTATGTGTAATGCATTTTTGGACATATATGTCATGTAAATGTATATCCATCCTAAAACCTGTCAATAAATGTTGATCTTATATAAGTAAATAGAAAAGACAGACATGCTTTGTTTTGCATTTATTGTGATAGGACATAACAGACAGACAGGAAGTGAAGTGGTAGAGAGAGGGGGATGGGACTGGGAAAGGTCGTCGAACTCTTGTCACCGAAGCTCAACCGTGTTACATGTCGAAATGCTGCTCCAACAATAGACATGCATTTAAAACATTTATTACAGAAACATGTATAAATAAACAGATTTTTGTATATATGGTTGCTAAATATAATACTATGTAAAAATCATCATAAAGACATTATTAATCTAAGTACATATACATTAGTAAAATATATAAAATCCCCATACTAAAATTTGTATAGCTTCTTTTATCCAGAATATGTACGTATGTAAAAATAATATAGGGCCTATAGGTAACATATGACAACATCACTCTTTAAGGGATAGTTCATTCAAAAATGAAAACTCTGTCATTAATTACTCACCCTCATGTCGTGCCAAAATTAAATCCAAGAGCTTTCTGACCCTGCATAGACAGCAATGCAACTGAAACGTTCCCAGGTCCAAAAAGACACAAAAAGCATTCTCGTAGCTTCATAAAATTGATGTCACATGGACTTTTAAATATGTCTTATGTACATTTCTGGGCCTAGGAACATTTCAGTTGCATTGCTGTCTATGCAGGGTCAGAAAGCTCTCGGGTTTAATCAAAAATATCTTAATTTGTGTCTTGAAGATGAACGAAGGTCTTACAGGTTTGGAACAACATGAGGGTGAGTAATTAATGACAGAATTTTCATTTTTGGGTGAACTATCCCTTTAATATAAGCGATATGTGTCATATATTACATTTCTGTGTGGGATTAGGTGTTGGGACAGAGCCCAAATGAAACTCTGATCTTACTGTGCATGCATCATAGTGGTTAGTTAGTCTTTAATTTATTAGTCATCAACTATGAAGATTCTCAAGCAGGCAGAGTTAAACCGACAGTAAACAGGGTGGTTAGATGGGGATGAGTAATTTTTTCTCTCTTAAAGTAATGCCAAGTCCCCTCCTTTTCTCCCTCTCTCTGTCTTGACCTGTGGGCTCTGATAAGGCTTGGGAAGTCTGTGTTTGTGTTCAGCTTTGGATGTCCACATACCACAGCTAGCACAGGCTCCAGTCAGGCGTGCAGAATCCCCTTGCTTATGGAGAGCCCTCCCACTTCCACCTGCTGCCTTAATGTGCATATATATATATATATATATATGTGTGTGTATTTGTGTTCCACTCTAACCTTCTTTACCACACACGTACAAACATACACATGAAAGTGGCGTAATCGCATTTTGACTCCATCTTTCCATCCCTCTCAGTCTCTTTTTCATTTTTACCTGAAGGCCGCTGCACCCACATTTGCCTCTCACCTCACACACACACAAGCGCTCACACACTCAGACACAGCAAATTCAGCCACGCTAGACTTTACTGCCCTTTCTAAATCCCATTGAGTTCAGCTTTAGTCATGTGCAGGCATGTAATGCAACTTTGAATCTGGCTGCATGAGCCAAGCGCACCTCGCTCTCTGATGTGGACCACCACAGCCTGCGGGGCTTACCTGCATCCTCTCTCGCTCTCTCTCACCATCTCAGCCTCTGATTCCTTTCATCTGCCCTTATCAGCCTCTGTCAGTGCTCAGCCACTGTACCTCCCCTCCTTCCACCTAACAGCAGGAGGTCAGGGAGAGAGATTCAGACACCTCTCTTTGGGACTGCAATTACTTCCAGTCAGGAAATCTTCAAAGACAGAGTGTGTGATTGAGGGAAAGCATGTTCGCAGATTTGCTCCTTGTTTTTTCTGCTATGCTGCATGTGTGGTACAGACACTCTGGACCAAAAAATAAATAAAATAAAATAAAAAGCATCACCTGCTTATTACTAGTTTTGTCCTGACTCCGAACACACTGTTTTCCCATTATTCAAATTGACTTTGGACCTGTCGGGAAGAAGTTCATGAAATATTAATGACAAAAAAACGGCAGAGAGATGTGAGAAATGAACACACAGGAGAGGCAAATGATTAAATTAAATTGATTTTGGTAATACTCGATGACCACTAATCGCACTCTCTCGACACATACACACCCACACGTGCTTCATGCGGCTCCGCAAAGATTTATGGCTGCTTTTCCATACAGTTTTTATGTATTTTTCAATTAGCTGACACAGTGGCTATGACTGCGAAGATAAACAAATCCTTTGAGAAATGATGTATTGCTTTAAAACACCAAAGGCCTGGAATCAAAAGTTTAGAAAACCAATACATAAAGTACTTTTTATATATATATATATATATATATATAATGCGACAGTTTTCAGTCTGATACAATTTTTATTTAAATACATCTCGCACATATTTGCAGAGTTATCAGATTCTAACAAAAGAGAGGAAAAAATAAATATTGTCTGAAGACAGAGAGATTGAAGGAGTTGTTGAGACAAAAGAAGTGGAGTAGAAGACAAGACATTAAATGGTACGCTGAGAGAAAGAAAAGGAGGCAGTGACAGATGGTTTGTGAGGCGTAAATGGAAGAAAATTGAGTAGACTACAGCTTCAGCTCTATAATCTCATCCAGTTTCTGACCCAGCATAAACACAGCAGCTATAAACTCCAATTCAGCCTTTTATTGGCAAATCACTGCTTTCCACTCATAACCTGTCCCCTTTTGTCAGATTTTTATATAAACACACGTCATGCATATCAAAGTAACGAGTACACACAATCATTATGAGCTGAGGGCTGTCTCTCTGCATGCCTGAATGAATAATCCAGCACGTCCCACGTCAAGAGCCGTTCCCAATCTGGGGCTGGTCATAATCTGTATATGTGTAATTGAAGACATTCATTGTTGTGCGTGTGGGTGTACGTACATCCGCTCTCACTACAATTTCCAAGCCCTCAGATCAAACAGGTGTGGAGTGGGTTTCATTACTGTAATGTGACCGCAAGTAATTTGCGTGAAAGAGCGACCAGTATGCATGGCTCCGATTAGCTATCGAAAATGTGTTTTGGTGTGTGTGTATATCTGAAGCGACCTCCCTCGGAGAAGCTCGGTTTGAAGTCAAGGTTGTGGGTCTCTCCCAGGGCCAACGAGCCTCCCTTGTCCAATTTGTCTTTGTTAGTGGAGCATCGCTACAGAGTAGCCTAAAAGTACTTCAGAAAGCAACCCTCCATCTACGTACCTCCATCCCTCTCGCTCTTTCGGCCAATCCCTCGCTCAATGGCTTAATCGATGGTGGGTGGTTGATCAGAGGAGGAGGTATATTGAGATTTATGGGGACGTTTAGACCGCGATGCGGCTGCTGTGTGGACCAGTGCCCAAGCACACCCGAGAGGGGGCTTAAGATGGCGTCATTGATCTCACTCATAATTAGCGCACAGAGGAGCTAGATGCAGAATTCCAGCACGTTGCCCGATGTGAATAATTTAGCGAGCACAGCATGAAGTCATCCTTTGAAGTGCAGCTTTGAAGACCCCCCCACCTCAGTCTCGAACACCCCGCCGTTTTCAAAGCAACTCCCAAAAAGCAGCTAACTGTGTTCGCAAGGACGCTTTCAGAAAACATTCTATTGACTTGGACACTTTGAGTTCACCTGCACACTTTGACTTGATGTGTGTAAGAACACTTCCTCTCACTCTCTTAAATGTCTTTGGTTCTGTTCAGTCTTATCTGTAACACACACGCGTGTGCGCAAAGCAAACCTTCCTCTCCAAAAATCGCACACAGACGCTCACATTCTCTGTTTTGGACGCACACTCTTGCGCTGTTCCAAAACGGTGAGCTGACTACACAGAAGGCGGCAATTTAATTATTAATTAGAAATAAACGTATATTTCATTCACATTGCTAAAAATTGCTCAGTGTAATTAAAATGAAGTTAATTTGCAAAAAAAACAATAAACGCCATCTTTAAAAAATGAACTAACTGCTGTGCATTATTCTGCACATATAGCACGATCTGAACCCTAAACATGTTTTGTCAAAAAAGTCAGTATTTTCCACTTTCAAGGCATCCCGAGTTCACGTTTTACAGCAGAAGCCAATAAGTGTATTCAGATCAGGTGACAAGGCTGCAAGTCAATTCGAAAAGATGCGCTGAGAGGAGTTTCGTCAAGGCTGACTAAAAGTGATCGAGAATGGATAATTTCGACAAACTTGTTGAGCCCGTGATTTCTTCTTCAGGGCGTAAAAGGAAAACAAAAGCTGAAACTTTTTCATGGAACCTTGCAAAAGCAGTATGTTACAGTGGTGAGGGAAAAGCTCCCTGTATTGCGTGTAATCACAACAACAAAGTTTGTCAGGCGTCTACATTGTCAGCTGAGGAGATTACAAAGATTAAACAAGTGTTTTTGTTAAACTCTGAAACATGAAACGTGGAGTTATCTGCTTTTGCCAAAAAAAACACTGTTGGAGTTATTGGCTTTTGCTAACAAATTTTTTATATATAAAAACATACTTTCAATTAACTTTAATTTTGTAAGTTACCTGTATTTGAGTTATTATTACTTAATCAAAACAACCCAACTGCAGTTTGATTGATTTTCAAACTGAATTCACAATAATAAATAAAAATGGAGTTATCTGTTTTTGCAAATGAACTCTTCAAATGAGCTGTGTATTTTTATGCTACAGACCATACTAAAACCAGTTGAGTCAAGTCTCTCCAGTACGTAGTACCTTTTGTTTGTCACACAAGTTTCTGCTAATGTCCATGAATAATCCAGCACATCCCACATCGTGAGCCATTCTCAATTTGGGGGCTGACATGATCTGTATATAATTGAAGACATTCATTGTTGTGCATGTGGGTGTACGTATATCCGCTCGCATTTCCAAGCCCTCATACGGCAGATCAAACAGTGCGGTGTGGGTTTCATTACTGTAATGCGACAATCTTTGTGCGAGTTGTGTATTTTCATGCTTCACACTATATTGGAACCAGTTGAGTCGAGTCGCTCCAGTGCGTAGTGCTATTTGTGTGGCATACAAGTTGCTGCCGATGTAGAGCATTCTGAATTGGACACTTCTGAGGTTCTGTGACGGTTCTGATGTAAGCAGCGTAGCAGCTAGGTTTTGCAGTACAACTTCTCTCTCTCCTTCTGGGTGGAGGGCTTGTGCTGAGAAGGCAGTAGGAAGTTAGTGGAGTTCACAGTTGACAGGAGACTTGTGGTGGACTCTAATTTGAGCACTCACAGTGGATGACAGCGGTTTGTGGTGGCACATGTTATTTCTGCTCCGTCTACGAATCGCTTGTCTCTCCCTGATGCCCTCTGTCTCCATTCTCTCTCTCTGTCTTGTTTGCTTTCTCTATGGGAACCGAGAGCCAGCAACACCATTAAATTCAGCACGCTGTATGAAATTCTGAGGCCTAGCTTAGCAGGTGTCATGTATCCTCAGCTCTCTGTGCTGGTTCTTGCCATTTAATGTGATTTATGTGCTTCTGCTAAGAATATGAATGTGAATGCAAACTCTGCCTGACAACGGGAGTGTAGGATATTTTATCTTTTTCATTTTAACATTTTCATATCTCATTTTCCTTATTTCTGGGCTATCATAAGTGTCAGGCCAGATATTTTGAGTTTCTTGTGGGGTAGTTCATCTTGTATTTAAGGATTCCCTGGTTTCTGTTTGCTAAATGAACAGTTTTACTGTAGTGCTGTTACATTTATGCAGTATTGACCTGTTCAAATGAATGGAGAAAACATGCTGAAGCAACATGCTCTTTCAACACACTTTACATTTCAAAACTGGTTGTTAAAAGTTAGCGTTTCTTCCATCGTGAAAGCAGGTAGCTATTCAATAGCTTGTAAATTCCTTATTGACCATAGCTGCACATTTATTACAATTTCAAAGGCTTGCTGACTCGTATTTTTAAAATATGATAATATTACATAGACTTAACTATTTGGAAGGTATTTTTATTAGAACCTATTAGTGGAGAGTTAGACGTCAACAAACAGACATGCTCATTTACTAAATGTGAATGTGCCAGTGAGCACATCGGCGCTGATGCTTGTATTCCCTCCTCCAACATTTAGCAATTCCCTTTCATAAATCATGAAGATATTGCTGTCTATAAATGCACGCTTTAGTGATGGTTCCTGCTGACCCTCCTCTCCTGGTGCCCCCTTGATCCTAACCAGCATTAAAAAAAGATCAAAAAAACTCTTCATACCTTTTTTTTCACTCTAGGGCCTGATAAAAGACCCCCTGTGTTCTACTTATTGCTAACCTGAGGCTTGATCTTTCCTGCCCGTTACAGGCTTCAGTCACCGTGTTTTTCAAAAAGTTTACAAGAACTTTTGTAAGCTTTTTCTGGAAGTAATTTTCAGATTTCCCAGAGTGTGTAACAGTTGTCGAAATGTTTGAGGGCATGTTTTCTCCTCTGTTAACTTCATAATTTATTGTTACTGTCATTAGTTACTTATTGTCGTTTACCAATTTACACATTTTTATTTGGTATATGTATACAATTCCAGCCTCTCATAAAACAAAAGAAAAATCAGTGAACAGTACTAGTAATGCTGCTGTTGGAGGAACAAGGTAAGGGCATAAGGGAAATGATGGGGCAGCAGTGGAGTCTGGTGGGGTTTAGTCAATCTGGTGTTGCTATTAGTGGACCATTAAAATATGTCCTGAGGGAGAATATTAAAGCACAACATTGACGATCAAATCCAAACCTGGGGCCAAGCGAGCTCATCACACAGCCCAAACCCACACCCTGTGGCATTTCCACAGTGATTAACGTGTGCACAGACAAATATACAGCGAAACTATCAGATACATGCTTTTCCCCACATTCACTCGACCTTACAGGCATGCAAATTCACAATTGCTGTGGTTATAGGAGTTAAGCGGGGTGTATTACCTGGATTCAGAATTGAAGAGGTGCAGTCAGATAGAAAAACAGGAAATAACTTTAGTCACGATGGGTAGTGACTTGTTCACGCACAGTTTGGTGACACAGTTAGTCTTAACTGGTTTGTATTTAACATTAATAATGCTATACCTGTTTTCACAGGCAAATGTTCTCAGAATAAAAGCTTAAAACAAGTTTACAAAAGTCTGAAAAGAGTCCACAGCAGTTTGTGAAATCATTTTAACAGTGTGTGAGGGGATGAGTATTAGTTTTTCATTCGGAACTAATAAGAGGGAACAAAAACAAAAATATATATTGATGTAGTTTTTATTTTTTTAAACTTACTGTGATGCACTCAACAGTCATTTCATCATGTGATTCGATTAATCGATTTGCTTAAGTTGCCAGTGCCATATAATCATTCTGGCAGCATGTGTTTGGGCTGTTTATTGATTCTGAACTTCTGCCAGATTTCCCCCTTTTCTCACTGCTGAATATATTAGCACTTGAATTATCAGAATGCTACATTACTTTATGCCAGATGGTTCTGTGAACCAGTTTGAAAAACGGCAACACCCTTTGATAGCATTACATTAAGGTGAAAAACATCTGAGAATAAAATATTCAAAAGCAAAAATTAATTACTGTTTAAGAAATGCTAATACGTAAGATATGAAGCAGTTCTTTTTTTCCTAATTGTTCGTAATATCAATTTGATGTTTCCTTGTTTATTTCTGCCTAATTTATTTAATTAAAAAGATAAAAAATAGTCATTTAATATCCTATTTAGCCAAAGGTATAGATAAAGAGGTAGAATACTAAATGAACTAAACAGATCTCTTGTTGTGCATGGGATTTATAGGTTATTATAGCAGTAATGAGATGCTGCATAGATAAACTGTCCTCTCATTCACTAAACGGGTATCGCTGATTACATTTTTATGGCTCATTCTTTTTCTATGATTATTGTTTGATTAGTCTGGTGTGGTCTAATGGTTTGAGATTCAGGCTGATAACTGAAAGGTTGTAGGTTCAATCCCTGAACTATTGCATTTCTAGCAATGAGCACAGCCTATCCTCAGGTTGCTGAAGGGGGGGTTGTCAGGTACACACACACAAACTATTAAGTCTGTGTTTGCAGCTTTCCAGACAGGCTGTCAGTGAATGTTTTGTCTGTGCTGGTCTGTATACATAATAATGCATATATACAGAGCAACACAGACTGACAGCCTGTCTGGAACGTTCCAAACACAGCCTTTTGAACTTACTTATCCAATCATATTAGAGTACTGGATCTAACTGTTGACTATTGTATATCAAACACATAAATGAACATTACATCATCAGAATCACTGTTATGGATATTCATTAGATCATGCTATAAATGTTTTATTTGCCTCTTCATCTTTGCAAATTCAGCTCCGTGATGATATACTATACAGTTGCTCACCCACACAACCCTCTCTTCCTGTCCCGCAGGCATCATGTACAAAGGCAACGGTGAGAACGTCTTCATCTCCCAGCAGCCTCCAGTGATCAGCACCATTATGGGTAATGGGCGCAGGCGCAGTATCTCCTGCCCCAGCTGTAATGGCCAGGCTGATGGCAACAAACTGCTGGCTCCAGTGGCCCTCGCCTGTGGATCTGATGGCAGCCAGTTCGTCGGTGACTTCAACTACATCAGACGCATCTTTCCCTCTGGAAACGTTACCAGTGTTATGGAGCTGAGGTAAGAAACGCAAGCTAGTACATTAAAAAACAATATAATGTAGCCTTTGTGCTAATGATATGAACACTGCGTGTTGTTAGACTGTAATATGGGGCACTCAGCCCAGTGTAAGGCTCATGTGGTCCGAGAAGAACGTGCTGACAGTGACAGAGTTCTCGTCTGTAGAGGGTGACTCATTACTGGTGCTCTCGCCCCCTTAAGCCAAGAAGAAATGCATATTCCCATACCTTGCTTTTTTATGATTCACCACAAGCCTTCTATTGAGCTCGTCCAGCCCACATCAAAGGCTGTGTGTGTGCGTCTGCGTGTGTGTTTATTTACTGAGCTCAGAGAAATAACAGTGTTTATCTCTCAGAGTTTTTCTGCCAACTAAACAAAGTTGTTTTTGTTTCTTCAAAGAGATTAATCAGAGATTTTTAATATAGCCGTAAAGCTTATAATTTAAAGAAGCTGTTGATTCTAAGTATGTTTGTTCATTCATTGAAATGTAATTGTATTTTGTTGGTTGCAGGGCATTTTATATGCCACCAAATCTATTGTGGTTTAGTTTAATTTCAATTTCAGTTGACATTCAAAAACTCAAATCTCATCATTTAGGAGTTTGCATACAACTGTTGGCAGCACAAAGTGAATATAAAAAAAATAAATGCAATTGCAAGCTAAAATGTAAATATATGGAAAGGAGTTTTGTAGTATATCTTAGTTGTTATTTTTGGTAAACTCAAAAATTAAATTAAACTCAAAAGCCCCAGTCTCCACTCACTTTCAATGTATGGAAAATAGAAGTCTGCACATAATTAACTCCTTTTACGTTCCACAGAGGATACAAACACATTCAGATTTGGAGTGACATGAGGGTTAGTAAATGATGATACTTTGTCTTTAACAGGAAAATATCTCCAAAAAGCTGTCAAATGTTCCATCTCTATAATAGAAAAAAATAGTTTTGATTGTTCAGTATGTATTTAAAAAAAGAAAGAGTGGTGATAGTGATTTAATAATCTAAACTATCTGAAATATTCAAAGTATATTCCCTCCTGACTGTGATCACAGTGTGTCTATAATCTAAACACCATGAAGTGCAGAGCTGATACATTACAAGCATGAGGTGAACACATGTGCCCTTTTCTTTCAAACCTCAAGACCTGTCATTTCCTTTCCTTAGATCTAGAGTGGGCTCACACATCCACAGAGAAAGAGACACGTATATATTCTTTCAAAGTGCTCTCAGGGTTCCTCTATATGAAATCAGAGCCGTGTCTCGGGTCTTTTATAGACTCTCGCTGAAATGATCATAAATTCTTCCCTCACACTCGGCGGGGCCTAGAGGGCCCTCCATGTCACTCTCCACTCTCCTGCAGCACCTCATTTAGCCATTGCGGTGATACATGACCGCTACCTCTTATCTCCTCTCTTTCCTTATCTCTTGTTCCTTTCTCTTTTGGCCTAAATCGTCTGTCTCGTCCTTTTAGCCACCTCTCGTTTTCCATCTCATGTTTTCCCTGCCTGTGTCTTTCTGTCATTGACACTTACTGTATTTTTAACCTTATCTTATCATCTTCCGTTCCTTCCATCTGCCCCCAACTTGATACCCGCGCAAAATCTCTCATATGTGCGCTCACACGAGGTCTCTATAAATGGCCCAGCACTTAACAGGTTTCAGTATCATCTTTGTGTCTGCTGCTCCTGTAAATTAAATTCCTTCATTAAAGCCGTAAAACACATGGATGAAGCAAATGAAATGGTGGTCCTCTGTGTGACATATTCACAGCGTGGCTTCTGTGCGGCTAAAGGCAATGTTTAAGGAATTGCTTTTCATTGTCTGGGACACAATCAATTTGCTATTATGGGCCAGTTAACCTCAGCGTGTGCTGTGAGCTCATACTGTTCTTCAGTTCCCAGGTGGAATATTCACACATCCAACTCCGTTTAAGAAACAAGACAAAGTACAGCTAACAGGCCCGTCTTGCTGCATTATATCCCATCTATGTGTGAGAAGGAGAGATTAATATATGCACACCTGTTTTTTTCCCTTTCTTGACAAGATTTATGTGCTTCTGCTGTTTTACTCTCTCTCCCTTTTCTTATCTCTTATTTCTGCTCTTTTTTTCCTCTGCTACCCTAAGAAATAAAGATTTCAGACATAGGTAAGCCATTACAACTCTCTCACAGATGCACAGCCCCTTTCAGTCTGGTTGCAGGCCATTTTTTAAAGTGTTTGTCTCTCCATAAGTGTTGTGGCATGCCATCAGAAGTAAATGTAAATGTGTGTCATCTGCTTCAGATGTTTATGAAGTACCAGTGACATTTTGTGATAATTCTTAAAGTTTGTTTGATTTTCTTGGTATTATTTAATTCACATACTTAATTTGCTTTAAAGCTCATTGCCCAAATCTCTAATACATTGAGGTTTGAAAGACTAAGACCACTAGATTTTTTTTTTTTTATATTATCAGCATAACAATTTAAGTTTAACTGAAACCTAAAAATGTGTCATTCACTCTAGCTGGATGATTTCCACATGTTTGTGTAAAACCTGATCATGTGAACCAGCATAATTTTAAAAGCTTCCAAAAAGAATTCCATGTATACAATGGAAGGAAATCTGAACGTTTATACAAATAACTCAGATGGTCAGTTTTTAAATCAATTGCTTTTTATATCCAAGATTTTCAGTGTGGTCTTATACTTTGGGCTTTACTATATATTTAGGAGATCTTCAGATGTTTTTGTTGATGGTGCAGGAATGGAGTAGATCCCTTGGAAACACTACTGTACAGGTTATGACAACAGATCTGAATTCCTGACAAAATCATTAGAATAATTCAACATAATGGCTATAATTTTTCTTCAAACACGATCTTAGTATGTCAGTGGTTTATAAATCAACATCACAAATCCCATGGGGAAGTTCCCATGTCTTCCCAACACAATGAGAAATTCCTTTCAGCTCTTTTGTCTGGCTCTGTGAAATCTCTTTCTCCACTTTTGTGGATATAAGGGTAGCTTAGCTAAGGCATTTATGTAGAACTCAAAAAAAATATTTTCTTTTAATGTGGCTTATTGCATAAACCAGAAAGACAAAAGATACCTCATGTAGCTTAGAAAGAATGAGTTTGTTTTTTGAATTTCGTCTGCGCTTTGTTCTGTGGCCAAATCGGTCAGAAAAGACTTAAGTAAAATACACAGACGTCCATTTTAGCTGACACTGGTGTAGACCTGTTTTCTCAGGAAGGATTCAGGACAAAAACCTCTCCTGACAGGTCTCCAGTACTTAAGTTAACTACTCCAACTGTATCCGCCCTGGACAAGCAGGAGTTCCTGATAAACACTGCAAATAGGCCCTCATCATCCCACACATGTTTGAATAGTTCCAGTTGAGGGGTGATGTACAGAGTGCAGTAGATGTTGATATCCTACATTAAGTTCTTTTCGAAACCTCTGTAGGGTTTAATCGCAGACGTATGGAGCTCATGAATGGAAATAAATGCAAGTAATTTGAAGTGGCGAGCCAAAGCCATTAGAGCCTGTTGAATAAATTTGCAACCAGGGATAAATTTAGGAATCCCATGGACATGCTAACCATTCCTCTCCGTCTCCTACCAAATCATTTAAAATGGAATTAGAGGCCAACTTCGCTATATGGTTGCACCGTGTGTGGGCAAAATGGTTGAATTTAAGTAATTAAATGGGCGTATTTTTAGACATCAATTTTTTCGCCAACATTTCTCAATGCTTCTGAGAAACAAAAACGGCCCATTAAGCATTAATGATTCTGAATTAATAAGTGCTAAGAGTTATTAATTCACAACCACTGTTGCTGGCTGGTGAACATTAGAAGCCACCTAATGGCTAGCCTTCGTCTTCATCTTGTCCCAGATGTCTCGGCCCATCTGTATGTGTCATCAAGGCGCGCCCATATACCCTAATGCTCTACAGAGCCTCATAAATTTAGGAGATTATTGACCCCAAACCTCAGTGTCCTTAAACCAAGCCAACTCTAAGCCGCTTCACTCCCAGAACTCACATTTGTTTCCATTTGGCACAGCAAAATGTTTTATGCTATGTTAGTTTTAGCCTGTTTGATCTTTATTTACTCTTAAGTGTGATGTGGTGTCTGTGCCACATAGCAACAGTAACTAACATCATCCTGAGACCTTCTTAGCCCCTTGTCTGTGTTGGTGGAAGCATGCTGATTCAAATTATGAACAGTGTAATTAGCACATGTGAAAGCTTTATAGATCTACTTTATATTGCTTTTCATTTCTTTTCTGTAAACACGCTTAATCTTTGCTCTAAAACACAATGAGCTTCTTTGCTGAGGTACCTTAGGTGACCTTCACATCGGGAGCATGCCTGTGATGCCTTGAAATCCTACCTCTGTAGACAGCTCACTAAATCTTGGCATAGAGCAAACATCTAATAACTGAAAAAAAGGATCAGTTTAAGCATGGAGCCCCGCATCACACAGCAAATCTGATATAAGATCAGGAACGGAGACTGTACAAAGCAGACGCTTCAGCTACAGCAGCCCACATCTGTTTCAAAACATATCGAAAATGGCCTGCCCGTCAGCCAACCCTCTTGCAAGGTGTCTGCGCGCTATTCTTAGACCTTAGTCGCTTCTAATTGAAACACTGCGACTAGCTGTTGATTTTTTTCAACAGATACATCACTTCATGTTGCTCGCTGGCTTTTTCCTCTGTCGTAAGGGTGCGGGTGGGAAGTGCAAATGATTGAAAGGATGTGACAGTTTGGTGGGCATCATTATGGTTGTGTCAGACGATAGTGATTTCCAGTCATAACGCATTAGGTTCACTCTGACAGAGTGCTCAACTCCTTTCCCCTCTAACCTGCCGGGCTAAACAAGTACATTCACTTCAGCAATAAACACAATAGCTAGTGATCAGTGATCACGTTTCTATACATCTGTAGGCCTTTAACTTTTGACTATAATAGTTTACGGTCAACTTGCACCAACATAAATCTGTTCAGTTATTCATTGCTTCAAGCACTGCTTATTCACCCATTCTTTTGTTGCTGTATCTGTTTGTTCATAAATCATGACTGTTTTTGTATGCTAGTATACTATACTGCTCTTTTTGTAATTGTGGAATGTATACCTTTTGTCCTGTTAGCAACAATCCTGCACATAGATACTACCTAGCAACAGACCCGATGACAGGTCAGCTGTATGTTTCGGACACCAACTCACGACGGATCTTCAGGCCTAAAGCCCTGACGGGAACCAAAGAGCTGCTGCAGAACGCAGAGGTTGTGGCAGGGACCGGAGAGCAGTGTTTGCCGTTTGACGAGGCTCGATGTGGGGATGGAGGCAAGGCCACTGAGGCGCTACTGCTGGGACCCAAAGGTAAAGAGACTGAACGCCCGCTAATCAATATGGACACTAGCTGAACACGACACACTTTTGTTCTCTCTCATGCACACACAAATAGCATAAAAACTCTTTTTGCTATTCAAGTAATATTGGTTTAGTTAAACTTATCAACACGGCAACAGCCAGCTATTAAGTAGTGCACACAGATACACATTTCTTTGAGAGAACTAGAGAGGCCTGTGATCCTCACTGGATCAGAGCACCAGAGGGTTCAGTTCCTTTCCTCTTGATTTTAGCTCTGACTAGATAAAAAAAAAAAACTGCTTCCTGAATATTACTTGCACTCAACATCACTCTTAGCTCAGGAATAATTCACCACCCAAAAGCACATTGTGAATTATTCACCAAGTGCCGCGTCTTCAGTGACCTGGAAACCACAGGGGCAAGCGTGACATGTGTACCAGTCGTGTTTCGCCTGTTTGCTGGTGCAGTGTGTCTATTTGCAGCTGTCACATCTGCCCCCTCTCTACATAGGCATTGCTGTGGATAAGAACGGGTTCATTTACTTCGTGGATGGTACCATGATCAGGAAAGTAGACCGGAATGGCATCATCTCAACACTTCTGGGGTCTAATGACCTCACATCTGCTCGTCCTCTGACCTGTGATACCAGCATGCATATCGGACAGGTATACATTCATGCTCTACGTCACTGTTTAATGCACTTCAATCTTAAATATTAATTTGTCTATTTTTGCTGCCACAAAAGAAAAGCTGCAGCACTGGTAACCTGAATGTAGTATGATTTATGGAGTTGAATTCAGTCCAGTTATGCCACTGGGCTAAAACAAAATATTAGAGGGCAGAAAGGCCAAACTTCGATTTATTTCAGAATGCAATCTGTGATTCTCAGTACAAAGATTCAGCTGTTCAAGCCTGATCCTCTGGCTTTATCACTGAAATGGTGTTAGGATGAGTGGCCTCATTTCAAAGATAAAAGCAAAGGCTGGAAGCAATTGAAACTGTTGCCTCATTTGAACTGGAAGGCACAATTGTTTTTCATGTTGTCCCTAATAGAGTTTTTCAAATGAGATTTGTGAGATTAATTATTAAAAATGCAGTATTATTCTTTTTACATTTTAATATTACTTTGTATTTGTTTTATGATAATTATTAAATGATTTTACTATCCCTGTAAGTAACGGTTTACTATTTAAAAGACCACAACAGAGTTCTAGAGCTTGCAGACTTCAAGCTGTTTGTTTCATTGTTTTCCAGCCAACCACTTATAGTAGACTGCACTATGACCTACTATCTATCCACTAACCTCAAGACATACTTTAAGGCCCAAATCAGGAGCAAAAAGACTGAGCTCAGCCCTCTGTGGTAGCCTCCACCCAAACGAAAGCCAGAGAAACATCCTTAAAGACCTGGAGCTCCCCCCTCTGGCTGCTCTCCCTCTGGTGCTAAAAGCATCTAATCACCTGAGCTCAGTAAGAAAACAAATCATCCGTTAGAATTTCTAGACACAAAGAAAGTAATAGTACAAAAGATGATGAACATGAGATGAAGACTGCAGTCAAATCAGTAGGCTAATAAAAGCTCTTTTATTGTACATTGACTGGTTTGCTTCATGGGGGCCATGACGAGATCACATAATCAGCTACTCCTAGTTTTATATAAGTAACCCCACTATTATAGAGCACCTTCTGGAAGATACGTGATGCTGCATTAATGTTGTTGGGTCTCAGAGCAAGTCCAAGGTGATTGCCATAGTAGCCAGTGCAACAAACAAGAAATTATGTTCTTTGGAAACACATCTCTATTGTGGGTGTGCGAGTAGGACTCTTATTTTTACCTGCAACTTTATTATGAAGAGGGTCTTTTGCTTGAAAAGGGCTGTTATGCAGTGTTTAGTAAAGTTTCTCATCCACATTTTTAGGCAGAATCCATCCTCCCCACTCTTTCTGTTCTCTGGTCTCCCCACCAACCCCATTTGTCTCTGTCTAAGTGATGGAGGTTGGGGATGAGACATAAGGCTGTTGTCTGACATACCCTTGGGTCCAGGCTCAGTGAAGCTCAATGAGGTATGGACAGACCCAGACAGTTGGTGTCAGCCTCACAATTACCCAAACGTTTGCTCTTGCGAGTCATCGATGTGCATCATTAAGGATATATACAGCTCAACCTACACAACTGTCACCTACCTCAGTAAGGCCAATAGGGACAGCAGAAAATAACTCTTGAAGTGCTCTTCAAGGAAATATTGGATTCACTCAGGGTTTTAAAATGTTCATCAGTCTAAATCAAGTTCGTCCCCAGAGCATATAAAAGTACTCTGTCTGCTTCTGAGGCTACCAAGTTGGTCTTTTGCATATCAGGTGTTGACCTGAGAGTTGATAAAACATTTTAGGTGGCATGTTGTGGAGCACCCAAGTAAAATCTGTTTGCCCTGAGTAAAATCTGGTGTTGAGTTCATGCATTATGCAGAAGGTGGAATCACAGACGGGCCATGGCTGAGCAGAGAAAGCTTTTATCCACAGGAGCTGCTGTAGTTCAGAACCATTACGCTTTAATGTGGTGCTCTTCAAAGACGCTTAACCTGCCTGTGTGGCCAGGGTGCAGGTTCAGAGCAGGAAATGAAAGAGTAGAAAGAGAACGAAGGAGAAGAACTGAAGACACCTGGTCTAAGAATGTCCCAGTCATGCCATATAAGTTGATTTCATTGAGAATAAGTCTCAATGAATCCACTCAAAGCTTTAGGAACAGGCTGACAATTATATTGTCAGCATATCTTTGCAAGAGTGAGTTATAGATTATGCCATTGCATAACTTTCCCCCACTGGCACTTGGCAGCATTATTGAAGTTGTCGAGACTGTGAAGAAATATTGAAACCGGATAATTCAGACAGACAAGACAATGCATGATCAAGAGAAGAATTCTTATGCTTTCTCAGTATAAACAATGTCTGAAAGAAAGTCTGTGCTGGGGAACGATTTTATTTTTATTAATAGACGTCCAGACAAGACTGTCCTTCCAAGCCATCTTTAAAAGTCTGGTTGAGGCCAGTCCTCCATGCGGACAGTGTTGTTCTTGGTGTGCTTTTCTTTGCCAGACAGTTGTTCCCTGTAGGCGCTGAGGAATTGCATCCCGTTGCAAAATAAATGACCCAGCGACAGGCAAATCGAATGAACTAGAGGCACCCAATGTATTAAGCCTTCAAAGTAACGGATCCTTCTTCATCAGTGTCAGACCCAAACATCAACTGTGCACAGACTGAGAGAGCAAGGGGGAGATGTAATAACGTGTTTTTGTCTGTGTGTATATCTATGCAAGATTCCGTAAGTGATCCACCTCCCTATTTGATCTGTCCTCTCTGCAGGTGCGTTTAGAGTGGCCCACAGACCTGGCCATCAACCCTATGGACAACTCCATCTATGTGCTTGACAACAATGTTGTACTACAGATAACCGAGAACAGGCAGGTGCGCATTGTGGCAGGCAGACCTATGCATTGCCAGGTGCCGGGCATCGAGTACACCATGGGAAAGCGTGCCATCCAGACCACTCTAGAAGGTGCAACAGCCATCGCTCTGTCCTACAGCGGAGTCCTCTATATTGCCGAGACGGATGAAAAGAAGATCAACCGCATCAGACAAGTCAGCACAGATGGCGAGATTTCTCATTTGGCAGGAGCGCCCTCCGACTGCGACTGCAAGAATGACGCTAACTGTGACTGTTACCAGACAGGCGATGGGTATGCCAAAGACGCAAGGCTAAATGCTCCTTCCTCTCTGGTGGTCTCTCCTGACGGAACACTCTACGTAGCTGACCTGGGAAACATTCGAATCCGTGCCATACGCCACAATCGACCTCCACAAGCCTCTTCAGGTCTTTATGAAGTTGCTTCACCTGCTTCTCAAGAGCTCTACGTGTTTGACTCCAATGGAACACATCAGTATACTATGAGCTTGGTCACTGGTGATTACAAGTACAACTTCAGCTATAGCAATGAGGATGATATCACCGCTGTAACAGATAGCAGTGGAAATACGCTTCGGGTTCGTCGAGACCCCAATCGAATGCCAGTGCGTATTGTTGCCCCTGACAACCAAGTTATTTGGCTGACAATTGGTACAAATGGAGGGCTTAAGACCCTCACAGCACAGGGGCAGGAGTTGGTGCTCTTCACCTACCATGGCAACAGCGGCCTGCTAGCCACCAAGAGCATCCAAATTGGCTGGACCACATTTTATGAGTAAGTGCTTCTATCAATTCCTTTACACTGTAGCAGAGCACATCTCTAAACCTTTATTATTAGATCTTTTTATTTCTGTATTTTTAGAAAATCTCCCCTCGGTTTATGCAGTTTTGGCGGGCTGCACATTCCACCACCAGCTGCCATGTCCCGCATACACACAAGAGCGCGACTTGCACAATTTTTTTCAGTTTTGGAGTTTTTTCCCACAACAGCACACAAACCTTTTTTTGAAAAAAACCTGCTGTAGGATTTAGTGCTGTCCCGCGAGCGCGAGATGCTTCTCTCTCTGCGTCTGTTCTGTGCAAGCAGCAGAGAAGCAGCGCATCAGTTGGCTAATGCAGCAAAATCCTTCATTTACAAAACAGCGTTTCCAAACCTGTCGCTTAGTGTACTTTTAAATATGCATAATTCTGTAGTTACAAGTGCGCTGAACAAAACTACCAAAACCACCGCATTTATTTTAGATGTATATTGATTTTATCAGATGATGTCCATTATAAATCAGGATTTAAGGAGTATAGTGAGAGTGATTCTATTTAGGTTCCTGTTTACTATTTATACTTGTTTTATGTATGACAACAGAAAATGGAACAGCTTTATTGATTGTTGTAAATTACAGTATGTGACTAAACAGATCTTAAGTGCCAATTTGTATGACATTTTCTGGCTGGTGGTGTACCAAAAGGTTTTGCATAATGCCAGTCTGGGGTAGGTCCTTCTGGCCAACATGTTGGACACAGTGTCTGTGCACCTACCCTGCCATAACCACAAATACACTGCAGGCATTGACAGGCCTTAACGATTGCGACTTCAATGAGTCAAGTTTTTATTATATTATTATGTGGGTAAGGATTAATCCCCATTTTATATAGAAATGTCCTCAGGCCAGTTGTGAGTGTGCAAGGCAACTCAAACTAGCCAGCATTTGTTAAAAGGTAAACCTATATTCAAGTTTTTCTTCACTTTCTACTTTTCTTGACTCGTGTACACAAATTTGACCTCTGTCAGATAGCATATAGCATACATACAAAAGTTTCAGAGGACCCAAACAAGACTCACTCCAAACCGTACATGCATGCTGGTCTGCTTAATGTCATTCCATCATGAGAACTGCTGACCGCATTTCAGCGAGGTCCAATTGCAAAAGGTGTTCTAATGGCATTTTTGCCTTACAGCTATGACAGCGAGGGACGTCTGACGAATGTGACATTCCCCACTGGGGTTATCACCAGTCTAATCGGGGAGATGGACAGAGCCCTAACAGTGGACATTGAGACCTCAGGAAGAGATGACGATGTCAGCATCACCACCAACCTTTCTTCCATTGACTCTTTTTACACATTAGTTCAAGGTGCGGCAAGTCTCTGCTGTATTATCATTATTAACAATGACCCCTGATGGCTCTATAAACTGACCTGTTGCTTTAAGTCTTGGAAATGTTCCACACTGCTAATCAAGCTGTAACTCACAGGTTAAATCAATATTAATGACCAAACACTCATTACTCATTCATTAGGGGTAAAAATTGTCAGATGGTAATTTATAGTTTCACTATAATCACAGCACCACAGGGAATGAAAACACACTGGACAGCTGGGCTCTGAAATAATACATCTGTATAGCACACTTTAAAGTGTGTAATTCTTTTGATGTTGAAATACTTTTAATAACCTTAACCCAGCTTAATATGCAAAGACAACAAGTAATTACTTTGTAGGTTGATTTCCATTAAATGTTTAAAGATTGTGGCGTTATCAAAACATCTCAAACTGGCAACGCTGGCTCAACCAGTGGCCTGAGTTTGGGACTGGACTTTCTGTTTTTCTGACCAGTTTCAAATGGGGAAACCTGTTTAAAAAGTTATTTTTGCAATTTTGTTTGATGATGCAGAAATTACACACTTCAGGTTTATAGAGTGAGGTAACAGGCAGCAATATGGTGACTAAATGTGAATTTGGGAAAAGTCATTAGATTAAAGGGAATTTAATTAGATTAAAGAAGATTATGTATTTATACATTTTGCTGCGAAATCATAGCACAAACCAAAGAAATGAATGTCTTTCTCATGGGGTTTTCTTTTTACAAATCCTCTTCTAACATCCTTAACCAAATATGATGTGACTTGAAAATAAAAATCAATGTGGTGATTCTGACACACTGAATTCACAGTCTTAACATAATCCCCATGAACTCTTTCTTCTTGTGCTTTTTTCCCCACTACCTCTCGTTTTACTCTCCTGCTGTTTTCCTCCTCATAGATCAACTAAGAAACAGCTACCAGGTGGGCTATGATAACTCTATGAGGGTCATCTATGCCAATGGAATGGACTCTCACTTCCAGACCGAGCCTCATATTCTTGCAGGTGCATCCAACCCGACAGTGGCCAGAAGAAACATGACCCTGCCTGGAGAGAATGGACAGAACTTGGTGGAGTGGCGCTTCAGAAAAGAACAGAACAGGGGGAAAGTCGTAGTATTCGGCAGGAAACTCAGGGTATGTAAAAATGTTTAGAAGACTCTTTGTAAAGAGTGTTTACTAGTGTAGTCAGAATAATACATTACATCTGTAGAATACTCTTCATAACACACTATCATAAAACTCCTTCTGGCTTGACTGAGTTGAGAGTTGTAAATTATGGGAAATTAAAATGTGTTATTATTTCTACAAATACTGAAATAGAAGCTTCATCTTTGATCTCAACCTGCGTAACCCTCATATCCACATTGCTATTTGAACTAGAACTAATTCTGACATTACGCAACCCACAGACACATATTAGAAAATGGCTTTAGAAAAGGCTTTTGTCTAGTCATCAGTTTCTGTCAATGAACCAGACTATATCTTTTCTAAATTCTCTTATTTTCTTTTGTTATGAAGAGTAGCTGAATTGTTATAGAGTCCTCTGTTGTTCTCCTTCCACTTTCATTTGTTCCACAAAAGAAGCAGGTCAGCTCAGAGCATCAATAAAGTAACCCTGATTCTTATATGGGAAACTGCTCTGGCATTTCAAAGCCTCTGAGATGCAAATAATATAATATAATTTAATTTAATGAGACTAGGAGAGAGATTGAAAGTGTGTTAGTGACCAGTTTGTATGCAACTTCTATTCAGTCCTTAAATGTAACTGAAGTTGGGGAAAATCAACCCTACCAAAAAATATTATACTTGTTAGCAATGAATGTTATAATCATAAATATTCTGTCTTCCTATCATAAAGGTCAACGGTAGAAACCTGCTGTCTGTGGATTATGACCGCTCACTGCGCACAGAGAAAATATATGACGATCATCGAAAGTTCCTTCTGAAGATTGTGTATGATGCCTCTGGTCATCCTACACTGTGGGTGCCCAGCAGTAAGCTGATGGCTGTCAACCTCACCTATTCCAGCACTGGTCAGGTCACAAGCATTCAGAGAGGCCCCACAGTCGAGAGGGTAGAATACGACAGCCAGGGACGCATAGTCTCCAGAACCTTTGCTGATGGCAAAACCTGGAGTTACACCTATTTGGACAAGGTGAGGATTGTGAATTTTTCCAATAGTAGGTAGTACTGTTATATCACAAGATTTGCTGGAGTGTGTTGAATGTGTTGCTTTATTGTGAGAAATTTCCAAGGGATATTTTTGCAACAATGTTCAAATAGTCTGAATTCAGATATTCTACAGATATAAATGAATTGACAGTATTTGAAAATTAATAAATTCCTTGTCAAACACAGCATGATGTGCTACCACAAATTTAAGTGAACAAATTTATTGGGCCTAAGGGTAAATGCTTTTATGGAGCTTGGCGATTGAAATCTTCTACTTGCCTTGAATGGAAATGCAGCTTGGACATTCTACATAATAATTTTGTGTTTCATGCCAGAACAATGTAGGATAGAAACAACATGGGAGTGGGTTATAGCTGTGTGAACCCATTTCTGGGTGAACTGTTTCTTAAAGTTCAAGGTGTCCACAGTGCTCCTCCATAACAGAGATTTACTGATGTTACTCCCTTTGAATTGGTTCTCCAGAAGCACACGATTGTAACTGTGTCAGCAGTACAAACATTAAGTTTGTTGGTCCACATAAAGCTGAGAAATAGCTATAGAAAGACCCCTAGTTATCCAGGGGTCAGAAATTTCTGTGGAACTATGTAGGTAAGTTTATAGACTCCAGAAACTGGTGTGTGCCGAGAGGGAGAGAAACTGGATGTTGTGGATGTTTCTTGTGAGGGAAATGGCTTAGTAAGGTCTCATAGACAAAGTTAGAGTCTCAAAATGAGACCACAGGGAAAACTCAGGGTTTGAGCTCAGCCT
This sequence comes from Schizothorax lantsangensis, assembly GCA_027422415.1. Taxonomy (NCBI): domain Eukaryota; kingdom Metazoa; phylum Chordata; class Actinopteri; order Cypriniformes; family Cyprinidae; genus Schizothorax; species Schizothorax lantsangensis. The sequence continues at coordinate 29,182,244 of CM049841.1, forward strand.
AATAATACCCTAAAGAAAGAGACAAAGAGTGATATGAAAAGAATAACTTGTACCTTCAACCCTACTTACAGGTCATCACAACTTTTTCGCTGCTGTATGTGATTACCCTTGTAAATACTAATTCTTCTTAAAAATGTTTTGTTTGTGGACATTTAAATATTACAAAATATAAGTTTTTTTTACAGAGATTGTGATAGCAGTCGGATGAAAAAGTGAGTGTCCTCCAAGAGAGCACTCAGCTGGAACCACAAAAGTTTTGTGGAAGGAAAAACCACTGTGTGTAAATCTGTAGATTAAATATGCATGGCTAGCCTGTCTTTCCGTCGCCTGGCACATGCGCAGGTAGCGTGACCAGCGAGAGGATATCAAACATATGCCACCAGCAGTGCCTAGGGAACTAGAATAATGTCTGTCCAAGTATGGATGACAAGGCTTCTCAAAGGTAGACACTCACTGTAGCAATTCCCCAAGATGGAGAGGCCTTTAAGGATAGCCCTCAAAATCTGCAGACGTCAGTCAGTGTGCGTATTTTACCAGGAAGGACATGAATATACGTGGAGTGATGCGGCAGCTCTGAATGCCGAAAGGCTCTGGGGATGTCAGTACTTAAGCCCACAGCGAGAAACACTTATTTATCATCCTTTGCTTCAACTCACCTCTCACATTGTCCAACAAGACCCAAAACAGACACGGAATAAACATGAGGCCTCAGTCATTCATAACTCAAAGACAACTTGCTGACTTTGTTTACCTCAAGCTTAGCATACAGATGGATTTTAAAACCCCTTCTTTTTATTGATGCTCTGGTTGCACAGTATGCAGAGCACGAAAACAGTTTTCAACCCACCTTATTGGGATAAGTATGGGCAAATCATGAGGCTAAAGCCAGTAATTGCAGAACATTTTATATTTATGCAGCCATGCACATTCAGCAGACCTGCATTTAGAAGCTTGAGGGTCAAGAAGAACTCAATTAGGCAAAGAAATAATCACTAAATGGAGCGTTAATACCTGCTTTTACACACCATTTGCATTTTAATAGCATGTAAGAAATGCATGAAAGAGTAATGAATTGTTTAGGTTAATTTCTCCTCTCTCCCACCTTTTGATTTACAGTCCATGGTGCTGCTTTTACACAGCCAACGGCAGTACATCTTTGATTACGATCTGCAGGATAGACTCTCTGCCATCACTATGCCAAGTGTGGCCCGTCACACCATGCAAACTATCCGCTCTGTCGGCTACTACCGCAACATCTACAATCCGCCTGAAAGTAATGCCTCAGTTATGGTGGACTACAGTGAGGACGGCCAGCTCTTGCGGGTGGCACACTTGGGCACTGGCCGGCGTGTCCTTTATAAGTATCGGAGGCAGAACAAGCTGTCCGAGATCCTCTATGACAGCACACGGGTCAGCTTCACCTACGATGAGACAGCAGGTGTGCTGAAAACTGTCAACTTACAGAGTGAGGGTTTCATTTGTTCTATCAGATATCGACAGGTAGGTCCACTGGTGGACCGGCAGATATTCCGCTTCAGTGAGGACGGCATGGTCAACGCCCGCTTTGACTACACCTATGACAATAGCTTCCGAGTCACCAGCATGCAAGGAGTCATCAACGAGACCCCGCTTCCTATAGATCTTTATCAGTTTGACGACATTTCTGGCAAGGTTGAGCAGTTTGGGAAATTCGGCGTCATCTATTACGACATTAACCAGATCATATCAACAGCTGTCATGACCTATACAAAGCACTTTGATGTCCATGGCCGCATCAAGGAGATCCAGTACGAAATCTTCCGCTCCCTCATGTACTGGATCACTATCCAGTATGACAACATGGGCCGTGTCACCAAAAGAGAAATAAAGATCGGCCCTTTTGCCAACACTACTAAATATGGCTACGAGTATGATGTGGACGGGCAGCTGCAGACAGTCTACCTGAATGAGAAAATGATGTGGCGGTATAATTACGACCTGAACGGCAACCTACACCTGCTGAACCCTGGCAACAGTGCACGACTCACTCCCCTCCGCTATGACTTACGAGACCGCATCACGCGGCTGGGCGACGTGCAGTATCGGATGGACGAAGATGGCTTTCTGCGCCAAAGGGGTACGGAGATCTTTGAGTACAACTCCAAGGGCCTCTTGGTTCGGGTGCATAGTAAAGCCAGTGGCTGGACCATCCAGTACCGCTACGATGGGCTAGGAAGGCGCCTGGCCTCTCGCAACAGTCTGGGCCAGCACCTTCAGTTCTTCTATGCGGACCTCAACTACCCGACACGCATCACCCATGTCTACAACCACTCCAGCTCTGAAATCACCTCGCTCTACTATGACCTACAAGGCCATCTGTTTGCCATGGAGATCAGCAGTGGCGAGGAGTTTTACATCGCTTGTGACAACACAGGAACGCCACTCGCAGTCTTCAGCAGCAATGGGCTTCTCCTCAAGCAGGTGCAATATACTGCTTATGGAGAGATCTATTTTGACTCTAACCCTGACTTTCAATTGGTTATTGGATTCCATGGTGGCCTATATGATCCTTTAACAAGATTGCTGCACTTTGGAGAGCGGGACTATGACATTCAAGCTGGCCGTTGGACAACCCCAGATATTAGCACCTGGACCAGGGTGGGCAAGGACCCAGCTCCCTTCAATCTGTATATGTTCCGCAATAATAATCCCATCAGCAAGGTGCATGAGGTCAAGGAATATGTCACAGGTGAGGAGCGGGCCCTTCTGTCACACTGTATAACTACGATTGTAATTAGTTTCACTGTTTAACTGTTGGGCAAAAAACTGTCAGGCAACCTGTGAAGATCTTTTTTTTTTTTACAATATCTGTTCTTTCATTCATAGATGTCAACATCTGGCTGGTGACATTTGGCTTTCACCTGCATAATGTTATCCCAGGATTTCCCATCCCTAAATTTGACCTTACCCAACCCTCACTGGAAATGAGGAAGAGTCAGCTATGGGACGACCTACCGGTATGCAGTCTAATGTCATCTTCTGTCCCACATAAGTTGATAATTTTGCTTTCGTACAGTAGTTTAAAATAATAACACCATTTGATTACTCTGCATATCATGTGATTCATTCAAGTTGAGATTTAGTGTTTACAAATATGTCCAGATAAATAATTAGAGTATGCGTTTTGTCTTTTTTGGCTCACTTTAGTCCATCTCAGGGGTCCAGCAGGAGGTTATGAGGCAGGCCAAGGCTTTCCTGTCTTTTGAGAGGATGCCAGAGATCCAGTTAAGCCGACGATGTTCAAGCCGTGAAAAACCTTGGCTGTGGTTTGCCACAGTCAAATCCCTCATTGGTAAAGGTGTGATGCTTGCCATTACCAGTAAGAGCCAGGTGGCCACCAATGCACTGAACATAGCAAATGAGGACTGTATTAAAGTGGCCACTGTCCTCAACAATGCCTTCTATCTAGAGGATCTGCACTTCACAGTGGAAGGTCGTGACACGCACTACTTCATAAAGACCAGCCTGCCCGAGAGTGACCTGGGTGCCCTGCGGCTCACCAGCGGTCGCAAGAGTCTAGAAAATGGTGTCAACGTAACAGTGTCACAGTCCACCACCGTGGTCAATGGACGGACACGTCGCTTCGCAGATGTGGAGTTGCAGTACGGCGCGTTGGCTCTACATGTGCGCTATGGCATGACACTGGATGAGGAGAAGGCACGTGTTCTAGAGCAAGCTCGCCAGAGAGCACTGTCAAGTGCATGGGCACGGGAGCAGCAGCGCGTACGTGACGGGGAGGAGGGAGTGCGTCTTTGGACAGAGGGGGAGAAGAGGCAGTTGCTCAGCTCTGGGAAGGTGCTGGGTTACGACGGCTACTATGTACTATCAGTGGAGCAGTACCCTGAACTGGCTGACAGTGCCAACAATATCCAGTTCCTGAGGCAGAGCGAGATTGGGAAGAGGTAACAGTCTGCACAGCACAGACTGTTCAACAGACTACTGCCCCTTTGCTCCACAAGCTCCTCTCTCCAGTGTACACACTCCCAGAGCTCCTATGCCAGAGACTAAAGGGAAGGGGTTTATGTTAGAGAAGTGAGGAGTTGTGCCTAAGTGCCACACACTGCAGTTATACGAAAAAACCTGAGGCACTTCCTCTTTGACTGAACACACCCCCATCCTACATATTTGTTCACATTATTGCATTGAATGGATAATGGACTCTCTAAGAGAGCAACCCAAGAAAAAACTCAGTTATGATTTGTTTTTCTCTTCTTTCTTTTTTGGGCTTTTTATATAAAACCTTAAAGGTGACTTGGTCAGTGATAAAATTGAGAGAAAAAAAGGCAAATGTGTTTACATGCGAAGACCACTGCACCCAGATGAACTAATATAATGCCTTTTTCGCAAGGCAGTGACTGTAATTCAGTGGTTCGTACCGTCCTTGTTCTCAGCAACGTTTTGTCAACTAGTGAGGACTGAGGTTTCAGACTGTGAGCTGGTTGATTGTTTCTCTTCTGCTTTGATTTCTTAAGGGACACAGTTGTGGTTCATATAATCAAATCTGAGTGTACAATCTCATTCCTGAACCAACCCAGGTGGTGAATAGAGCGGAAACTGACAGAACAAAATATATAAATATATATCTCATAACTGACCGGTACTTTGACAAGAGATGTTAGAATATCTTTATGGATTTTTTTTTAAGTAAAAAAAATTCCACTTATCCGTACAACAATATTAGTCGCAAAGAAAGTAATTTATGTACAGTGTTTATACATAAAAAATAAAATCTTACAAATATTGAAGACTTTTTCGTCTTGTCATGCATTACTGTTTATACTCATGAATTTTAATATTTTATCTTATCAAAATTTGTGGTAATGCTAACTGAAATAAAATCAGCTGTACTGTCATTGAATCCTCAACATTGTTTTTTCTTCTCTTTCCATTCTCTGAAACTGATTGAAACTTGCCATTTTTTATTTCTCTCTTTTTCAGATTGTCTAAATACGTTCAGTGGTTTCATGGCGTTACTGCCGCTGTAATCAACAATAGGTTTAGAGTAGCTGTTTTCCAGTTGTGAGATGAGTAAATACTATTCAAATACTAAAAACCCAACAAGGGTTTAGTAATTTGACAGAAATTATTCCTTTACAGTAATGTCATGGTATTGTTCTGTCTTTAATTGGAATGAGTTTCAAGCTTAATGCTTTTTAAAGACTTTCTGTCCAGATATATACGAGTTCAAGCTTTAGCTTCGCTTTCTATCCAGAGATAAGATTTTTTTTTTCCAAAAAAGTTTCCGCTCTTTTTAATGTGTTTAGATGAAGGATATATCACACTAACATTAATGTGTGTTGCCACTGGCAGCATGGGAGAAAAAATAACTTGCACAGGAGTTTATATCCCTGCATTTTCACCATGACTAAAAACTCCCTTGACAAGAGGAAACACTCAACTCTCTAGAATCAAAAGGGTCATTAGACTGCAGAGATAGTGTGGCTTTTTCCCACTGAACACTGACATTGCCCTATGATCATGTTATGATGCCAGAAATAAAAAAAAATGTTTTGCATGGGGCTGAATTTATGTAACTGAAATAAGTGCTAAAGCAGAAATTTACTTTAGAGTTTACTGAGTTGAAATTTATGAAGTAAACAGTTACCTTAAAAGAGAACTCTACCATCATCCATATGAAGGAGATTGATTTTGGATTTCTTTCTTTTACAACAAATGTATTCATCTAAGAGCACCACAAGCATTAAAGTGATCAAAAGTCACCCCAAAAGGGAAAAATAATAATAATTTGTATGCCTAAATGGACTGCCTCCTTCAGATACTGTTTTTGTAAAGGCTTTTTAAAGATTGTATAAAATAAAATGTTCTGACTAATGAATGAGAAAATATTGTTTCCATTTTAGTTTGTTGTTTTCCTATGAAAAGTTTTTAAATCAATCATGTAATTGTACGGTGGAGCCTATTTTTCTATTCATGAGTGAATGGAGGTCTGAAGGAGATGTTACCCACCTGTGGGCCTGTGAGGTTTTGTTTGGGATTCTTCAGTTATGGACTGGTCTGAGCTTGTTGTTAGGGTGAACTTTTCCCCCTGGAAAGAGAAAAAAAAAAAGGTGAGCACTTCATTAAAACAATAGTAATAACCAGAACAAGAACCACTGCAATATTAACAAAGTGTTTGCCCTAAAAGTTCTACACAGATTCTCTGAGTTGCTCTGCGACACAGTCAAGTTATTTGTTGGCGTAAGGAGTGGCCCTTCAATTGGTGTGTATGAACAAATTCCAATTTTCAACATAGTCAAAATACTCTTATTAAAACCTAGAAGTAGATTTGGGGGAAACGTGTTACAGAGTAGCAGTGAAGATACAAATGTCTGTGAGCGGAGAAGTGAGAACTGAAAACATCCTGATATGTTTGCTATCGACTGCATGCATACAGTGTAAACCCAGTGAATCAAAGGAAGGTCATTTTTTCCTTACAGCATATTAGTGCCAATATGTACGTGGTCTGTTTTGATATTTCTTTGCACTACAATGTATATGTTGAAGATGATGATGCCTCTACATTATACATTATTGCAGTCGTCACGTCTCTGGTCTGATCTGAGGGAGATTGTAAAAACCGGTTATTTTTCCTAAATTAAAAGGGAAGATGCCTGTACAGAAAATCATCAGTATTTAATTTAATACTTTAGAAAAATTGCCATTATCATCGCACAGTTTTAACAGTAATGTGTTCTCATATCAGATCTGATGTGGGATTTGGTCAACCTAAAATGTGTGCATTGTGTGACTGAATTTGAGTACTGAAAATTTGAAAATGCAGTGTGTGATTAGCTTTGTTGCTACTGCGACAAATCAACCATTGTTTTTTTTTTTTTGTTAAATTACTTTGTTTTTGAGCAGCCTCTACATTTTGTGTATTTTGTATTATCTGTTTTACAAACTTGTTCCAAACAATTACTACAAACTGAAGTGATTTTACCTGTAAATTCAATAACTTATCTTACAATCTCTCATTTGTAATGAGGATTTAGAGGAAGTTGTATAACTGATGTTCTTATGTTATTTGTTTTTGCTCAGTTTTGCTTTTGTATTGTTTTATAGCCACGCAGCATCTCAAAAAAAAAAAAAAAAGCTCATGATTTCCATTTGATAGACACGTCTGTTTAGAGTGCAATTAAAGTGCAATTTTGATGTAATCTAAACTAGGTCACTGCTGGATTCATTACCTTTTATCTTCAACATGTTTAATGCTCCACAGAGATCAATCATAAAAATAAAATGTAATATTCAAAAAAGTTGTGTATTTATTAATCCATTACACAAATGTGACCACATATCTTACTCATTAAGTGAATCAGCAGAGAAAAGCAATAGAGCAGTGGCTCTCAAACTGTAGGAGTTACAAGTGCAACCCAGGAAATATACACTATTAAGAAATTATTTGATATAATGTCTTGTTACTATTGTGCCGCTTGTGTTTTTTAGATGCTGGGGATTTTCACAGATCTGCAAAGGGCCAATAAAGAAACTAAAAGGATATTAATATTAATGAAAATGTGGCATTTGGGTTGTTACAATCTAATTCTGACATTCACACACCCTCTTGTCATTCCAAACCTTTATGATATTTTACTGCGAAAGACACTGACAAACTACATTGGACGCATACTAGTGCTGCCAAATGATTATTCGAGATTAATTGCATTCAAAATAAAAGTTTTTGTTTACATAATATATATGTGTGTGTACTGTGTATATTTATTATGTATATAAAGACACACACATACAGCATATATTTTGAAAATATTTAAATGTATTTACGTGTATATATTTATATTCATATAAATTATATCATATATAAATATATTTAACGTATAAACGTAACACATTTTTCTTAAATATATGCAGTACATGCATGTGTGTGTATTTATATACATAATAAATATACACAGTACACACACATATTATGTAAACCAAAACTTTTATTTTGGATGCGATTAATCGTTTGACAGCACAAATGCATAAAGGTTTGAAACAACAATGCTAAAAAAAGAAAAGGAAAAACCACACAGAAAACCTGTTTTCTTTTCTAATTACATTCCACATTCCTGTAGCTCAAACATTAGAGTATAGTGCTGGCAGTGCCAGTGTCACGGGTTCGACAATGTATGCTTTGAAATACAATAGCTTAGATAAAAGTGTCTGCCAAATGCATAAATGTAATTTAATTGAATATCAGTTCAATATCCACGACAGAACATATAAAACAGAAATTAAAGAAATATCATCACAAAACAAAGCCTGACAGGATAATAAATAGGAAATTATATCTTACATAGAAAGCATGTGTGTGAAATAGTTAGGAAATCACTAATTTCACGGTTTCGTGATTCTGTATAATTTATCAATTATCCATATGTTTCAGAACTGATGGAGAGAAAAGTGTCTCAGATTTGATACAGCACATTTCAATTATACATGTTTCATCTTACATAGCTCTACTGGAAGCAGCCTAGAAACTCAGGGCCAAAGATTAATGAGTAAGTCTGATTCTCTACTACAGCCAATCACGTATACCTGACCAACCGAACTTCACCAATCCACACTCTAACAAGCCTTGTCCAGCTCACACAGCAGTCTGTGCCCCTCATTCGTATCAGTAAAACACCGCCCTACAGTCAGACTTCATTTTTTATAAAGCAGCGAGCCTGAAGGGTTTGGGCCTCTGAGGCAATGGCTCATTCCTTACTGCAGAGAAATAGCTTGCTGCCCCTTTGTTGTTTTGAGAGCACCAGGCCAGATGTGCTTCCATAACAGTGTTTGAGGCTCACAGTGGCATGGTGCTCTCAATCAGAGTGGGACTCCATCCAAAAGGCCCCACATCTCAAATGTGGTCGAGTTTCCAGCAGCTGCAGCTGCCGAACAGAAGACACAAAGCACACTTTTGGGATATGGGAAGCCTTGTGAAAAAAAAAAAAAAAAAACCCTGCCTGGTTGTAATGGGTTTTCCAGTCACTTCTGCTGCATGTCTCTGAGGCCAAGCACATCTCTTTTGTTTGCCATTTACGAGAAGGTCTGAAGTGCTGATCCAGGCCACGTGGTGAGATGCCTTACAGGTGCGGTGTGTCTGTTTGCTCTCATTACTGGGGCTCCATTACAACCTCAGAGCAGTCCTAACTCAACATCCAGCTCAGGCTATTCCTTGAGTGTGTGACAGACAAATTATATACAACAGACCTATGACAGTTGATTTATTTTATGATACAAGTAAAACAGATAAAGCTGTGTCATTTGTTATCTGCACAGTGCACACAATTTCTGTGTTGTGTAGGGTTGACAAAAATTGCTTATTGATACTAGATATCAAAAGTAAATATTGCTGCAACTTGCATGCAGCGATGACAAACCCAGGCACTAGTGATGCGCGGGTCGTCTCATAACCCGCGGACCCCGCGGGTAACCCGCGGGTCGGGTTGGGGCGGGTAAAGAAATTGTCACTTTATTTGCGGGGCGGGTTGGGGCGGGTCATTAAAAAAAAAAAAAAATCCATGTATGTTGCATGCAATTCCCTATAGCCAATATTAAATATTTGGGAATATCTATTTTCATATTTTATTAGGTTCTTTGATAAGGTTACAATACGAAGGCCTACGTAGCAACGTAACTTGCTTGATGTCCCCAAACCTTTGGCGTCACGTGACACATCACGAAAGCGCCAAGCAGCTCTGTATCCCATTCCCAGCCACAAGCGCATCAAGTGAGCGCTCATTCAGCTCTGCTGGCCGGGTGCTGGAGTCTAGGTGTAATAGATTAAACCCCGGTACAGTGGATGCCATTCTTTTTTTGCACAGCGAACGTAAAAACGCTAAATGAACATTTCCGTGTGTTAAATAAAACAAAAGTTCAGTGGTTATGTAGCGTAGGCTGTAAACTGTAGGCCTATAAAAATCTGAAATAAAAAATTGTTTAGCCTGTTAGATGAATACAAACGCTGCTTTGTAAATGTTGAAAATGTTTATCATTATCTTGTTATTAATATGACCTGATTTATGGTTCATATTCATAATCGTATGTTGTTGCCAGTTTACAGGGCGATGTTTCCAAGCACTTTCAGGCTGAAATAAACATTTCATTTACATTACAATGCCTAGTATTTCTATTTAATGGTCGCGGGTGCGGGGCGGGTTGTAAAAATAGATACAGTGGTGCGGGGAGGTCACTCACTACCAGGTCCACTTTAAACAGTGCAGGATATTTACAGTCAACTGCTCTCGATACAGGTCACTTTATCAGCAGTTTATGTGGGCTAAACTTGTAATCATTTTCCATTGCTTTGAGACAAAAGGCATAAAATTGCTACATCTTTCCAATTACATAATTGTTTTTCTTAGACACAACCACCACCAAATTTAATGTACCTACAGGCCAGTTTGGATTATAATTTTTTTCTAGGGCTGGGTATTGACACAAATTTCACGATTTGATTCAGGTTCTGAATTGATAGTGATTCTTTGGATATATATCTGGTACAATACATAGCAAATTTTCTAAAGGAAAAAAAAATCTCTTAACTAATGCTGTAAAATATACAGGAGAGTCAGAGTAAAAATTATAATGTATATGGTGCATATATTTAGCAAAATGACTCTCTCTAGAGACAGACTAACGAGTTTATGGTCTCCAAATACAGTGCCGTGAAAAGGTTTTTGCCCCCTTCCTGTTTTTTTTTTTTTTTGCATATTTGTCACACTTAAAAGATTCAGATCATCAAACTAATTTTAATATTACACAAAGATAACCCGAGTAAATACAAAATGCCGTTTTGAAATTATTTAATTTATTAAGGGAAAAAAAGCTGTCCAAACCTGCCTGGCACTACGTGAAAACACCCTTTACAGCAACAACTGCAATCAAGCGTTTGCGATAACTGGCAATGAGTCTTTCACATCGCTGTGGAGGAATTTTGGCCCACTCTTCTTTACAGAATTGTTTTAATTCAGCCACATTTGAGTGTTTTCGAGTATGAATAGACTGTTTAAGGTCATGCCACAGCATCTCAATCGGATTTAAGTCCGGACTTTGACTTGGCCACTCCAAAACCTTAATTTTGTTTTTATTGAGCCATTCAGAGGTGGATTTGCTGGTGTGTTTGAGATCATTGTCCTGCTGCATAACCCAACTGCGCTTGAGCTTGATGTCACAAACTGACGGCCAGACATTCTCCTTCAGGACTTTATGATAGAGTGCAGAATTCATTGTTCCATCAATTAAGGCAAATCATCCAGGTCCTGAAGCTGCAAAGCAGCCCCAGATCATCAAACTACCACCACCATGTTTGACTGTTGGTATGATGTTCTTTTTATGAAATGCTGTGTTGGTTTTACATCAGATGTAACGGGACACACACCTTCCAAAAAGTTCAACTTTTGTCCCATCAGTCCACAGAATATTTGCCCAAAAGGCTTGGGGATAATCAAGATATTTTTTTGGCAAATGTGAGACGAGCCTTTGTGCAATGGCTTTTGCCTTGGAACTCTACCATGGATGCCGTTTTTGCCCAGTCTCTTTCTTATTGTTGAATCATAAACACTGAACTTAATTGAGGCAAGTGAGGCCTGCAGTTCTTTAGATGTTCTTCTGGGTTCTTTTATGACCTCCTGGATGAGTCGTCATTGCACTCTTGGAGTAATTTTGGTAGGCCAGCCACTCCTGGGAAGGTTCACCACTGTTCCAAGTTTTCTCTATTTGTGGATAATGGCTCTGACCGTTGTTCGCTGGAGTCCCAAAACCTTAGAAATGGCTTTATAATTCTTTCCAGACTGATACATGTCAACTATTTAGTTTCTCATCTGTTCTTGAATATCTTTAGATCGCGGCATGATGTGTTGCTCTTTAAGCATGCTTTACTTTGTCAGACAGATTCTATTTAAGTGATTTCTTGATTCAACAGGTCGGGCAGTAATAAGGCCTGGGTGTGGCTAGTGACATTTAACTCAGCTTTCCAAAATAATGTGGTTAATCACAGTTCTTTCATGATTTAACAGGAGGGAGCAATTAATTTTTCACACAGGGCGAGGTAGTTTTGGACAGCTTTTTTCCCCTTAATAAATGAAATCATCATTTAAAAACTGCATTTTGTATTTACTTACATTATCTTTGTGTAATATTAAAATGTGTTTGATGATCTGAATCTTTTAAGTGTGACATATGCAAAAAAATTAAATAAAAAAACAGGAAGGGGCAAAAACCTTTTCATGGCACTGTATGTTTTATTCTAAAGGAAATTTGACATTACATGACATAGTTTACAGGCTGCTTTATTGATGCGTTTTTCCATGGTTGAAACACTGATTGAGCGATTACATGAAACAGGATACAGATTTCAGTAAGTTGTACTCTTTCTTTTAACACCTTCATATGTTCATTCATGTTTATTTCATGCTCAAACTGCTATTAAAGCAGGCGCTGCTTCTTTTGAACTGAGGCGCTACAGCAATCTGTCCACATTAAACAGCGCCAAAACGGTATTTGTTGTTTGAATATTGTAATAAACTGGACAGAATTTGAAATCTGAGACTTTGTTTAATATCAAAAGTAACAAAACACAAAGCTTATTACGATTTATTGGGTGGGAGGCGAGCTACAGTTCCGTTCATTAACTGAAAACAGGCTAGACTAATTGGTCATCGGGACTTAAGAATCAATATTGTTTCGTAAAAATGAGAATCGATTAAAATCGGGAAATCAATATTTTCACCCAGCCCTATTTTTTCAGAACTGTTAAACTTAAGTTGAAAACCTTGTATAAAATCATTGTATAATGCATCCTGCTCTTATTATTATTTTTTAGGTCATTGTTTTATGAGCAACAAAGTGTTGGTGTTAACAACCTTTACTTTGATTTGAGATATGTATGGAGTGTTTTAATTTTTTTAGTGCATTTCTGATGTGAAATTTTTATTGCTGTGCCAAGCTGAAAGTGGGTAAGGAGAAGTGTATGAAGCATTCTGAAAAAGTGACCTAAGTATTGATAATGGGTCTGAGTGATTGTAAAAAAAATTATAAATAAATAAACTGCAAGCTGATAAACAGAGGAACAGTGTAAAAGTCATTTATACGTGTCACACTTCCTACTGCCAGCTGGTGGCGCTATGACCGTGGGCAACAACGGCAAAAAAGGATAGCCTATATACGCATTTCATCCACTCCCAACCTTTTGTTCTGACTTAACGTGGAGTGTTAGTGCCCCGAACACCTCCATAAATTTGCACAAAGGGGTCCAATTCACAGAGCTAACAATTAAAAGGCAAAAAACAGTTTTTCCCAAAAAAATAGTTTCAATAGCCAATAGTTTCTAGTGGAACCCAATTATACTAAGCATACTAAGAATTCTAGTCATACTAACCAATGATACAGGACGAGAAAGTTGCTCATCTGCTTTCAAAGTGGAAAACTTTTCACAAAGAAGGATAATCAGAATACAATCATTGATTGAGCCTAAATAAAAAGAACACTTGCATAGCACAACAAAACATTTTCAATAGCTGCAACTATGTTTTTGTCACTTCATTCTGTCAGTAGTCCAACCCCCTCCCTTCAGCTGAATGAGTCAATAAAGAGACAGATAGATTTAGAGATCATAATTAGCCATAGTAATCAGACCTTGTTGACATTGCAGTCTGTCTTCTGGAATCTGGATGGAAGCCAATGTGAAGCCTTTTTGTGACAGGGATTAAAATGTTTATTTTAAAGCACAGACAGGTTAAGCTGAACTGTGCTTGCACAATCACAAACTGCCATCAGCCCTTTTTTGATTGAGCAATGACTTGGTATCGAGCTCCTACATTGTTCTCATAAGACTGATCAAACTTTGAGTCATAGACAAAACTTTTAGATGGTTCCTCACAAAACACAAAAGCTGCCAGGATATAATACCGTTCTGCACTAAGTCTCCAGCAAGACTTGTTTTTAGAGTAGTACATAAATATTCTGTCTTTCTCATTTTGGGAATTCAAAAGTGGCACCAACCTGCAGATGGCTGGATACTTAATATAAAAGATGGCTTTTGTATAAAACTTAACAGCAGGGCAGCTGTTTGCATGCATCAGAAATACTGCCAAAACCTATGGCCCATCTTACACAGATGCCCTTTTTGTCATAACATATCAATCTTTTTTCATAATTTATATAGGAAAATCATGTTGCCAGAAAGCTTTGTAAGGTGCTATTATTTGAAGTGTGTATCTACAGTGTGATCTGAGCGAACCTAGAGCTAATGTGAGAATACAATTAAATGCAAACAATGTTTGGAGCATGGAGAGCTAAAAATATCCAACCAGGAATAAACAAGTTCTCACTTCCAGAGCTTCAAACAGAATTTCTAAAGACAACGATGTATATTCTGACTATACAAAAACTTCATCACCTATTTTATTTATAAGCAAGTGGAGAGGGCCACATGAGCATAATTCATTAAGTACCTTCAGACAACCTCCTCACACTTTTTGAATTTTAATAAGATAATAGGCTTTAGGTGCCAGGTAGTGATTAGGTTAAGATAAAGTATTCATGATATAAAGACATTCAACCTTAATATTGTTCCTCTAAGGGGGCACATGGGACATTATATATCCTGTAAGAACTTAACACTTATGAGACCACAGGAGTAGTCTATGAGATACAAAACATATACTATATGCATTTTTGGATTAGTTTCTCAAATATTCAGTGGTAAAACTTAAACTTTGGTATTAAAAAAAAAAAACATTGGGTGGGATATGTCAATCTAACATTTGTGTAAGCAGAAAAGGACAGGAAATGTTCACAGCACAAAGCAATGTGTGCACAATTTACAAAATTAGGATGGTTTTTATCTTTATTTTGATGTTTCGAATTGAAAATATCTAATTTATGTGATTAGTGTAATTCCTAACTGAGTGTGACGAAACATGAAACGTTTTGTGTTTTTGACATATTGGCCATGCAAATAAGAGTGAATGTGTACATTTTTTAAATATTACTTGCAAACAGTTCAAAATTATTTCCCAACTAGAACTGGACCTAGAATTTCCTTCATGAAAAAAAGGGAAAATAAAATCCCCCCAATGTTCAAGACATGTTCAAACATACATGTTTTTTATGTTTGGTTGGTTCTTTGTTGTATTCCTCATTTCTAAGTCGCTTTGGATATAAGCATCTGCTAAGTGAATAAATGTAAACATATTACACAGCCTTCTGGGAGCTCCCCCTTTCCAGAGCTGTGTGAAGCCATAGCAAATGCTATAAACTTTTACATGGCAAATAGACACATTGGGCATATTCAAAAAGCACTGTTCAGTCACCAGAGCCACTGACACAGTAACGTCTCATTTGATCTCCAGCATGTGAAGAGAGAAACCCAATGAGACATGCCAGTTTAACCAAGAGCCCAGAGACTGGTCCATTGATAGCACTGCATGGATCATCTGGAACACAGCATTAGGCTTTATATGTCAAACTCTTAAATATAACTTTATATATAACTTTTAAAATGCCACAATGCATCACATTGACATTGAAAAAAAACTCAAAGAAATCCAGAAATATTTCATTAACCTGCCAGGCAGCATTAAAAAACAGAGTGCGTATGAACAAAATACATTCTTATAATGAGTAATTAACAAAAATTACCTAGTTTTACAGAACAATAGTTTTTGTACATTCAATATAAATAGCTAATGGTATTAAATTATATTACATTTATAATAAATAAAGGAATGCACTTTATCTAATGATTGGCTAAGCATTATCCTATATTTAAATATATATTCAAGTGTTAAAACTACCTCACATAGCACGCAAACTACTGCACATTAATAACTGGAACCTGTATGCTGTAATTTATAAATCCTAAAGGCTTAGCTCAAAAATATTAGTCCATATGAATTATTCTAAAGGTTACCAAGTCTGGTTTTTATTAGTGTCAAATTAAACGTTTCAAAACATGCTTAGACACCCCTCTTATATTTTGGAACAAAAAAGCGTCCTGTGTGTAAGTTACTCCGATACGAAATGAAGCTTTGTGAATATTAGATGCGCCATGCAGTCAAGTAATGCAAAGTGCTTTGTGAACTCACTCTGGACGTGTTCTCTGTTCGTTTCGGTGGAAAACAATGAGAGCAGCCACTGGATTCAATAATGTCATTTCTGTATAATGTTAGATACATTAGGAAGATTATATGTACTTTACATTAAAGTTGATAACAAGATACGATGCTTCTTGTCGATTTCCAACGGCGGCAAATCATATTTATCAGAGGAAGACGCTTGATAAGGCGATCTGAAGCTGCTTATAGCGAGCAGCGCCCTCTGTTGGTCAAAACAAACAAACGCCAGAGATGGAACTTACTGTGGCGCTGATACTAAATAAAAAACGTTTCATTTAATTTTGCTTATGTGATATTAGACAGGGTTAGAATCAGAATTAGGTTTATTGTCATCTTAAATGATTTTATTTATAACAGTAGTTTATGAATATTCAAATAAAAATTGGTCTATATTTTGCATTACGACGTAGGCTAAATACTGGAATGCACTTTATCTTATGGTGTTGAAGTGTTAAAACCATAACTATCTCAAAAAGCACATGAACTACTGCACATTTATAGCGCAAATCTTTATACTGTAATTTAATCCCACATGTAGTGCAAAAATGGTGACAGCATAAACAGGTAACGTATAAATATGACTGAATTTACATACTTCACTTGAGTTGTACTGCACAGTGGTAGTATTTCCACTATACAATAAAATGTAAAAGAAATACCAGTTTTATTTCATTTCTCTACATGAATTAGCCAAAACATG
Source organism: Schizothorax lantsangensis (assembly GCA_027422415.1). Taxonomy (NCBI): domain Eukaryota; kingdom Metazoa; phylum Chordata; class Actinopteri; order Cypriniformes; family Cyprinidae; genus Schizothorax; species Schizothorax lantsangensis. The sequence goes on from CM049841.1 coordinate 29,199,089, forward strand.
CAACAACACAACATATGCGGTATTCCATACAATGGTTTTGTAAACCATGATGAAAGTACAGTTAATGTCCCATAAAGCTCTAATCACTTAAACAGCTGTACATATAGTGCATTCCAAAATGTGTGTCTAAAACCAATCTGGTTACTAAATTGAAGACATGGCTGGGTCAGCGATTACACGTTTAGATCTGAACTTGACGCAAATAGCGAGTTTTTTACACTTACTTCATAATGACAGCTATAACACCTTGTGGATATTTGCCACCTGTATTACTGTTCCCTGGTTTTATGCTATTTTTTCATCTGGAACCATATGGGAAGCAAGTTTGATGGATATCAAATGGAGCTCTCTGTGTCACTTTCCATATGCTGAAGTAAACATAAAGGTAAGTGAAGTCTGCTGCGGTTCATTTAAAATGCCATACTGCATTCAGGTCATTTCATTAGCTAGCTGCACATCAATTCATGCAGTAGATCAGATTGGAGGGTTTTATGTTTTTTTAATGGAGACAATGGGCCAAATGAAATAAGACATGTTTTTAGCTCATTCCACTTTTTACTCTAAGAGGGCATCCTTTACATTTCTGATCAAAGTGTCTTTTCACTTGGCAGCCAAAAGAGTTTTTAATGCAGCCGCCTTCCTCTAACTGTTTTATCTTCACTTACAAAGCTTTTGGCTAATGACCAGCGCTTTATCAAGGAGAGAAACAGGGAAGGAGCTCACTGCAGGCCCATGTGAGGATTTCCTGTATAAAAAACCTGAGCTAAATCGGACAAAGCTCCAGTGGCAAACCTGATTACTTGTCTTTGCATATATTATTTGTCTGTCTGCATTTTATTTGCCTTCAAACACTCACATTATGATTACCTGAAATATTGAAACACAAGAAGTAGCTGTCAGAGTGGGATAATGTAATAAATGCTAGAACGCAAAAGGTATGATTTTGCTCACATTGAATTATTTTCAGTTTATTCAACACCCACATCACCTGTCACTGTTGTTACACTCGCTGAGCATGATTTGCCAAACACCATATCGGACAGATTGCATCTCTCTGGTCTGAAAACTTTTGCCTTCACACTGAAGAGCCTCTATACTGGCATGGAGGACTTCTGTTTGTCGAAGTGTCAAATTGTGTTTCCAGTTTGAAGATGAAGCTTAAAGGAAACTAGCTTTTGAGGTCAGCAAGCAGCAACATAAGGACAGATGTACTTTACTGAGTGGGAGAAGAACTGATCCTCAGTGCATTTCAAACTGCTTATGTTTATATATACACATACACTCACACACACATGCACACAAGGGTGATGCTGAAGAAATGAACAAACACCCACCATAGTCTACACTCTTACAGGTTTCAAAAGGGGGGTTTCATAGAGGAACCAGTTTTGGTTCCCCAAAGAACCATTAAGTGTTAATGTGAAGAACCTTTTTCCACTATAAAGAACTTTTTTTGCACATGGATTTTGTTTTCTATGGATGTTAAACCTTCATGGAATCATCAATAAAGAACCTTTATATTAAATGTGTTGTGTTGTGAGAAATAGCCTATATGTTTAACACAACTGGCCCCTTACCTGCTCCTGTAGAAAGAGTTTTCCTTTTGATTTCTGACATAGAATGGATGATAAAGATGTTGTTAATAATCAGAAATAAATAGTTGGTTTAAACTGACAAGTTCAGTGTGCTTAGTCCTTCAGGTGCATTGTACAGTATATGACATTGATGTAATTGTATACATCTGCCCCCACACTTCTCTCTATACATATTCCTCTTAAGTGACATTGTATAGTACTCAAAGTACAAGACCTGTCACTCTGAGCATCAATTTAAATGTCTACACAACACAAGCATCGGATGAGAAAGAGCAAAGTGCAGCATGGTACAGAAACTGTGGCTTTTTTCATCCGTTTTGTTCCTAAATTAAGTTGTCCATGCAGCTCTTTTCTCATAAAGAGTGACAGAACATTTAATATTTACATCACTGAAAAGATAACCACATGACAGAAAGGCGCATGTATTTTAACTACTCAAGACACCCATCTGAATTCCATCAAATATTTTTGGAATGACTTGAGTCTGTCACAGGTCATCGCTAGAATGACAGAGCTTTAAAGACTCTTCAGTGTGTGCAAAATTAGGTTACGATATCTATAAAAATAGATGGTTTTTATCAAAAGCATCTGCTGTCTTTTTTTAAAGATATTCTAATCTTTTTGCATTCTTTTTTCTTATCTAGTTGTTGCAATGTTTGCTTTTTGTAAATATTTTAGGGATATATGTATGTATATTTAATAATTTTATTCGTTATTTTTTTAGCTTTACATATTGTCTGTCATCCTTATGGTGCTCATATGCCGACATATCTTCTCCATCATTTCTGTCAGCTCACAGGCTGTCACTCCCAATAAAATGGCACTATAAAGGTCAAAAACACACTGGTGTTGGTGACTTTCCAAATGTACAGTTAAAGAGCTACATCTTCCCGCAATCTACATTGTAACAGTAAAACTAAGCTCTCGTGACCAATTTGATGTGCATTTCACCTGTGTCATTTCTTAAGGCATCAGTATCTCCCCTGTGAAGAGGGCCGTTGTGCTTTGGTCTGTCTTCTCTTAGACAGTGCTGGCTGGCTGTCAGTGCGCTGTGTTCCAGAGAATGATTGCACTTGGTTCTCAAACAGACTATGCTGCAGCACTCCATCAGCTACACCATCTGACACATGAACAGGTTTTCATCTGCTTGCTGTAAACTTTTTTTTTAGCCATTTTATAACCCCCTTTGCTGCTCACACAGAACACTTTCCTTTCCTGCAAAAGACCATTACAAGAATTATTTTTAGCAGCACCTCCAGACCCATCACCCAAAACAGATCAGAGAAAACTGTCATCCCAAAAAAATCCACCCAGAATGATAGGTCAGATCACCTCCACGCATTATTCAATTTGCATACATCAACCAACTCATGTCTTTTTTATTGATGACCTTTATTAACAACATACTGCATTTCAGATAAAAGAATGGAAGAACAAAAGACTATTTCTTTTCTCTTGAAGTATAAACTCAGTGGTACTCTACTGTTCCAGCAATGACAGCACTCCCATCAGGTGGGTGTAATGATGCAATACATCATCAAAACACAAAGAGAAAACTATAAGCAGCCACAACATCTACGTAAAAAAGTGCAGTTATACAATAGCAACAAACATATGGTCTACATCATTATGGTTAGTTTCACCAAAAATCATGATATTGTAGACATGTATACATTTTTTTCTGCCAAAGAAAGTATATTTACATTCAAAAAGTGCATGGGTTCCGAAATGGGGTTTTCACAGTAATGCAATAGAACAACCATTTTTGGTACCCCAAAAAACCTTTTAGTGAACAGTTCATTCACTTTTTTTTTAGTCCGAAGAACATTTTAATAATCTAAAGAACCTTTTTTCCACTATAATGAACATTTTGTGAAATGTAAAGATTCCATGGATGTTAATGGTTCTTAATGGAACAATTAATGGCAATTAAAAACTTATATTTAAGAGTGTAGCAGGATGTCCAAGCTGCTATTTTCATGACAGTGCAAGTGGATTGGGACCAGTGACATTTCATTGTGACTAAGAGCCATTTTATTTTCCAAATATTTTCTTCAGTTTCTTTCAGAAAATACATGCTCTAAGTAATAGGACCTTTCTTTTACAAGAGCGTACTGGATTTTTTTTTAAAAAAAAACAATTAGCACAGAAACATCACATGGCATGTGGTATTTTCACTCACCATCTATTAATGAAGGACCTCTGCAAATACATATTGGAAACGACATTCATTCTTATTTTCATAAAACATGCATAACCAGCATATTTAAGGACACTCCAAAAAAGGACCACTTGAAGAGCTGAAAGGCAGCTTTGAAGAGAATGACTTTAGAGGATTTAAAAAGCTGTATCTTAATTTGTTTTCTTAGTAACTATAATGTTTGAAATTAAAATAATTTAAAGGTTCGCGAATCTCAACTGCCTGTGAACAATTGGCATAATTTTCTTAATTTTGTCAAAGCATTTACAGCTTTGGTTTATGGTGCCGTTAAGACACTAGTCTGAATGACTTTCTCAGTAATGGAAGCCATGATGTGTGCATGTTCTACACAACCATAAGTGAATGTGCAATTCATCCAGGCAGTCTAATATAATATGATCTAATCAGCTTGATGTCTTTAATAAGCTTGATGTTTTTAATAAGCATTCAGCAAATTGAGTTTATTCAAACTTCTTTTTAAAGGAATAGTTCACCCCAAATACTTCATGATTCACTCACCCTAATGTCGTTCCAAACCTGAATGGACTTCTTTTTCCATGTTTTACAGAGCAGCATGACTAATTCATCACAGAATTTATTTTTTGGTGTAAACTATCACTGAATGTAAACATTCACAATAGATACTTCACAGTATATGAGGGTGTGCTGCTCTACCTCATTAAACTTCATGAGCCTCGTGATTTTAGTATTCAAGAGCTTAGTATTAATTATCATCTCATTAAGCCTGATATAACTCAGAAGTGATACAGATATAAATGACAAATTCAATTGCAATGCCAAACAACCATAATATGAACAATGTTTCATTCTTAAAATATGATTAAGAAATCTGCATTATGAATGAACAGTAGTGACCAAATGAAAAAAATGTTAAGAAATGCATCAAGTAATTTGAAAGTTCTCAAACTTTTGACCTGTTAAATGATATATGCATGCCACAGAACAAAACCTAACAGTAGCTGTGGGCAGTTAGGATTTATTTAGTGTTTTCTGCTATGTAATGAAAAAAAGAAACTATTCTAACTCTCATAGTATGGCAATGAAAAAGAAACGTTGATTGATTTTTATTTTTTTATTTTGGGAGTGATCCCGAGGTAACAATAAGTAACATTTAAAAACTATTCCCTCCAAACGCAAGTCTCCTCTTTTTTTTTAAAAAAAATATGAGGTTTAGAATATGAGGTTTATCTGCTACGGTACTTACAAAAGCTTATAATATACACAAAACAGCCATCAGTGGTAATGGTAAAAAAGGGAAGGGTAATTTGCAGTTTTAGTATTTGTGAAATGAACAAAATCTAATCAGCCTTGTCATAGAGAATACAAAAAGGTTAAAAGAAAAAGGTAACTAACACATTTGATTTGGTTAATGCTGGCATCCAGCTTGATTTTAATGTCCTCATTGTCAACCCACTCATCATAAATACAGAAACTCTAAAAGAATCAATAAAAAAAAAAAGGCACATCAGCCAAGGTCACAAACCGGCTGCTATTTTGCATGTAAATTGATAAAAGATGTTAATGTTATGCATTAGAGCAAATACATAAAAGAAAAACAGTCAAAACATTGACAATAGTTAATTCCAGCATGTTTCAAGATTTGAAAAAATAAAGACTTAAAACAAAACAGTGAACTACAATACATCTTATTTTGTAATCACTGTCAAACCCATAATGACCTTCACCAGTACATAAGTGAGAAAAACAATGAGTCTGTTTTATGAATATTTAGTGTCATGTTCCACGTTCCTCAGTCTACGGTGACTGTACGCCCCCCAAACCACTGGAAGTTTTCAATTCGGTGTGGTTGATTGAATGAAAATCAATGACAATCCTGCCTTGCTTTGGCTGGAATTGCCTGTAGGACAGAAATAAGAACAGGAAATATTACTGAAGCACAATCAAATAAAACATAAGTAGTTTGTCACTCTAGTCAAATCTGAGCCCTCCTTTTAAAATACCTTGATAAAAGTGAGAGAAAGAGAATTCACTCCTAGTCCTCACTGTCCAAGTTGTCACACCAGTAATTCACCTCAGCACACTGGAGTTGAGGAAACCAATTACATACTAGACCTCATGAGAGAACACAAGCAGTAACCCCTCCATAAGGCAATCCCAGCAGGGACCAAGCCCCCCAACATCTCATGAGAAAATACACTGCCAAGAAGAACCAAACCAGCAGGTGGTAAACTCCCTATTTTCCCACTTATAGCCTTGTCTACTGCGACTGCTCCCTGCTTTTCCTTTTATTTTTTTCACTCTTTTTAATTCACTTTCTACCCCACACCTTTTACTCTTTATTCTTTTATTAACCCCTCCCTCTCAGCGTGAGATGAGCTGCATGTAGCGAAAATCCATTCCTCATCATCGAACCTCTATAACAACAGAGGCTAATACAAATAAAATCTCTACTGACAGCAAAAGTATTCAAAGTCTTTGTCCACGAACAACCACAAAGCTTTGTCTCTCGCTCCCCATGTTCCTTAATGCAAAGCCAGCTTCAGCTGATGCCTGAGCAAATCGATTCATCATCTCATTCAGAATTCAGAATGCAGAATTCTGCACAGCAATGGTGAGGTTTCAATAACACCTCTGACCATCCTTCACTCCCTCTTCATACGCCACTGAAAAAAGAAAATAACAAAACCCGAAAACATAGTCTACTACTGCGGTTCACTGTTAGAGTCCAAGTCCAGTCTAAATCTTTCATTGGAAACACACACACGCGGCGCATAGGTACCGAAACCTTTTTTCCACAGGTCAAAACTGCACATTAAATAAGAAAATAGAAAGATGATGATTATGCAAGACTATGCAGCTAAACAAACAAAACATACAAACACATCTCTGTTGTATAATGATTAACTATTTGGATGTTGGGTCAAAAAAATCCCTGAAATCATGATCGTGTCAAATGGCTTTTAATACGAGTTTCATTAAATATCCTATGGCTCAGCAATCAAAGAGCTGAAGCCATGGAAATGCTGAGATCCAGCAGGACAAATTCATAGTAATGCTGGAAGTACTGGAGAACAGCCTTCAAAAAGCGGCAGCAGGGGAATTAACCTTGCTACCCTCAAAGACAGGCAAGAGGCATGAAAGTATCTTCAAGGATTTCCTGATTTTCATCTTCAGGCGGATCTACTCCTTTTGTCTCCTCAGGCTCATGTCCCCCTAGTCCTATTTGATCTGACTCTGATGAAAGGCTTCAGAGTATATTTACCGTGCATCTATATATAGTGTGTACATACAACTGGGGAGATGAGATTTCCGTCCTGTCCGCTCTTGCTGTGGTTCCCGCTGGCTCTCTCTAACATAAAGAGGACCGTGTTTGGACTGCAAACCCCACGGAGAGTTCAGTTAAGTTTTCAGTTAACCCTGTATCTCATTAAAAAAAATAAAAAAAATAAAAAAAGTGAAGGACTACTTCACTCACATTATGTGTGTCTCAGAGTGTTAAAAGATTGCGATTACATTTTGCTCTTTTAGTCCCAGTGTTCTTGGACTTTATCCTGACACCTAACTCGATATGACCAAAATCTTTAGTGATTTTTTTTAGCAGTTAAGGCCACCTAATATAAAGTGGGAACTAATTTTCCTATGCTGAACACAAAAGATGATATTTTGAAGAATGTGGTCGACCAAACAGCTGATGGTCCCCATTGACTTCCATAGTAGGAATAAACTATGGAAGTTAATGGATACCATCAACTGTTCGGTTACCCACATTCTTCAAAATGTATTTTGTGCTGTGTTACGGTTTGATTTCCTATGAAGTATGAGGCATAAACAGACTTGTGCACAGTGCTTACTCATTCTTCCCCAAGCGTCTATTTTTGAAGGCTCACAGAAGCTTTTTGAGGCTTCAGGTCACACATACACCCACACATCTGAGGGTCGGGCTCCATTACAGCCGTGATTGTATAATCGTTTGGGCCAGTCAGAACCGACAGGAATGCAAATGAAGCTTCTTAATTTCCAAGCCACACACCAACCCCTTACTAAGGTCAGACTCGAGAGACTCACTTGTACGTGATGCCCGCCAAGTTAAGAAGCCGTCTGGAGGCAGTCATTTCTGGAGTGTCATGGTATTTGTCTGACAAATAGATCACATCCTTTATACCTGTAAGGCAAAAACAGCAGAAGGATAGTGTGGGTCAGACAAAAGCACACTTGTGCACACACACACAAACAAACAAACAGACAGAGAAATTTAAACAAACAGGCCCAAGGAGAACAGGGACCCAAAATAGCCTGTTAGGAAAGAACAAGAGCTTGTGCTCGGGGAGAAGGAAGCGAAGTCGATAACTTGTCGCTGCAGGCTCAAGCCAATACCAACCAACCCCAATTGAGACAAAATCTGCCCTGTTGGTATCTTTAAAACACGTGGTGCATTTGGCAACACCCCCACGCATCCTGCTGTCTACTCACAAGCGGCCCACATGAGGCGACTCTATAAAGGGCCCCATTAGCCAAGCTTTACAGAGAAATGTGAGGAATCTGGTGAAACCACTTAGACTCCCTCTTGCCCTTAACGCTTTCAGAGGTGAAAAGAGAAGTCCAACATTGCCAACGGTTGCTGCAATCGCCGATGAATATTCCCGGAGAGAAACACACCCACCCCCCAAAATGCACAGCGTCTCCATCGTGTACTTTTATCTGCACAGGAGGAGAGAAGTGCTCTGATCGAAGGCAAAATGACTTGCACAGAGTGAATTCCACCTGTCATTAAAGGCTGTCATTACAAGCATTGGGCCTCTCCACGGTATTACTTGAACAATTTTTGAGAGGGAACAGATGAAATTACCATGGAACAGCCTGGCTATGCCATCTTAAAACCATTTTGGTGGTGACATTTTATAGTGGAGCAGGGGAAAAAAAGACTATGTATATTCAAGTCTCAACGGGCTATTTCAAATAAAAAGCAAACACTCAATCGTGTCCATAAAAATAAATAAAAAAGTTCAAAATGTTCTAACTAAAGTCTGACGTGATACATAAAGAAAAAGTCCAAAGAAATTGCAGTAGTGTTTCCTTGTAAACATGTCTTTTCATGAAAAGAACATGAGAATAAGCATCGGAGCTGCTCAAAAAACACTTCCAAGACGACAAGCTGTCCAACAGAAGGGAAGGCTCTGATGGAAGGTGGAGCAGAACTCTGGAGATGCTACGTTTCCAGAATGCTCTCTGGAGATGAGGTGACAGTACAGTCCCTCAGTCCCTCCAAAAACAGTCACAGGAAGTGACAAGATGGCAGCTGCTTGGGAACTGAACACTTTAATTCCTCAGAGAGAGGAGAGGCTCTAAAGCAGTGCTTCAGAAACTGCCGTCTCCAGCACCGAGGAGCCAAAGTGCAGGGGGGACATCAACATGGGAGCCAGAGAAAGTGAAAATGATTTGGTGTCATTTCATTCCGTGAGATTGAGGGATGGACACATTTGAACGGCATTCGAAAAGAGCAGTAACACTTTCTCGCTGGAGGAATAGCTACAGAATTAGATACAGAAGGGAGGGAGGGCATAATATCTAGGGTCTTCACTTTCTTGATGCCCCCATCTCATTTACTGTGAAAAAATTAGACAGAAAAAAGAAATGGAGAGAGTACAGTGGAAGAGCTCTCATTTTAGTACAAGAACAGTTGTCAAATGACCGACACAGCACACATTTAAGCGCGAATAGGATTAAGGCAAATTAAAGCAGTGTCGCTGGCACAAAAATGCGTACCGATGGCACCTAAATACTGGAAAAAACTTCATTTTAATAAATCCCTCAGGTTATAATTAAATTGTTACATTTTTTCCATTAGAGAAGCACAGGCTGGCAATATCAAAAGGTTTACCATGCACAGATAAACAAGATACAGCCTGGTTGCCTTTATAAGAGAATCAGGGTGGATTCGCATTCCAAATCTACTAATATTCTCCTTTATCCTCATGTTTTTTCCATGCAGAGACTTTTCTGTTTCCTCATATCATGGGGCTTTACAACTTCTAGTAAACAAACATGGTCATAACACCTTCAAAATGAACAAACAGCGACGACACCCCTGACTCAATTCTTTTAAACTCCGCATTCAAACATTAAACATCCGCTTTGTTCAGCTCCATCTGATTGGCATCATCAGAGGGTGTTTTTAATGAGGTCGGACGTTCATTTTTAGCCGCGTTTTGTTGCATCCTATAGAGCGCGAGGAGACGAAAGGGAGAGAAAGTGCTGTGTGTGTTCCTTAATGATGCCGGAACATTGAGAGGAAGCCGACACCCCACTGAGAGATGGGCCAGGGCAAGGCCAAGCATCCTGAAGATCAGACGGCATCGGAGCGTGTGTCGTGCTATCTTCAGCACACAGCTTCAGTAAGATTTGCCACAAGAGTACATGGAGGGGGATCAGGAAAAGCAAACCATAGAGAGAGAGAGAGAAGATGAGGACAAAAAGACTTGGAGGGGAGGAGAGAGACTGGGGATGGGGGTGTTAAGAGAGTTCAACAGATAAGAAGAGATTGAAAATAACAGCAGAGCAGGGTTTGGAGAAGGAAAAATAAGAGGAAGACAACCTGTCACCATGTAGGCTGTATCTAACCAGCCAAGAAGGCTCACAAAGATGACGGCTGCTCAAAGTGACGCCCACTGCAGGTTTCTCAGTATGGAAGGATGACCATCGAGAACCTCCGTTTCCTCCTGTCTCATCCGTCATTTCATCCACAGCCACATCAGCACTGGCACAAAGGCTCAAATATCTGAGCAGAAACGCTGATCCTGATGTGTGTGAAGTGCAGAGACGGAACTGAATAAACGCATAACGCTTGCTATGCAATCTAATAGAGGTGAAAGGGTTGCCAAAAAAAACCTGTAAAAAATATTGTCTGTACCACATTTCATCTTGTGCCCTTCTCAGAAAATATAAATATTAAACGTGTTTGAAAAGGAAAGTGCCTGCTTTCAAGCATAATTACATGACTTCTTGGTGTCACTAAATCGTTGCACTGTTAGCAAGAGGACAAAGAAACTAAACAGATGTAACAATGAACAAAAAACTAATTATTTAATATAACTCTGACTATACTTGAGGCATATAAGTAGCAGGCAGCAGTCAGACTGCGTGAACAATCAATAGGAACAGTTTGAGAGCACATGTACGTTCTTAATCACACTTAAGAGTCACACATGCGAGACAAAGCCAGTTAAGAGCTCAAAGATTGCATTTCATTAACTTAAAGCAAAGCTTAAAGAGGGTAAAGAAATATTTTATTCAAATTATTTCTCACTGGAGCAGTGTTGGTGCTTGTATTGAAATTTCTTTGCTTTAAACGAGTCTCTGGTGTACACTGGTATTGCATCAAAGCATTTTGACAGTGAAAATAGGACTGTTTATATGTTCCCGATAGCGTACATTTAACAGCATTGTGCATTTTATGGTGACTGAATTAACATAAGACTGAAAAAAAGGAAAAATATCAGAACTAAACTAACAAATAACATGCAACTAGTAATGCCAAAAGTACATCTGCACAAAGTCAACAATATAATAAAATAAAAAAAAGTTTTTTTTGTTTCTGACAGATTTATCCAAACACTTTAAATAACAAAACAACAGTTTAAGGTAAAAAGAAAAAATAAGAATATTTAATATAGCGCATAAATTTGGCAAAATGCCCCTCCCTAGCCAACTAACAAGTTTATAGACACTGAATGGCTTTCCTGAGGTAAATGTGATGTTATGCGACATTGTTAACAAGCTGTTTTAATGACGTATTTCCCCAGTTGAAACACAGATTGAGCACATACATGAGCCAGGATACATTTCAGTAAGTTGTACTGTTTCTTTCATCATACCTTCTGATATATTTCATGTATATTTTGTGCTATATAAGTAGTAGTAACTAGGAAGAGATAATTGGTTCACTTGATGCTTGCACCATGGCAGATTCTTCACACCACATTAGAGGGCATCAAAACAACATTTATTGTTTGCATTTAATGATAAAATTTGCAGAATTTGAAAGCTGAGACTTTGTTTTATATTAAAAGTAACAAAGCAAAAAGCTTTTTGCGATTATTGTATGGCAAATCCGCAACAAATAAGGTTTAGTGAAATTCACGCATAGACATGGACACAGTAAAAATGTGCCATTGGACAAAAGCTAATTAAAGGTCACTGTTTTGGTCAATGATTTTGGCCCTCCAAAACTATTTCATCCAAATAATAAATTGCTGAAATTTTGGTGCATCACCAATTAATTGTATTATTAATGCACTAATGCCTGCTTATAAAATGAATGTCAATTAGCTGTTCACCTGCGATGTGATTCCTGAACAGTGAAAATAAAAGTGTTGATTGATAAATCAACATGCACATCATGAAACACAAGTTCAGACACACTCTCACCTGCTTGAATAATGAGTTTGGCGCACTCGTTGCAGGGGAAGAGCGCTACATACATGGTGCAACCCTTGACATCTGCCGAGTTCTTATTCATAATGGCGTTCAGCTCTGCGTGACACACTGCAACAAAACATGAAAGACCTGTTAGAAATGTTCAGAGTTCACGAACACACATACGTGCAGCACAGATTGATGCGTCAAAGCTATGACTAATATCTCTGCTTCACAACAAACTTGGATTGAGCTTTCTTGGCTTGTCAACATTGTACCACTTCACCACAAAAAGGCTCCAGTCACCAGTTCACTGTTAAAAAGGAAAAAGATTTCAAAGCATGAGTCTGAACAGATGTCAGCTCTCCACAACATCACCCAGAAAAAGCCCTGTCTAATCACTCACTCTGCTCGCCTTAATTACGGAGAATGAATTGGCCCATCAGCGGTGGCACATTACCATTGCACCACGAAACACCAGCCTGACACGTTTATTTTGGCAGAGCTTCAGCACAAAGCAGAGAAAGAGAGAGAGGGCATGTAGTTATGATGGAAGAGAGATGTCAATAATTCACACAGATACACAAACTCATTGTGTGTTTTAACTGGAAGCAGGCACACACACACACACACACAGTTGAGAGCGAGTGCATGATGATGAAGTACGATCAACCGTGTGATCATGGGAGGGACTGAGCTCTCAGCTCTTAAATCAATTCTAACATTTAATGCATGTATATTACTAATAATCTGACTGGAATGTCATATATTCAAAGGTAGTGAAACATTTTCAGGATAAACAATCAGCGGGTAAATATTGCATAATATTATGCTTAATAAATCAAGAGAAGGAGAAGTCGTGATCGCGATTAAAATACAATTCATCTAACAGCCCTATCCGAATAGAACCAACACTGAACTGACTTAAGTTGAATAATAACACTATTGTCCTTCAGAGCTGCAGAATCAGACCAATTTCAATAACGGATTCTGCTATTTCCTGTTCATCAATGTGAAGCTGCTTTGACACAATCTGTATTGTATAAAGCGCTATGGAAATAAAGGTGACTTGTTAATGCGGCTGCAGCAAAAAAAAAGCACAATATTAACGGACATCATTCTCTCTTGTCGCAGCATATAAACCTTGTCTCATATTAGAGAATAAGGCGAAAGCACCATTATGTTCACAGGGCAAAAATCATGTTGGGCCAGTATATGTGATACTTAGTATTTCAGCACCCTCTAGTGGCACAGTACTGCACAGAACCTTCATAAAGCTAGAATCACTGCAACCATTGCTCATACTTGGGCTTAAAGGTTTGCTCAAATCTGCAAAAATGTTAAACAGTTGTCATCCATTCACATAAATACTGTGAATGGCATTTAAGTTGGCCTCCCAAAAACAAAAATGTACATTTATTATTATTATTTATTATTATTATTATTATTATTATTCTACAAACTTATGCATGAATCAGTTATGCCATTAACAATGTTTCATGGTTCAGTACAAAGTCTTGTACTTTTTTCCACAATTTTAATAATGAAATGACAATTCTTAGTCAATTAATCATTAATCTCAATTATTTCTTAGACAATTAATCGTCAGCCAAATTTCACAATTGCGACAGCCCTAGTTGTAAAGCTGTGACACTGTTTCACTCCACTTGGGCATGAGTTGGGCTTTTTTTTTTTTTACATAACCAGAAAGACTGTAACTCAATGGGGGGGGGGGGGGGTCAAAAACTCAATCTGAATACCTAGTAAAAAATAAGTTCTTACCTGTTTTATGAGCCAAATACATTGTATTTAAACAACTAGTTAAAATGTCCTCGTAGCTGTACTTTTTGCTAATACTTAGTAATACATACTTTTAATTCATAATTTTTTAAAAAGCCCAGTGGCGCTTATATTTCATCTATTACCTTGGCTCTTGTAAATGGTGTAATATAATAATCAACTTAACATACTGATTACAAAAGAGAATCCAAACTATGATCCTTAAGAGTACAAGGGACATCCTACCGCCTATAAACGTTTTACCTTTATTGTGCCACATTAGTGCATTAAGAGACAGAGATATGCCAAATGAATCCTTTGAATAGAATTAATGTACCATCGCTCTGCATGAAATTGAACTCTATGCCTGAACGAGCCACAAATGCAAATAATATTTTTTTTTTAGGATTTTTATATTCATAAATCATGTCAGGTATGTGTCACTAAATACTTTCCACAAAATCCATTCATTAGTGCCAAATATATGGGTAATAATCCCAAAGCTTTATAGGAACTTTCCTTTTAAACAAAAACAAAGTACACAGATTTTGTCCTTTTTAAGATCCCTTGCTCCTCACTACCTATTCTAAAAGAGAACACAAAGATGCAGCTATCAAGAGGGAAAAACACTACCATTCAAAAGTTTGGACACACTGAAGACATTTTTACATTTTAAAATATATTAAATAGAAAACAGTTATTTTAAATTCTAATAATATTTCACAATATAAGCTATATTATTTCTGTTCTGTTTCCTATATTTTTGATCAAATAAAAGCAGTTGAGGCTGCAGAGCATAACAGACTTTTATGTTAGAGTTTTAATCTTACCGGCCACAAACTTTTGAATGGTAGTGTACAGTACATCTGAAGTACACAATCACATATGCACACATCATTTCAGATAAGCCCTCGCAATTAAAGACATGCCAACCCTTAAACAATTAGATTTTACAAACAGTATACAGATACTGTATGGTTCACAATCATTAAACTTCTGAAAGCTGTTTAGTACAATATAAACTTGTCACCCATCGACAGTATTCTGACTGCTTAAGTTATAAGAATTTGGCTTCTTTTCAAACATACCAGACCTCAGAAAAGTTCTACATAATGATCACATGAAAACTTTCATAAACTGAACGGTGTCTGCGCAACCAAGCCAAAACCAATTTTCTGCATTCAATTTAAATTTTGGGTCACTTTGTGGGGTCCAACTCAGTTGGCTTTGTTTAAAAAAAAATCTTCCTAAGCCTGACAACTGACAACAGAAACCAGGGAGAAATACAAGTCACGAACAGTTCAGAGGATCATTCAAGTGCCAGACTGATAAATCCTCTCCAAGGTTTCACACCTTCCCTTTGGCAGTACGACCCATTCAAAGTCCCGAGTTGGCATGTGCCGCCTTTAGGAACGCCAGCTCCAGCTCATTTCCATTTCTCACACTAATAGCTGCCACAAAGTGACCTTGCCCATTCCCTCACTCAGCAGCTCCGCCTTTATCTCTCCCATCAGCCCCATGCAGGTGAAAACTAATCCATGACCGCCGCTATGTGCTCAAGAGAGCCTAGACCTCGCCACACTGCGTTAACAGACACCATGTGCTGCGTTGACAGAGCCTGAAATCAAAAAAGCCTTTTCAGCGAGTGTTTAACGTGGGTGTTCACTGACCTGTCGGTGTCAAACAGAGGCAGAGTGACTGATAATTATGGGTAACTGATTGCTGCAGTTCAAAAGCCAAGAACCTGCGGGTCAAATGCAGAACTCACCATAGGGGTATTTGGTGTCCAGCTTGTTATCAGCACTGCGAGACCAGGGCAGCAGGTCATCGTCACAACCGTTGGGCATGCCATTGTAGCCAATACCCACTATCTTGTTTTCTTGATTCACAATACAGGCACCAACCTGAAATTAAATAGAAAAAAAGCTTATTTTCCAAACATCTATCACAATGAAGACAGCCTAGAGGCACAAGCCTGGTACTAGAGAGGGAAAAAAGACATTCATGGTCTAGTGAGTCAAATAATCAGTCATACTACACTTTTCATTCCACTGACTTCCATTCATACACATGCAAATGCAGATGATCAGAAACGCAAGCTTATGCGAATTTCACTGTGGTCCAAAGTTCAAGTTTGTTGAAAATCTGTGCAAATTCATATCATGTGAAGACAGGTGACCAAAAAAAGATCAATGCTTCAAGTTGTGACCTTATTTGAATTTTTAAAAAAAAAAGTGAACTTTAAGCCTGCAGGATGCAGCAAAGTGGAGTAGATTAATATTCTTACATTCTGGATGTATTGTATATTGAATGACAGTTTTAAAAAAAGACACTGCAGAGTGTGACATCATATTGCGACCGTTCCAGCATTTTAATTGCATATAAAATTTCCATCCAACTGGAGTACAGGTTAAGTAATAAACTTGCATGCATATTTGTCATTCAGACACAAATGAAGCAAGAATGAGATTTATATAACATTACAAGTAAACCATATGCATTATAAATATTTAAATACATAATAACCAGGTTTATGTATGCATGTCATCAATAAATCAAATTATCGATTATTATTACTATTTGTAAACCATATCACATATTTTAACTAACTGAATCTTGCTTATTCCATATTTGAACCATATTCAATTTTTTAACAGATTTTTTTTCACAATTAAAAGATTTATGCACATTCTAAGGTTTCTGAACAAATACCAAATGTAATTTAAATAAATACAACAGATGCCACTTGTTTTTTTTTTAGTGTTGGACTATTCCAGTTCCAATAAAATCTTGAATTAACTTTTTGTAACAAGATAAACCACATTAAAAACACAACAAAAAAAAAAAATACAAAGAGACTGATCTGAACTTAAGTCAAGCACCTGACCTGATGTTCCAGCAAGACCCATCAAATTCATCTGATGCAACACAGGTCAGCAGAGGAGGAAAGCAAAAGGGTTTCCTGAGACGATAGATCGCTGTCAACAAAGTTCAGTCAGCGTGAGTGAGCGGGGAGAAGGCTGACAGCACCCGCATTCTCGGCTCACCAAAACTCTTGTGTCTTAGATATGCAATCCTGCTCTGCGCCTTTAGGAGCAATAACGGCTGCATGCATGAGCTGACCGAGGATCACACTTGACTGAACTTCAATATTGCACTTAAATATCAGGAGTGTTTATATTGGCCAAGAGGTCGCAGCACAGCAGGGGAGCTCTGAAACCAGAATATGTTCTTACAGTACATGGAGCGGATAAGAGGCCTGTGTCCTTTGATCAAAAGAAGCTGTAGGGTTTTTGGAGATCTTTAAGGTACTGTAGTACAAAGCTGTTTAGAGCTTCTCAAAGCTAATATTAATTGTCACAAAATAGTTTTAAAAGAAAGAAATTGAGATCAAAATATTGGAAAAACTACAAAAATGTCTAATTTTATATTGATTGTAATTTCAGCACATTTCAGATTGATGTATGGTCACCAAATCAACCCACATTTCAATCTAGCAGGACTGCAGGCAATCAATCTCTAGGTACCTGAGAACTGGGGTCCTTGCTCCGCTGCGCTGATAAGAAGGCAACAGCCATGAAATACTCAGGCCACTCCAAGTAGTCCTGCCTCTTCTTTGTCAAACCTTCACTGTGTGTTCTGATGGATTGAAAGAATGAATGCAATGAGAAAAAATAAAAAATAAACACCGGTTGTCATCAAAGCACACAAATACAGAAAAATCATCACTACTACAACATTTAGGGAAAGATAGCATATGATCATGTGTGAACAAATTGTTGTTATGCAATAATTAGCATACATATTAAGCTTAATATACAATTTTTAAATCATAATTAACATTTAAGTGCCAAGCACCGCAACAGACTGATACTGACATGTTGGCAAGGCCAAAAAATCTGCCAATATTTGACCATTTCAAGATTACCAGCACTGGCCGATATCCGTGCCCACTTGGATGATAAATAGTGTTAGCATTCCCTTATGCCATCTCAAAAATCAACACTAATCAAATGAACTGCAAATTATTTAAATATTTGAAAACATAAATTAGTGTAAAAATGTTCAGCATATGTCCATCTCAATTACTACACTTAACTTCGGTTCAAAAGTTTGGGGACTTTTTTAATGTTCAGAAAAAGATTAAAAACAGTAATGTTGTGCAATATTATTAGAATGCTGTGACAGCAAAGCTGCATTTTCATCAGTCATTTCTCCAGTCTTCAGTGTCACATGATCCTTCAGAAATCATTCTAATATGCTGACTTGCTGCTCTAGCAACATTTCTTATTATTATCAATGTTAAAAACAATAGCACTGTTTAATATTTCGGTGGAAACCACAGTCATTTTTGGGGATTGATGAACAGAAAATTCAAAAGAACTAGGCTAGAGGAAACACTGGAGGCTCCTGTACTGGAGTGTTCTGATTGTCAAATTTGTGTTTGTCTTTACTCTCACTTTTGCTCAATGTATACTTGCTGAATGCTTATTTGTTTTCTGTCAGAAAAATAAAACATTTTGAAAGGTAATATATCTGCACTAAATTGGCCATCAGTCACTGACCCTGCTCTCTAGTTATCCATATCTGAAAAATCCACTAGCAAAGTATGACCAAGCGCTTTCTGGTAATATGAAAGTTTCCTGTTGTCTCAGTGGAGTACTACATCTTTACTTGTGCTGATCTTTACACTGGCATCCCATACGCCCCACTGATGACTGTCTACATGTGTGATTTGAGCACTGACAGACATTATCATCAGAGGGTTCTCCTCTGGGGCTTTCCATTTTAGCTTAAAGTGATATTACACCTTTTGCGACACATCTTAGTGACTGTCTTTGAAAGGCATGGGGATTTATGTGTGAACATTTAATGGACCCATCTGACTCGACTCACTCTTTTTCCTAATGTCTCTGGTGATTCTGTCATTTTTGAGCAGCTGTCAAGAGCAGGTGTGTGTGTGTGTGTTAGTCTGGGTTGATGATCTGAAGCTAATGGGGAAAGCAGTGACACAATGCTGAGGCAGTCATTAAGCGGTTTTAAAATGTGCAGTTATCTGAAAATCATTCACATGATATAGATGAAAATGCCATGGGTTTCAGGTTTTCCTTTCAGATCTAATGTGATTTGTGATGATTATAAAAACTGTCTGTCACTGACTAAACATTCATTTTGTAGTGCACCTACCATACTGCCAGTTTACAGGGCTGAAGGCAAACACGACCACAAGAGGGCAGTCAATCATCATGTTGTTCATGCCAGTTGTATACACGCTATAACACTGAATTAACAGACCAAGGCGTTATATATTTGTCGTAATGTGTCAGAAACATATACAGTTTCTGCAAATCTATTAACGTGCCCTTGTTGTCTGCACAAAGAGCACTCTTTTTACGAAATCTCATGCAACTCACAGTCCTCTAGCTAGCACATTTCTCTTGAACACAACTCTAGAGTCATGACGACAGATTCCTGTCCTGACATGTGGTGACAATGAATTCAATAGTAAAACAACAGATCAAAACATTACCCATTGAGCTGTGATGTATCGTTCTTTTCATTGTGGTCCATGGCTTAATCAGAGAATGTTGAGTCTGTTCTAATCGAAATTCCCTGATGTGATTCGCACTGAACACACACAGCAGAGCACAGCAGAGCAGAGGAACTTCCCGCGAAAAAATAAAAGTCCAGCCCACTGTTCCGGGTTTAGACTAGAGTTGGCGCAATGCGTTGAATAGCGCCATCTCTACGCGGTTCTGCACATTACAGTGAGTCTTTCTCTTTCTTTACATAACAGCCAGTCTTTTATACTGTATATCAGGGATGGGCAACTTTGATAGTGACGAGGGCCAGAATTTTTTCTCATTTATACCAAGGGACCAGATTACTAATCCACGTCTACACACCTTTTACATCGTCTTACTCAATCTCCTTTTTATTGAAGGAAATCAACGTATAATTAATGTAATTTGTTTTCAAAGATGTTATTAACTATACAACTTGTGCAGTTATGCTAATTCAGAAGGGAAACTTTGTTGTCAGTTGACAGCAATATTACTCAAACAAGCCAATGTTAATTGCATCTTAATTGCATTGTCTGTAAATTTGCAACAAACAAATGTACAGAGGTCTTACTTTTTATTAGTGGCCTACAGAACATTCTCAAAACAACGTAAGAGGATAGTTAAAAAGGGCTTATTAAAAAAAACAATTACTCCAAATGGTACCATAGTATAACCTGGTATCTGCAGGATTTTTAAAATCAAATTTAAGACTTTTTAAGACCTAAACTTAACATTTCAGTCTTTAAACAATTTTTAAGAAAAGGAAAGAGTCAAAAGTATTAATTATTATATTAATTTTCAATCAATTATTATATTAAATTACATATATCTTAGTGTCTTAATTGTTTATATTTTATAATGCATTAGCTTCTTGTCGATCCAC
Organism: Schizothorax lantsangensis; assembly: GCA_027422415.1. Taxonomy (NCBI): domain Eukaryota; kingdom Metazoa; phylum Chordata; class Actinopteri; order Cypriniformes; family Cyprinidae; genus Schizothorax; species Schizothorax lantsangensis. Next base: position 29,219,504 of record CM049841.1, read on the forward strand.
TGGTTCGCATTTAAAAATATGTAGCAAAAATAGCAGATGGACTTATTAAAAAGCAAATTCATTCTCTGCCAGCAGGTTTCACTTTCAGACCTGCAGAAATATAGTGGTTTCCCCGGTAACAGCAGTACACAAAGCCGCAGCGTCTGACTTTGAAAATGCAGCGCTCATATTTATTCAGTGAAATCACAGCCTTTTGAAGTTTAATCGACATATTAATCTACATAGCAATTTTTGTCTACATAGCAATTCTAGACCTCTTAAAATTAAGACTTTTCGTACCATTTAAGAGTTTTCATGGCCTTAAATTTAAACAATTAACCCCGTGGAAACACTAAGAACAGGAACCCCCTAAGAACCTACAGTTCAGCTCGAACATTTCTGTCATGCATTTAGCAAAAAGGTTTTGTTTACTATGCATTTTACCTTTAAAATTTGATGCAAGTGCAACTCTGGTGTCCCCGTTGTTTGTGAGCAGTGGAGTGATGGCGATTTAAATAATACACATTTCCAAACAATTCAATATGGGTGTACCCTTGAACTTGGTAAAAAGATAATCTGTTGACGATCTTGACTGGAAAATACTGTTTTCATGGACAGTTTTTCATTTTTTATTTGCTAATGTTAGTAAATGTTTACGTTAGAGTGCACGTACACGTTTGGAAATGTGTATTACTTACAAAGATGGCACCGCTGTGTTCGGAAGCCGTCCAGATCGCTCCGCTTAGATTGTGCTTTTATTTACTTTTTTACTTACTTTTGCTTTCTCTTTTTACACACATAACGTCTGCACTGATCACTTACGACAAAGGAACACTTCTGGACATTGGACACCGCTACACTAACCTGTTTCAGGACACTTTATCCCCGAATCTATCGTGGCCTCTCGAGATTCTTCGGAACGCCGAGGAGAACAATGGCCACAGGCGACGGAACAAGAAACACCGTGGAAAACGCGCTGGTATTCGCAACAGACTGAGGAAAAGGGCTCACAGTCCTCCTTTACCGAGCATTCTGCTCGCTAATGTCCAATCCTTGGAGAATAAGATGGACGATCTTAGAGCCAGGATAAGTTTCCAACGGGACATAAGGGACTGTAACATCATTTGTTTGACTGAAACATGGCTCACAACCTCGGTTCCGGACACTGCTGTAACGCCGTCTGACAACTTTTCTGTTTTACGGATGGACAGAACAGCGGAGGCCGGTAAATCCAAAGGTGGAGGAGTGTGTTTCATGATTAACAAGAAATGGTGTGACCCCAGGAATATCTCCTCTCTGTCGCACTCCTGCTCGCCTCATCTGGAACATCTATCCATTATTTACCGCCCATTCTATCTGCCCCGGGAGTTTTCATCGATCATTGTCACTGCTGTTTACATTCCACCACAGGCAGACACCGGCTTGGCTTTGTCTAAGCTTCACGATGTGCTCAGCGGCTACATTAACAAACATCCTGACGCTGCCTTTATCATCGCGGGGGACTTTAACAAAGCCAACCTCAGGCAGGTCATGCCAAACTTTCATCAACATGTATCCTGTCCAACTAGAGGACTGAATACACTGGATCATTGCTACTCTCAGTTTAAAAATGCCTACAAAGCCCGCTCACTACCGGGTTTTGGCAAATCGGACCATGCCGCCATTTTCCTCACACCGGAATATAAACAAAGGCTCGCTAAGGAACCCCCGGTGCAGAGAGTAGTGACGCGCTGGTCCTCCCACTCAGAAGCTATGCTACAGGCGGCTCTTGATGACGTCGACTGGGACATGTTCCGGGCGAGTTCATCTGACGTCAGCGAGTTCACGGATGTAGCATTAAGCTTTGTAAACACGCTAACCGAGCAAGCTACAGAAACGATAACTGTAAGGACCTTCCCAAATCAGAAGCCGTGGGTGGACAGAACAATCCGTGATGCGGTTAACAAATGCACTGCCGCATACAATGCCGGTCTTTTGTCAGGGAACATGAGCGAGTACAAAGCATCGTGCTATTTTCTACAATGTGCAGTAAGAGCCGCCAAACTCTGATACAGGGAGAGAATTGAGTCTCATTTTCAGCTCAATGACTCTCGACGCATGTGGCAGGGACTAAGGTCCATCTGTGCCTTTGGAAACAAATCCTCCGCAGAGGTGAGAGCAGATCCGTTGCTGGCTGAAGAGTTAAACACCTTCTACGGCCGCTTTGAATGCAATGGCGGCAGCGCGACTCTGCCGATCAGCGCGTCAGGAAGCAGCAGTCAGAGCAGCGATAATCATGTGATCACTGTGTCGGAGGACGAGGTTCGGAGGGCCCTAAAGAGAGTGAATGTCAGGAAAGCGGCTGGACCTGACGGGATTACTGGCCGTGTTCTGAGGTCCTGCGCTAATCAGCTTGCTGGTTTGTTCACTTCTATCTTTAATGAGTCCCTTGCTACCTCTGTGGTTCCCACCTCCTTTAAAAAATCTGTCATCATCCCTGTGCCTAAGAACAATAAACCCTCTTGCCTGAATGACTATCGTCCAGTTGTCCTCACATCAATAGTCATGAAGGTTTTTGAGAGACTTGTAAAGAGCCACATTTGCTCCTCCATCCCTGTTACCTTGGACTCTCTTCAGTTTGCCTATCGCCCCAATAGATCTACTGATGATGCCATCTCTCACATACTCCACTCCTCCCTCACACACATTGACAGCAGCAATGGGAACTATGCAAGGCTGCTAGTCATTGACTATAGCTCAGCTTTCAATACTATAGTCCCCATCAAGCTAGCTTCTAAACTCACAGACCTCTGCCTAAACTCTTCACTCTGCGACTGGATTCAAGACTTCCTCACCGGCAGACCTCAAGTGGTGAAAGTAGGCCAGTTCACCTCAAACTCCATCACCCTGAACGTAGGAGCCCCACAGGGCTGTGTCCTGAGTCCCCTGCTCTACTCTCTCTACACACATGACTGCGTGTCCTCTCACAGCTCCACTTCTATTATCAAATTTGCTGATGATACTGTGGTTCTGGGCCTCATTTCCAACAATGATGAGACCGCATACTTGGATGAGGTGGAGAGACTTACATCATGGTGCCAGGACAACTGTCTCTCTCTGAATGTGAGCAAAACTAAAGAGCTGATTGTGGACTTCAGGAAGAGACACCTGCGGCCCTCCACTCCTCTTATGATCAGTGGGACCCCTGTGGAGAGGGTAAGCAGCTTCAAGTACCTCGGTGTAAACATCTCCGAGGACCTGACTTGGACTACACACATTCAAACAAAGGTTAAGAAAGCCAGGCAAAGACTGTACCATCTGTGACAGCTGAGGAAATTCATGGTCTCACCAACAATCCTGAAAACTTTCTATTCAGGGACCATAGAAAGTGTATTGACTCAGTGCATCTCAGTGTGGTATGGAAACAGCTCCAGTCAAGACTGCAAAGCCCTGCAGAGAGTCGTGCACTTAGCTGAGCGCATCTCAGGGTCTGCTCTCCCCTCCCTGCAGGACATCTACCGCAAACGCTGCAAAAGCAGAGCTGTCAAAATCATCAAGGACTCAAACCACCCTAGTAACTGTCTTTTCACTCTGCTGCCATCTGGTAAGCGCTTCCGTAGCCTGATGGCAAAAACTGAGAGACTTAGGAGGAGTTTCTTCCCCCAGGCCATCAGGCTCCTAAACTCAAACTCAGCCTCTTAACATCATCATGACTCCACTTATTAATCACTTAATAATCAGTAAGTTATTCATTATTCTCTACCTCACACTGACAGTGTCATTTGCACACAGCACTTTGTGTTTTGTTTGTTTGTTTTTTTTGGTATTGCTGCTACATGACAACCATGTACAACCTGTTTGCACATTCCTCTCTTGTACATTCCTGCTTATCTTAATATTTAAGTCTACAGTATACTGTCATGCACATTTTTTTATATTTTACATTTTGTTCTTTATATCTTATTTTTTACTATTTCATTTTATGTATATTTCCTCTGTGTTTGTATTCTATAATATTTGCACTGTCCATGGAGCGGACCTGACTCACATTTCACTGCTGGTTATATACTCTCTATATAATCGTGTATGTGACAAATAAAAATCTTGAATCTTGAATCTTGAATCTACTGCGCTGTTATTAATAGGTGAGCAGTTGAAAATAGCAACCTCTCCTGTTTGGAGACAGTAACATCATAAACTGAAAGCAATCTTTACGTGACTTACTTTTCAAATGTTTTCAAATTGATCATCCAAGTCTAATTTAATCCAGCAGACCATACTACAAGACACTGCGGGACATATACATATTAAAAAAAGAAGGAGAAATACAAGCGTGGAATATAAAACTCTCTTTAAAAATATTTAGAAGTAATGTAAGGCGCCATTCATTTTAATATTTTACCTCCTTAAAATGATGTATGGATATGAATCATCACATAAATAATGAATTACGTTGATTATAACGAAAACAAACACATTAACAAAACCTAAATTGCACAGTTGAAAATGTTCACTGGAAATAAAATATAAATAAACCCGATTAGTCTAACGCATGTTTCTTTCACAAATTTTTAATCGATCCATGAGGAGTTAAGTTTAGTTGGTCTGTAACAGATTATTTTAATAAAGTGATTTTTATACTAAATATTATTTGTTTGTTTGTTTTTACTCAGATTACATTCACCAGTGTTTTTTGTTTTTACAATTCAGTGAAAGTACTAAAGTGATAGTTTACCCAAAAATGAAAATTTTGTCATCATTTACTACAAATTATGTATTTTCAAACCTGTATGACTTTGTTTCTTCCGTGGAACACAGAATAATTTATTTTGAAGAATGCTGTAACTAAACAGTTTCGGTTCCCTTTGACTTTCATTATGGACAAACAATGCAATGGAAATCAATGGCAACCGAAACAGTTTGCTTATCGACATTCTTCAAAATATTTTCTTCTGTGTTCAGGTTTGAAATTACATGAAGGTGATTGTCATTTCTGGGTGGGATGTGTCTTTAAGTCAGGGGCGTCATGCACTCATTATTTTTGAGGGGACACGAGAGTGTGTGTGGTAGTGATGGAAATTTTGATTCTTTCAAGAGATTCGTTCACTTTCAGTTCGTTCACTAAAATGATTCGTTCAGATTCGTTCACTGATTCGTTCAGTGGCCATTTCTTCATATTACATAAATACGCCAGCAGGTGGCGAAAAAGAGTGTATTATGTGTTATTATGTCTCAACGAACGTACTGTATTTACTTGTTACAAAAACTGATTTGGCTTTATTAAAATGTGTGCCTAATCTACTCATTAAATAAGTCTAAATAAATTGTTCAGATGACCAAAACATCTTAATAATGCATACAATGCATAATTAACATTTTTAATTGTTAGGTCAGACCTTAACACATTCATAAATCTCGGATGTTAAACTTGTCGTGGAGTTATGTTCTGTATGTTAAATATGAATATATAAACAAGTGTATGTGCACAGTAGGCCTAACTGTGCTTTGAATCCGCTTTCTGCTGATTGCTGAACGAGACTGACTCAAATGACCGACCTACCCGCACACATTCGTTCACGAACGACATGTACCAGTTCGTTTAATTCGTTCACGAACAAGATCTCTCTCTCGTTCAGACTCAAAACAGCACCTCGGTCAGTGATGAGCGTGTTCGTTCAGTAACAACCGTTCGTGAATGAAAAGAACCAGTTGTTGAACGATATGGCGAGCTCGTGTAGTTTGGCATATTTGCAGCAAAGAAAGAAATTCTAGAAAAAAAAACATTGTAAAGAAAACTGACCCACTGGGTGTTTTAGACTTAGTTTTGTGGTATTTGCACTTTAAACAATTCTCTCAAGATCTCTCTCGTTACTCGTTCAGTACTCTGTGCAGTAAACTGTAAGTAAATTGTAAATAAAAACAAGGTAAATTGTTCAAAGTGCAAAATATACCACAAAACTAAGTCTAAAACACAGTAGTGGGTCAGTTTTCATTACAATAGTAAAATGTAAATTTCTTTCTTTGCTGCAAATATGCCAAACTACACGAGCCGAGCTCAACCTGTGCACCATCATTATCGTTCACCAACTGGTTCTTACGTTCACGAACGAGATCATTCAACCAGTTCATTCAACTAGTTCACGAACGAGATGTACCAGTTCATTCAACTAGTTCACGAACGAGATGTACCAGTTCATTCAACTGATAAAACAATTGAAAAAGAGGTTTTTACTTTCTATAGAAACCTCTACACATCTATGTACTCTCACTCCGATTCTTCCAAATTTTTGAATAGAATTAAGGACTTCATACCCAAAATTGATGATACATTTAAAGAATTTTGTGAGTCTGATTTAAGAATAGAAGAATTGGATGAGGTGAGCTTGAAATTGTCCCTGAATAAATCTCCTGGCTCTGATGGGCTCACGGCTGAATTTTACAGGTTTTTCTGGAAAGAATTTAGACATTTGTTATTTAAAGCAATTCAAGAATGCATTGAAAGAAAATAATTACTAACAAGCATGAAACAAGGCATAATAATACTAATTCCTAAACAGGGCAAAGAGAAAAGAATATTAGACAATTTAAGACCCATTACACTTCTCAACACTGACTACAAATTATTATCGGGAATTATAGCCGCTAGGATGAAAAAAGGCCTGTCTCAGATAATAAGTGAAACTCAGTCTGGATTCCTTGGTGGAAGATCCATTCATAACAACATAAGATTGGTTTTAGATTTGATCGATTACAGTGATATATTTGTAGAAAGGGGTTTCATCGTATTTTTAGACTTTTACAAAGCCTTTGATTCAGTAGAACATCCATTCATCTTAGAAGATTTAAAACATTTTGGTTTTGGACAGAAATTCACAAATTTAATTAGTATACTTTATAATGATATTAATAGTTGTGTATCTTTAGAACATGGCACTTGCTCAAGATTTTCAGTTGAGAGGGGCATTAGGCAAGGTTGCAATAGCTCTCCTTTACTATTTATAATGGTTGCTGAACTATTGTCCATTATGGTAAAGAACAGTGGATCTGAAGGCTTAAACATATCAGGGAAACACATCATAATAACTCAGTTTGCAGATGATACAACTTTGTTCTTAAAAAATGAAAACCAAATTGTTACAGCACTAGACTCAATTAATAAATTTTCTAAAGCATCAAGTGTTATGCTAAATATTAATAAGTGTGAAATTCTTGCTTTGCATGAACAACCAGCTTGCTCAATTGGTAACATGAGAGTTAAAACAGAAGTTAAATATTTGGGTATTACAGTCACACGGAATAAAGAAATAAAAGAGAAAGAAAATATTCTTAAAAATATTGATAAATGTAAAAAGATGCTGAACTTATGGTTACAAAGGGATATAACAATATTTGGCAGGGTTTTACTGTCCAAGATGGAGAGTATATCCAGAGCTATTTACCCAGCCTATTCATTAGGAATTTCAGAGAATATGATTAATTTATTGAACAAAACAAATTTCAATTTTATTTGGAAGGAAAAATGCCATTACATTAGGAAAGCTGACATGATTAAGAGTATTGAGGAAGGTGGCATGAATGTTATAGATTTTTCTGTGATGAATGGTGTACTAAAGTTGAAGTGGTTGAATTCCTTTGTTAGTCATAAGGACTCCTTCTGGTTTAACATCCCCAATGCAATTTTTGGAAAATTGGGTGGAATTGACTTTTTATTGTGCTGTGATTATGATTTACAAAAATTGCCTGTGAAACTTTCAGATTTCCACCAGCAGGTTCTTAGATATTGGAATTTAATATTTAAACATAATTTCACTCCACATAATACACCCCTGTGGAACAATAGGTATATTATTAGTAATCGAAAATCTTTGTTTTTAGGGACTTGGGTGGAAAAAGGAATATGGGCAATATCGCATTTGATGGATAATTTTGGTAATTTTTAGTGATTTGTGTGATAAATTTAATCTACAATGCTCAATTAGAGAATACAACAAAGTAATGAAGGCCATCCCAGCACCCCTGAAAACAATGATTCAGCAGTTTGTTTTGTACTCTAGTAATATACCAGAAATGAGATCACTCTGTATTGAAGGTACAAATTTAAAGAGCAAACAATTTACAAATAAGTTTATTAGAAAGGTATTATCCAAAGAGTACTTCCCCAGTCAACTTAAAAGAAAATATGTTCTTCAAGAATTTAGTGAAGAAGAGGCTAAGAAAATAAGGAAGCGAATATTTAGCATATCCAATACTTCCTAAGGCCAAAGAAGTGACATTCAAAATTTTAAATGACATTTATCCATCTAATAACTTTTTACATGAAAGATTTAATTGGGAGAATAATTCATGCGGGTTTTGTGAGAAAGACATTGAAACTGTAGAACATATGTTTTTCCAATGTGAACTTGTACAGAATTTTTGGATTGAATTTCAAAACTGGCTTCATTCTAAACATATATCAATACACCCTTTGACTGTGGTCTCAATTAAAGTTGGAGTACTGTTGAAAGATAAGAACATAGACTTTTTGATAAATAACTTAATTATTTTATGCAAACACTTTATTCACAGATGTAAATATTCAAAGGTTAAGCCTCACTTCAGCGGATGGAAGAATGAACTGAAGATATTTGCTAAGTCTCTTTATTACATGCAGGACAGAAACGCCCAGAAACTCTTATATAATTTGAACTTGTTTTTGTTGATTGAATGAGACCCGCACCCTTCTTTCTTTATTATTATTTTCTTTTATTTAATTTTTTTTTCTTGTTTTTCTTTTTCAAATTACTGTATCAACACTAATAACTTGTGTTTAGTTGTTAAAATGTGCCGTTCAAGTTTGTATTTGAATTGTATGCCTTAATAAAAAATAAATAAATAAAAAAGTTCACGAACGAGATGTACCAGTTCATTCAACTAGTTCACGAACGGGATCTCTCTCTCGTTCAGAGCAACTCGGTCAGTAAGGGCGTATTCGTTCATACATTCAACAAATCACATGCTCTGTCAATCTCATATCGAATGCTATTGGCTCGAGGTTGTCACTTTGACAGGATAGTCCATAGAGCTAACAGCGCCACGCTGCTCTGAAGGGAGGAATTTCAGTGAACGAGAAATATGAGTCAATGACGGTCAAAGAACGAGAACAATTCGTCCTAAAAGATTCGTTCAAAAAGAACGAGTCGTTCACGAATGTAACATCACTAGTGAGTGAGTGCATGTGAATGTACAGCAGCCACAATAGCACTTATGTTTTATTTATGTTTTCCTTTTATTCAAAACATTCCCAAACGCCTTAACTATATCATGAAATATCTCGATTGTCACCTAGATTATGACGGTCAAAGTAGCCTAATAATGTAGTCTATTAACTATGCATAAAAACCTGTCTGTTTACTTTTCCGTAAGTTTTGCCTCTTTGCAAAACTGGTATTGCAGCCAATGAAGCATTACAATAAATCGTGCTACCAATGGTGATTAAATCAAACGATCGGTTAGCTCATATCACATCAACCAGTGCAAATTAGTATTATTGTTCTATTTTATTCTCAAATTATTAATGTTAACAACATCAGCATTGCGCGACTATGGGTATAGTGTGTATTTCAATTTCTGTACAGTCTACTATCTAATTGTCATGCCATTCGAATTTCATATTAAGAAATTCTTTTAACCCCAAAAGCAAACTATGGTTCCTTCGAAATGGTTTTCTGTAAAATACAAATCTTGTGTAATCTCAGGCTATCTGTAATCAGAAGCACGTTTAAAACTGGAATATATTTTAATTTATATAAAATATAATGTGTTTCATAAACACATCCTTTCTGGATCACAATCAGCCATAAAAATGATACATTTAATTATTCTAGCTGCTGTGAGAAAAGGCTATAAACGATCAGTCACCTGCAGGATCCTCACATGTGATAGCCTAGCAGCTGGAAAACTTCTTTATGTTTACAGATGTGACATAATGAAGCAGCAGCATGCTCGAATTTCCCGCGAAAACCTACCCATACCACTCAAATTCTCAAATAGAAAACATTATTATAAGCTAACCGTTGTGAATCGGGCTAAAGTAAGGCGATAGTTTTGAACACTGGCTGGTTATGTACTTGCTCAAATATTGATTTCGGATAATTTTAACCCCCAAAAAAGTTACGGACTGCAGCTTTAAGTAACAGATATGGGTGTCATGAGTGACATAACATTTTAATACGACTGACTTTATATTTAATGTGAATATTAAAAACATTTTAAGTTAGGCTACTTATAACACTTTCATTGTACAGAAAGAGAGCAAAGAACATTTTCACTGACAGTCTAGATTTCAAGCACTCTCAAAAACTCCCATTAAAATCACCGAAGCTGTTTACACTGTGAAATGAATATCTTACTTACAGATTCATACACACATCTGCACTTTGTTGTTTCTAACGAGATAATTCGCCAGAAAGAGGTATTTAGTCAGCGATCGAGTGAAGAAAACGCCGACATTTTAGCGACGACTCATCTGAACGCCTCTGATTGGTCATTGCATTCATAAACTCAACAGAATCGTGTGTGATTGGTTATAATCCAGTTTGTAATCCGGTGCGGTGACTTCCAGTTTGCATATAGGTCCAATCGCTCGACCGTATGTATGTACGGTACGGTACATGTGGTAGAATTGACAATAAAGCTGACTTTGACTTTGACTTTGTGCCGCTGTAGCCAGCTCAGTGCCAGCCACAGATTTGAATTCAGCAGCTGATGGTGACGCACTTAACGATTTCACGCAGGTGTAATTGTATCAAATATAGAAAATATTATTCGGCTATTTTTTTGTCTTTTGGAAGCTGCATTCAAAATCCACTTGGCTCAAAAATCTGAGGGGGCACGTGTCCCCTCACTTTGAATGGGCATGACGCCTCTGCTTTAAGTAGTCCTACTTCTAATGTATGCTTTCCATAGAAAGAGTTTTCTTAAGTCAATAAAATTATCATGAAACTATGTCATATAAATCCCACACACACCTTCCCTGCTCTGACACCACAGCAGGTCATTGCGCAATTTCGTACCCTAATTAAATCAGCCCTCTGCACTAAAATAAGCAGGGTCACCAATCGCAGTCAGCAGAAAACAGATGGTCCATGAGAAGATTCCCAGCACAACCACAGCGAAACCCACCCTCATTCCCACAAAGAGATAAATAATTGTGCCTTTCTGGGATCAGCACAAACAAAGAGTTGACTCAACACCTGCAATTTGCTCAAAATCAAGTAAGTTATACTATTTACGAGTTTTTGGAAATCCAGTTTAAAACGTTTATATTTCGAGAACAGCATTTAACAAAATGGCACATGCCAATGTTGTTGTTGTTGTTGTTGTTGTTGTTCACACGATTCCAACATACAGAAGTTACTTAACCGAGTTCCTTAGTCACAGAATGCCTCAATCTGTATGTTTGGTAATAATAGTGATATTGTAATATTACAGTGATAGTAATATTGGCACAGACATGTCTCAACACTGGTGCGATTTACTGGTAGTGTCATCGAGATCCAGTAGAAGGCGGCGTGGCGTAATGTGGAAGCGGAAGTGAAAGTGAAAGAACCCGTTGTTTCAAATGCTCCGCCGACCAATGAGACGCTCAGTTGTTTCACTTCCGCTGTCTGCTTCCCGATGACGTTTGTGCGTCATTCTATAAGACACGAAAGGCAGGGTTTCTGGAACAGTTCAAATGTCCAAACTCAAAAGAATCACTGCCTTGTTCTTAATAAGATGAAGAAAGTAACGTTAGCTCTAAAACAAAACACGATGACATTTTGTGCGTAGTTCCAGGACGGGATTGTATAACACATCTCATCGAGGGATCTTTAGAGGATTATCGGCTGCCTGCCTCCCCTACAGGTAAATACCTATACGACTTCAAAGCAGAAGTATGAATTTATAAATCTGTTTACAAATAGATAGATTCTACATGATCTTTTGTCTGTGTTGGGTTGAAACATGTTTACACTAATAAATGTCACATTATGTAAGTAAATGCACGGTTTATTCATTATCTTTTATCGTTAATCTTTATTATGATATGTACTGATATAATATTCTGAATAATAATTTTTATTCTTAATAATATTTCTTGGTTTATATGGAATTTATGTGGAAGATAAGCCATATAAAGAGAGAGCACGTTGTGTCCCGTTGCAGAGTGAATCATCATGGCTCTAAAGGGATCTGCAAGGCTTCACTCACTGCATTTCTACTGAGCACTTCACTAACCCAATGTTATCAGTTCTATGACCACAACACCTGCAAATCTGAAAAAAGAAATGTTTCTTGCTGTATATCTGAACTCTTTTGATGTTTGTTTGTTTTTACCACATAATGAGTTTTCTATGTGAGACAGAATGTCCAGTACATTTTAAATCTTCACTGTATTGGATTCTGTTCAGCGTCAAGATGCCAGTGGACAGAATGAGAATGCGCCCCTGGTTGGAGCAACAGATCGAGAGTGGGCAAATTCAAGGTCTTCACTGGGTCAATGAGGTGAGGGTAGAAATCTGACATCAAATTCTAATTCATTCATTTTAAGAAGAGTATTTTCATGCTGGGAATATATAGATATATAAATCTTGCCTCACACTGAAGCGGTTTATTCTGTGATAACAACCGGCTATTACCTGACTACTTGCCACACAGGTAAATAAATAGCCTCGAAATAATGATTTAAAATTAAATATTTTATTGGCTCTTTAAACGCGAGGCTTCTACAAAGAAAAGCAGTTCCTAACAAATGGCTTTCAGACAATTCACTACATAAATAAAGATGAGGACAGAAAATGTTATTTGAAAAGAAAGTGTTGTAAAATCTTACCTGTTTATTATCTTAAATCCATTGCAGCAAACAAAACAATCATTCTGGCAGCAAGAGGAACATTTTGACAATATTACCGCAGGCCTGAAGTCTTCCAGTTAGATTTTTCAGTAAATACAGTCAAAAAATTAGGCACAATGGTGACAGCAATTAGTTTGAATGAAACTAAAGTGAGCGTGGCAGTGGGATATCTTTCTTCAAATACCCGGATGAGCAGTGCATTATTTAATGTTGCTAATAATGACAGTTATTATCGGGGAATAATGCACTGACCAATAATGTCACAACTGACCAACCAGAATCAAGTATTCCATGTATTAGAGCCATGTATTAAATATATATTTATGAATGAATGAATAAGCCATGGGAAAGACTTCTTAATTTGCATGACATGTGCAGAACTTATATCTTTACTATATTTGTACTATATCTGTACAAGTTAAGTTTGAACATGTGACTCATGTGGCAGTTTGTGTCTTTACTAATACAGTGGGGATTTTTTTTTTTTTTTTATCCCCTGCTGATTTTGTAAGTTTGCCCACTGACAAAGAAATGATCAGTCTATCATTTTAATGGTAGGTTTATTTGAACAGTGAGAGACAGAATAACAACAAAAAAATCCAGAAAAATGCATTTCAGAAAAGTTATAAATTGATTTGCATTTTAATGAGTGAAATAAGTATTTGACCCCTTCGCAAAACATGACTTAGTACTTGGTGGCAAAACCCTTGTTGGCAATCACAGAGGTCAGACGTTTCTTGTGTAGTTGGCTACCAGGTATGCACACATCTCAGGAGGGATTTTGTTCCACTCCTCTTTGCAGACCCTCTCCAAGTCATTAAGGTTTCGAGGCTGACGTTTGGCAACTCGAACCTTCAGCTCCCTCCACAGATTTTCTACAGGATTAAGGTCTGGAGACTGGCTAGGCCAATGCAGGACCTTAATGTGTTTCTTCTTGAGCCATTCCTTTGTTGCCTTGGCCGTGTGTTTTGGGTCATTGTCATGCTGGAATACCCATCCACGACCCATTTTCAATGCCCTGGCCCTGACGGTACATGGCCCTGTCCCCGGCCCCGTCCTTTGATGCGGTGCAGTTGTCCTGTCCCCTTAGCAGAAAAACACCCCAAAGCATAATGTTTCCACCTCCATGTTTGACGGTGGGGATAGTGTTCTTGGGGTCACAGGCAGCATTCCTCCTCCTCCAAACACAGTGAGTTGAGTTGATGCCAAAGAGCTCGATTTTGGTCTCATCTGACCACAACACTTTCACCCAGTTCTCCTCTGAATCATTGGCAAACTTCAGACGGGCCTGTAAATGTGCTTTCTTGAGCAGGGGGACCTTGCGGGCGCTGCAGGATTTCAGTCCTTCACGGCGTAGTGTTACCAATTGTTTTCTTGGTGACTATGGTCCCAGCTGCCTTGAGATCATTGACAAGATCCTCCCATGTAGTTCTGGGCTGATTCCTCACCGTTCTCATGATCATTGAAACTCCACGAGGTGAGATCTTGTATCGAGCAGACCGAGGGAGATTGACAGTTATTTTGTGTTTCTTCCATTTGCGAATAATAGCACCAACTGTTGTCACCTTCTCACCAAGCTGCATGGCGATGGTCTTGTAGCCATTTATTTGTCAGAGGACAAATGTACAAAATCAGCAGGGGATCAGATGTTTTTTTTCCCACTGTACATTGTGAAAATGATCTTGTAATTTTGAGCGTGTTTGACATGTTACTCAACTCATTGTACATGGATTGAGTAATAGTACACTATTAAAATGTTTCCATTTACAGGAGAAAAAGATATTTCAGATACCATGGATGCATGCAGCCAGACATGGATGGGATTTGGAAAAGGATGCACCTTTATTTATGAACTGGGCCATTCACACAGGTAGCTGTTGAAAGAGCTGTTGCCCATTGTCTCTTGTATAAAGAATAAGGCTAACTGCTTTAAAGGTGAAAACTGTAATTTCAGCAATACCATGCATTTGAGTTGATTCTGCTTTTGTATACAGCTTTGAATGTATTTCTGTTGGTTCTACTGGTTTATAACTCCAATTTGTTGTATAATATTTTGATTCAGTTGTTACTGAATTATGTTTCATACAGGAAAGTATCGTCCAGATATTGACAAACCAGACCCTAAGACGTGGAAGGCAAATTTCCGTTGTGCTATGAATTCTCTACCAGACATTGAGGAAGTGAAAGATGAAAGCATGAAGAAAGGAAGCAATGCCTTCAGAATGTACAGAATGCTTTCCTCATATGAAAAAGCTGTTAAGAAAGGTAATTGCAGTCATGTATTAAACACATTTTTGCTCATATACACTATATTGCCAAAAGTATTGGGTCACCCCCTTCTAATGAACAGGTTTGACTACTTTAGTAATTTCCATGAGTACAAATCTTAATGTTTAAGCATATTATGATATTCTAGGGAATTGTGTGCTTCTAATATTATAGCAACAGTTTGGACAGGACCCTTTTCTATTCTAACATGACAATGCCTCTGTGTATAAGGCAAGGTTCAAGAAGAAAATTATTGATTCAGTCAGTGTGGAAGAACTTGACTGGTCTGCATAAAACCAAGTCCTAATCCCAGTTTAACACCTCTGGTGTGACTGTAAATGCAGACCTTGAGCCAAAAACTCATCACCAAACACCAATGACTTGTACATATGGGTTCAGTCATTTTAGACAATTCCAAAACTGTTGCAACAGAGATGGAAATACAATTTTTAAATACATGAACTATGTTTTCATCTTTGTTGCCACAGTTTTGGAAGTGCATTTTTCTGTTCTAAAGACGGGGTGTCACAATAATTTTGCCCGTATAGTGTGTGTACAAGTCATTGGTGTTTGGTGATGAGTTTTTGGCTCAAGGTCTGCATTTACAGTCACACCAGAGGTGTTAAACTGGGATTAGGACTTGGTTTTATGCAGAACAGTCAAGTTCTTCCACACTGACTGAATCATCATTTCTCTTTGATCCTTGCCTTATACACAGAGGCATTGTCACGTTAGAATAGAAAAGGGTCCCGTCCAAACTGTTTCTATAAAATTAGAAGCACACAATTTCCTAGAATATCATTATATGCTTAAACATTAAGATTTGTACTCATAGAAATTACTAAAGTAGTCAAACCTGTTCATTAGAAGGGGGTGACCCAATACTTTTGGCAATATAGTGTACTTATTAATGTCAATGTACATCATTTTATTCTGGTGTAGAAATTCTAATGATGGCATTTAAGATTTTCTAAATGCATATTGTCTTTTTTTCAGGGAAGAAAAAGATGGACCTGGAGCAAAGAGCAAAAGTAGGAATGCATGAATCTACACTCAAACAACAGTGCACATTTCTGAGTATAGCAAATCATCTCACGCCTATGTTTGATTCCTTAGAGGGTTTTTCAGAAACGGAAAGCTGGCATTCCCAGAAAATATAAAGTGACAAAAGAACAAAGCGGACAGAACTTGATGGAAGTAACTACACCGGACAGCACTGTGCTTATTTACTGGTAAATAACCAAATCATGCTGCTTCTTTTTTTTTTACTGTCCAAATAAATAACATGACAATAATAGAGGCAGCATTAGAAAATTAACTTATTTATCTATAGTGGTCCCAAACATATTTTGACATTTAAGCCACATTTAAAATGCATGTAGTTCATTGCATTGGATTAAATGTAATGCATTTTTTAATCAAAAAGTGGTATTCATAAACAAATTATGCTAAAACTCAGAACTAACTTTTATTTAAACCTTTATTGAATTTTTAACCAACTGGTCTCAATGTAATGTTTTTGTGTAAAAGCAAACCTCTTTTTCTGAACTGTTTTGCTAAAACGGATATCTGTCTTGAAAGTAAATGCCAAATGATTTCACATTTTATGACATTCATTATTCATATATTTTACTTAAGGTTGGCTTAAAGGGACAGTTTACTCAAAAATGAAAATTCTGTCATTTATTCACCCTCAATTTTTTAAATATTTGAAAATATTTTGACGAATCTTGGTAACTAGTTTCTGTTCCCAAATGACTTCTATAGTATTTTCTGTGGAAGTCAGTAGGTACCCACAACCGTTTGGTTATTCGCATTCTTCAGAATATCTTTTATGTTCAGCAGATGAAACAAAATCATACAGGTTTGGAACAACTGCAGGTTGACAGAATTTGAAATTTTGGGTGAACTATCCCTGTAAGTATCCAAATACTTTTTTGGTAATTCACTGCATATCAATTGGCATGCACTGCAGGACTTTAATAATACTACATCTAACATATGTTAGTACAATGAGTACAATGTATTTTAGTAGAAATGTTAAGGATAAAGTCTCTAAATCAAACACGCTTCTTCATCAACACAGAGCAGGAGAGCTCCCCTGTGCCTATGTCATCTGTGAGGGAGATGGCTATAGCTGAATTACCTGATGTGTGTGCTGTTGTTGAGGTGGCAACGGAGAATGAAGAACCTGCGTTTAGCTCCACTGAAGTGTGTCTGCCTCTCCAGGACTCCCATGTTTCATCCTACAGTGGTAGGGTTCTTTTTTTGCATTCAGCTTTACTGTCTTTGTGCTGTATTCACCACATGAATGATAAATTACATATTACTGTTACTATTACTGTATTATGTTATTGTTGGCCACAAACACAGCTGGATATCATTATGAATTTCATTCTGTACTTTGCCTCAACAGAGAGTGACACAGAGAGCACATACAGCGAAGAAGACTTAGTACAGGTATGGATGTAAATTGGGAAAAATTCCAAGAAAGGATATCTTCCTTTTTAAAATAGTCTTCCCTTTTCATATTTTAAATACAAGTTAAGCTCTTAGATCTTATGATATTGTGTTTTTGGTAACAGCCAGTTACAGCCATCGGGTTCAAGATTGGTTCAGTATGGTTGTTTAAAACAAATCATGAGGTAACACTTTATTTTAAGGACTAATTGACACTTAACTAGTTGCTTATTAGCATGCAAAATACGGCATATTGGCATATATCAGTACTAATACATATTACAGTTTTTCTCGATTGCTAAAACACTATAACCAGGCTTTTGAACTAAAATTTCAAAACCCTAACACCATTTTTAATAAAGCACACCCATTTCCCTAAACTATAAGCATTATTCCCCTGCTTTGACACATGAGTCAGATTTGGTGAACTGTTACTGCAAAACTCTACACACAAATAACATTTCTCAGTGCTTACACCATGTGGTCATTTAGAAAGCACTAGCATTCAATATTGTTCACTCAAGTCTGCAATGTTTGAGGTCAATTAGCACACAATAACCAAAGTGTAAACACCAGGAGTCAAAATTTATCACACACCGATCAGAACCTTCGATGGATTGATAAAAGGGCCAAAGTCAGCTTACAGTTTTTCTCAGTGGCTTTGGTGCAATTCTCAGATCAGAAATGAAATTCTCAAAACTACTTGTTCAACCTCCACATCATCTAGTCACTTGTGCACATCATAAAAAGTTCTCATTCTTTTGAACAAGTTGCGATTGCTTTGGTACATTCATGCAATTATGTACATGTCTGCGGTTACTATTGTCGTGTTGCTCAAAATGTGTTATATAGTTCTCTGTGCTATAGTCTTACCCCTCAAAACATCTAGTCATTAGTTCATATAAGTCATTACGGTCAATACAAAATGGTTGATCTAGTTGTCATAAACTGTCAAGCATATTTTTTACACATTTCTAGTAGACTTATAAATTTGCCATGAATTGTTCAAGTGAATCTTGACTTTAATTACTGTAATGAAGAGACTATAGATCAACCAATGACAAACCATTTCTCTGAAATAGCTCAAAGATACATCTCATGAACCTTCAATTGGAAAGCATATAGACAGAGGACAAAACAAGAGTTACAAATTCTGACAGTGGATTTTGTAATTTTTCTTTTTCGCCTTTGTGCCCATATTTATTTTTCTTTTCTATTTCACAATGACATTGTAAAGTTTTTCTTTTAAAAAATTTTTTTGTCAGACCACTAGTAAAAGTGTAACTGAATCATATCCAGTTTTTTTTTCAATCAATATCCCACATACAGTAATGTGTAAATTTATACTTTTGAAATGGATATATGGCATACATAAGAAATGCCGCCTTCTGCATTTCAGTACAGTAACTGTCATCCAAACTGTTGTCATAGTTTACATCAGGTAATACTAGAGTGCAGTGTTATATTGACAACATGACTTAAGCATTTTTCCTATCTTTTTTGTGAACAATGTCACAAGGACTTTTCATTCTGATGGCACCGATATGTTCATTGACAAATACTTACTTTTGAGAGATGAACTAAAAATGTTGAGTAAGTTACAGGCTTTTGCAGGTAATCCATTGTGTGGTGCTGTTTTTATGAATTGTTTTGAGAAATGCACATACTTCTTTGCAAATATTACAAGTAAGGATGATTCGAGAAATGCACCAAAGCGACTGAGAAAAACGGTCTCAGATATTTTAGTTGATGCGTGCCAGGGTTGGATCAGGCATGCAAGAGGATTTTACCCCCGCTGCCTGGCCAGGGCTAATATAGCCTGTGATGTTGACGAGGTTATTTTGCCTGTCCCAGACCAAAGCTGGGATGACCTGAATATAGGAAGTTTGGGGAATTGAGCTAGAAGTTATGGATTTGTGTTTAGAGCTTCGCAAAAAAAGAGGCATAATTTCAAGAAATGTGTTTAAGCAATCGAGAAAAACTGTAATGCCTTACTCTGCATTACCATATTTTAGATCCCTAAGCTCTAAAGCAGTGGTTTTCAAACCTGTCCTGCACATTTTGTATGTCTCCCTTGTCAGACACACCCAATTCAGGTCTTGCAGTCTCTACTAACGAGCTGATGAGTTGAATCAGGTGTGTCTGATAAGGGAGACATACAAAATGTGCAGGGCAGGTTTGAAAACCACTGCTCTAGAGCAAATAGTTTGAAAAGCAAAAGTCATAGTTAATAGTAAGAATGGGCCTCTAAACTAAAGTGTGACCAAATATGAATACTTTAATTCAGCTAGGATGCATTAAATTGATTACAAGTGACAGTATTCAAAAAGAATCCTGAATAATATGCATCGTTTCAAGGAAAATATGAAGCAGCATAACTGTTTTCAATATTGACAATGACAAATGTTTCTTCCAAATCAGCATAATAGAATCAAATGATTTCTGAATCAGCATGTGACACTGCAGACTGGAGTAATGGCTGATGAAAGTTCAGCTTTGCCATCACATGAATACATTTCATTTGAAAATATATTTAAATTAATAATTATTTTAAGTTGTAATATTTCACAATGTCATTGTTTTTACTGTATTTTTTATTAACAAATTCAGTCCTGGTGAGCATAACATTAAACATTTAAAAAATCTTACTGAACCCAAACCTTTGAACGGTACTGTACATACTAGATATACAAAAACTAAAACATTTATTAAGCCACAGCCAATTTGGGAATTTTCTTTGTTCCCCCTGCAGCTTCCCCAGGACTTGTCTTTAAAAGCTTCACAAAGATCAGCATGTAATTCTGTGTTAAGGATCCCATCATCAGCTCAGTCCTCACCAAACACATTTTTCACATCAACAAAAATTAATTTCAAAGTGACCAACTGCAGAGAGGACTCGCCCCTAATTGCATACAACACTCCTCCCTGGTTTCCGTGCCTTTTTAATTTCCAAAAAGTCACAGACAAAGAACCCTCAAGCACTTCCCCCTCACCAGATCTCACCAGCAACCCGACTTCTCAGGCAAGTGTGATCGCTAAAGCTGTGGACCTCTCTGTTGCAAAACACTACAGTGAAGATACTTTCATTTAACAACCCGCTGCTTTTTAGCCGATATACCCACAACCCATTATTCAGCATTAATCAAGTATTCTCAGGTGCAAGATTTCCCTCAAATATTATCCTGTATTCGTGTTCAGCTTTTAAAACCAAACAGAGTTCCAAGCTATCTGATTCCGTTATACTATTATATTTTTGAAATATTTTGCAACACACTACCTCATTCTCATAAACGGTATTAAATATGTAACTTGTATAACTACCTCACAGGTGTGACACTTGATCACAGAAGTTGTCAGTGTAAGCTAGTAATAATGCAGCATTGGGAGAATATGCTTGTTTTAATTTTGCATTGGAGTGAGATTTCATACTTGATGACAGCAGATGTAATAAAACAAAGAATGAAATAGAACCCTTACTGGGGAATTTTTAAGGGGAATTTGCATGTCTATTTTTCTACAGGGTACTGTAGCACAGTATTGAGTTTTTTTTCAAAGAAATGCTTAAGGTTTTGTACTCTTTCATATGAAATTGTCATGTCTGAATGCATTGATTTAGCAAATATGACATGTTCGTCACTTCATAACAATAGAATTATTGAACTGTCTGCCTGGAAGCATTATGTTTTACTTGAGGTTTAGCTCTCCCATGTCCGTAGGGCTATAAATACTTGAATAGAGACACTAATTAGAGTTGTGTAGTAACTTTTGTCAAAACGTTCTCATTTGTGTTCTGAAAGCCTGTTGTTTCAATGTAAGGAGATTTTTGCTTTAGTTGTTGTATTAACTTTTTATACAAGTCACTAATTTGCATAATGAACAAATGCAGTACAGAAATTTAAAAGCACATATAAAAACAGGTTTATTGTAGTGTCATAATGATTAAAAAATTACACAATACAAAATCTTTTCAATACTCATTTGTTTTTGTATAATATACATTAAAACAGTGGTTCAAAGTGTTAGTAGTGGTACTAGTTAAAAATATGAATGTGCAGTAGAAAAGCAAATCATTTGTTGATGCATCTTACCTTGATTTTACAATAGAGGGATAAGTCAAGATGCTTTACAACTCAGACTGTACACGTGTATGTAATGGCCTAAATGATAAATTGCGTTCTTGGATTTCTCCTATTGAGATTTTCATTCTTAATGTCATTTGTTTTGTCTGTGATTTCATTTGTATTATACAAGGCTAAAGGTGTACAATTTCATGTTATTAATTGTGCTATATTCCTGACAAAACTTTGTACATCTATAACAAGCTTATTATAATACTCCTTGCTCAATCCCAAGTATGTTTCACTGAATTGAGAACCTATAACAACACTGTAGCACAGCTAATCTAAAACATCTCAATCAGATGTAACTTCAAATTCTGTGTACACAGATGTTTTAAAAGA
Source organism: Schizothorax lantsangensis (assembly GCA_027422415.1). NCBI lineage: Eukaryota > Metazoa > Chordata > Actinopteri > Cypriniformes > Cyprinidae > Schizothorax > Schizothorax lantsangensis. The sequence continues at coordinate 29,241,524 of CM049841.1, forward strand.
AGAGTTCACCCAAAAATGAAAACAAACAAACAAAAAATGACTCTCCCTCAAGCCATCCAAGATATAGATAAGTTTGTATCTTCATCTGAACAAGCATGAGCATTACATCACTTGCTCACCTTGAATGGGTGCCGTCAGAATGAGTGTCCAAACAGCTGTTAACAGCATCCACAAGACTCCAGTCCATCAATTATCGTCTTGTGAAGGGAAAAGCTGAATGTTTGTAACAAAACCATAAATGAGACATTTTAACAAACCACTGCTTTTGGCCAAATTACGAGTCCATAACAGACAATAGCACTTTCTCAGTAAAAACGCCATCCCCTGTTGTCCTTTCACATCAAAATCCGCTGACCTATTTGTTTAGAATTGTATTGGACCGTTCCTTTGTAAACAGTGCTTGATCTGTGCATATTTCTGAGCACAGGTCAAGCACCATTTACAAGCAAAAAGTGTCAAAAACTATTTTAAACACATGGATTTTGATGTGAGAGGACAACAGCGGATGGACGTAATCACCGGAGGAAGCATTATAATGAATTATGGCCAGAAGTGGCGGTTTGAAGTTAAAACATCTTAATGATGGATTTGTTTCGTACAAACAAGCAGACTTTCTCCTTACAAGACATTAATCGAGAGACTGGACTATTCATAAAAGAGGATCCATTGGTGATCAAGTGATGTGCTTTCTCTAAATCTATTCCGATGAAGAAAAAAGGCATCTCCATCTTGGATGCCCTGAGAGTGAGTACATTTTTAGCAAATTTTTGTGTGAACTATTTCTTTATTACAGTCTGTGCCTTCTTTTGTAGTATGATTGTATATTGTTGCACTTGACACTCAAATCACAGTTTTTTTTCTGTAGAGGTTATACTTAGACCTGTGTACAGACTGGCTTTTACCAAAATGAAGAAATTGTTTAGAAAACCTCTAGTAACTGAGGTTGTAAAAGTAGGTAATTCCCTTACTTAATTTTAGGGGGGTTGAAATGGTGGGCAATTCAGACCAGCAGTCTGGATGATGCGAAGAAAAACAGTTTACTTCTCAAAGTACGGCAAATAAAAGAACTTGAATCCTCTTCGTCCCTGAACTGCACAGCTTATATAGATCACGTGATAGACTGAAACAAAAAAGGGAAGAGCAAGAGTTATTTTGCTGTTTATCTCTAGCATTTTTCTTTAAGCAATGCTGTCTGTTAAAGCCATGTTCTTCCATTGCATGGATTACAATGATAACTTCACAATTCATAAAACTATATTATCTAAGGTCCAAAATCCACTATTGATATTCACACTGGGAAACTGACTCCATAAATTAATTACACATTAGATCTTACCACCAGGAATGAAGAGAAGAAATCCAGGAACAAAGAAAATTGCACTTGAAACACCTTAAAAAAAAGGCATAAATACATGGGTTACATAATTCTGCTGGACAAAACTGGCATAAAACCAACTGGTGTTTTAGATTGTCAGAAGGTGGTGTTATCTTTGTTTAAAGGCATTCAGAGCACTGATTTAAGTGATATGCTTCACCTATAATTAACTGAATGAGTTTGTGTGCTAACGCAATCCTGCTCATGTCTCATAGTTATTTACAACCAATGCCAACGTGACAGGTCTTACCTGCGTGAGGGTTTAACTGCATGACAATGCCTGTAAATATCAAAGCTGATAGAAAGGAGGAACAGGGAGGGGGAAGATAGGAAGGGAAGAGATAATACATTAACTAAACAGCTGACAGTCGCATTTGAATTTACCATCTATGCTCAAGATCAGACATGACAGCAAGATAAACAAAGACAGCGCTTTACAAGTCAAACAGAAACATCAGTTCCCAGACACCTTCCCCCTGAGATCTGTAGTACTTGTGAAGATCAAAAACATCACAAAAGGTATGATAGTCTCACCAACTCCAGTGATTAAGAGGAGGAATGAGGCAAGAATGACTCGTCTGTTCTTCTTCACCAGCGGGTGAGACGTCCACCTGGGAACAATCCACAGAGATCAAAAAATGAGGAAAGGAAAAGAACATCACAAACTATTTTAATTTACCCGACCAGAGGGATTTTAGTTAATATCAGTTAAAATCTCATCCGGAAATACGTAAATAAAGGTGTGAGTTACCCGCAGCAGTGAGCAGACAGATGTGTGACTGAGCTGAGTGTGCTGAATGACCACTGAGAGCTGCAGTAGGACAGAGTAGCAGGATCACTGGAACACAGACAGACACAAGGCTTGATATCAGGCTTTGACAAGTACTTGTGCATCAACAAAAGCAAAGTGAAAATATGTATTTCTTTTAGTTGGCTATTTAATGGCTTGTTTGTTTGGCTGTTGGTCACTTGTTGTCGTCTAATAAACAATTAAGATGCTGGACTAGCAATTTAAAAATAGCCTAGGTGTATAAAAACAATAGTAAAAAGACACAAACCATTGTTATTTAAGCCATTTAAAATCTGCCATTTCTGACAACTAGATTTTAGAAAAACTGGCATTTTTACCAATGATTAAATGGGATAAATTTCTAAAATTGGAAATATATATATTTTAATTAAAATAGCTAACCTTATGTTTTCAGTAGCAGTAGTAGTTTTAAGTTTATTGTCATATCATCACAGGCTATTTCATGACACATACAGATCATGCATCCAGTAAATTCAAACAATACAATAAATACAAATATTCAGTGAAATTTTACTTCTAAAAAAAAAAGTCTAAACAATTTTGTATATACATAACTCTATTTAATATTTTTAACTTAATTATTTATTAGTTAATATAATTATTACTAAATGTGAATTTAATGTTACTTGTGAATTATTCTGAGTCATACAAAAATGGAGTAAAAGTTTGTCCTAATAAAATTTATTGTCTCTTGACATTAAAAATTGGGCAAATCAAAAATATATCCACTTGTTTTTAGACAGTACCAATTCAACAAGAAATAATTTTCCTAATAATTTTTTTTTAACGTTTGGACAGTACTGCTCTCTTAATTTATCCAATAAATATTTTTCATGGTTTGTGAGATTTCTAAGCCCTGCTTAATTTTTTTATCCTGCTTTTTCAATGTCAACATTCTATCTCTCATTATAATATAATTATAATACAATAACATAATAATAATACAATGTTAATTATATCATTATAATACAATAATAATGATAGTGGTAATAATTACACTGGCAAATCCATCATCACTGACAATTGCTGTTTATTACATATGAAGGTTTTTATACTACATATGAAGTGATTTTAATTACTGATTTGTAATTGGTGCAACATACCTTGAATTAAAACCTAAATCAACAATTTCTACATTAACGTTAAACTCTGCTTAATTAAATCTTATGAAGGTGCAATCCATCCTTCATTTTGTCCTATGCTGCTCATATAATTACATCCGGTTAATTGCCTTGCTTTATGAGAATGTTCAAACTAAAAGTGTGAACTGCCAAACCTGATTTTGAAGAAGTTATTGAAAGAAGAGTTCACAGTGCCACCTAAGACATCTTCATTTTCCAGGTTCTGTGGGTAAACACAAAATAAATTTCAGTCACGTTTGCATGTAAAACACTCTCAAAAAGAAAACAAGGTACATGTAAACACCTGACCTGATATTTCAGATTACTGTGTTCAGGAGTGCCAGCGGGTCCAGAAGTTTGTGTTTTGGCAAAAGAAAGAGGTCCAAACGTCATCTCTCCCCCGCCATCCTTCTCTCTCCCCTTCCAGTCCCCCACATCCTCTCCAGGCACCACTCCCTCCTCCTCCCCCTCCAGGACGAATGCATCATCGATTGTGAATGGTGTCCCCATAGCTACAGGCCCTCAGATATTGGTTGGTTGTTAACTGGCAAGCACTGTGAAGTTGATAAACATCTTAGTTTAGTTACTGATCTTCTACACATTCTCATAATACAGTGTGGTGCATTGACTGCCCTATAAAATTCCTTTACAATGTATACTAATTAAATCATTTTATTTATTTTTACATCCGAATCCCTTTCCAGTTTCTACTACCAAACTAGTAGGAAAGGAGAGCAAACAACATTCCCTTTACATCATAGGTAATGTACAGACCATTTCAAAGCGAATGGTTTAACATTTTTATAAGTACAGTAAGTTAGTGTTTTATAAAGAAAACGCAAACATTTTTGCTAAAAAAAAATCTGTTAAAAATGGTGTTTTGACAGATGTTAAAAGTTAGTTTTATTGGGCAGATTCAGGTTTAGATGTAGAATAAATCGCTGAGTGTGAAGCATGTGACTGACGCTCTTCCGCTTGTTCTTAACAACAGATTGTTTGCATCCACCCCAAACAATCCACATCTTGCGCACTATAAAGAAACTCGTTACATACGACACGTAACTTTAAGTATGACACAATAATAAAATGTGAGTTTAAAACCCTTCAAGTGTTTGAAAATAACAGCTGTTTTGACGCAAAATGTCTACTGCTAATTTTACGAGTTTGTCTGAAGATTTAAAGAGTCGAACATCCCGTTATCAACACAAACAATAGCGCAAAATTACAAAGGAAGAATCCTCTACTTACTGTCCATTAATCTTGATCCTCGTCAGTTACTCATAGATCTGTCTGCCATCATCCTTAGATCACTTCCAAGGTATACAGGGTTAGTAAATCTGTTTAAATGTATTATTTACTCGCCGGCCAAAAACTTTAACCCAAACTGTGCTAGTACCAGCTGCTTCCTTTTTTTGTGGGTCGAGTCTAAACAGAAAGCAGCGACTCTTCAGCGACACCTGGAGGACTGGAGGATACAACAATTACTGTCGTACATCAGAACCGATTTGACAGAGGAATGATAAATGTATATTTATATATTTTACTGATATTTATTGTTATTCTAATTTAATTTAGTAATTATTATGAACAATGTAACTTAAATTGTAAATATATGTTTAATAATAAAATATGAGGAAACGGATAGGCAATGGTGAGTATGACTTGATTTGATTCATTGAGATAAAATGAATCTTGATGGGTGCATAGTGAAAAGCAGTTATTTAGACATTGGACACAAGGACATATTAGTTGCTTACAGTCCCAGTGTGTTTCTATCTGAATGTGTATTTTGAATTGATGAGTGAACTTTCAAATTCTTCATAATTCCTTCATAAATACATTCTGGTGTAATTTGTCCCTTGGATTTAATGTGAGATTAAAGGAAGAAAACTTTGTGTGAACAGAAATTTGCTGTTTCATTGTTAAAAATTTGCTCAAGTATAAGGTCCAGTGTCTTTTTCTTTGGTTCTAGCTGCATGGCTAGTTTCCCTACTTCCTCACAGTAACTGTGTGTAAATAAAGACGTGCTTCTAATGCTAAATAAGTTTGTCACCTTTTCTGTAATGGCTCTCAGTTGCCCACAGTACCATTCTACAATTGATGGCTGTCTCTCATTTGATTCTTCTTGTGGTGTGGACAATTGTTCATCTCAGTAAAATCAAGTCTGTATGATGAATTTGTGTAATTTACTTTTCAGGCACCTTTCAGATATCTGTGAGGAGTAACTATCCATTATATTTTATGCAATACGTTTAATAAAGGATACCACAGTTTTGAAATATTTTATTTTCATAATTTACATTAGAAAATGTGAGGTTAATGATATATCATTGCCTAGACAGAATATTTATGTCCTGTCTCATCTGAACCACAGGTCATTGTGACGACATAATCGCAGTTAGATGTATCCATTTATCCAGGTTAAAATTTGAATAATTGAAAATAGGGTCAATAATTTCTCCTTTGTCCATTTTCCACCATCATGTCATTTTAAACGTCTTAAATGTCACTTCATCTGACCATTTTGAATAATATATGTGGTATTCAGGTTCTGCTTGTTGATATTTGTTAAATCTAGCAGTTTATATGTATTCAATTCAGCACATTTGACTAATGTTATATATATGCATGTGAATCTGTGATCTAATGTCTATTCCATAAGATGTTTTACACTGTTTAGCCACTAGATGGTGGCAAGATACAGCCTACAGTAAAACAGTTACACTCACTGGCCACTTGGTACACCTTGCTAGTGATGGGTTGGACCCCCTTTTGCCTTCAGAACTGCCTTCTTCATGGCATAGATTCAGCAAGGTTGCCGGAAACATTCCTCAGAGATTTTGGTCCATATTGACATGATAGCATCACACAGCTGCTGCAGATTTGTCGGCTGCACATATATGATGTGAATCTACCATTGAACCACATCTCAGAGGTACTGTACTGGATTAAGATCTGGTGACTGTGGAGGCCATTTGAGTATAATCAGCTCATTGTCACTCATCATTGTTTGAGATGATTTTAGGCTTTGTGACATGGCATGGTACTAAGGGCCCAAAGTGTGCCAATAAAATATCCCCAACACCGTTACACCACCACCAGCAGCATTGATACATGGCAGGATGGATCCATGCTTTAATGTTGATTACGCCAAATTATGACCCTACCATCCAAGTGTAGCACACAGAAATCAAGACTCAGCAGACCAGGCTCCAGTTTCCAGGAGTGGCATCTGGTGTGGTCTTCTGCTGCTTCATGGTTCGACACGTTGTGTGTTCAGATATGCTCTTCTGCATACCTCTGTTGTATCGAGTGATGGACTTACTGTTGCCTTTCTGTGGGCTCAAACCTGTCTGGCCATTCTCCTCTGACCTCTGGCATCAACAAAGCATTTTTGCCCACAAAACTGCCTTTCACTGGATATTTTCTCTTTTTCTGACCATTCTCTGTAAACTTTAGAAATGGTTGTGCATGAAAATCCCAGTAAATTGTCAGTTTCTGAAATACTCAGACCAGCCAACCTAGCACCAACAACCATGCCACGTTCAAAGTTGTTTAAATAACCTTTCTGAACTCCAGCAGATCGTCTTGACCATGTCTACATGACAAAATGCATGTAGTTACTGCCATGTGATTGGCTGATTATATATAGATGTACCTAATAAAGTGGCTGGTGAGTGTATGAAGTCTATTTTTCATTAATCATATTCAATTATTCTGATTATGATTCAAAGACTGATTTGTTCCGTTTAGACAATATAATCTTACACTAGAAATGGAATGCATCAAGTACAAGTGATTACATGCAAAGAAATAAAAAATGGCATGCTCTTCTCACATAATCGTTTCAATAATTCAGTTTTTCATTTGGCATGCCAACTGTATAAATGATTACAGAAATGTAATGTGCTGTTTAGGTAATATTAATCAACCAGCATCATGATGTAAGCGCCATCCAAAATACTTACAGCTAATGGTATAACTTTAAGACATTGCACTGAAAGGTTTCAAGACACAAGACATTTAAAACATATAACCAAACATGTTATTTTATTGTCTGAAAAAGTAACACAATCTCCCAACTGGGTTTATCACATACACTACCACAACGATGAAACACCATTACTACACAAATAGGGACTTCTTTTCAAATATTATAGACATTACAAAAAGATCCCTCATATCTTTCAGTTTTGTTTTGAAGTTATACTAAGCATGGCAGATTGATTTCATTTACAGTATGATACTGTACACTGTCACCATTTAGAAACAATGTTGTCTGACGTGGTTCTAAAATCCATAATGTTAAGGGAAGACATTTCATGGTCATTTTTATTTCATATGAAATATTTTACAATATAAACAAAGCATCCGTCTTGGATGGACTTAACAGCAACCAGAGGCCAGGCATTTCAGTGCAAACATGTTTTTTTACAAGGCAGTCTTGGCTGCATTACTCCCTTTTATCTATCAAAAACTAACGGAAAAGAACAATAAAATGATTACCAGATGAAGGAGGGGATTCAAATTAAAACTAAATTTCACAAAATGTGACAGATATCTAAAATGCATCCTCTGACAGAGCCTTGGTAAGTAAAGGGGGCCATGTGTTTGTATTAATGTCCAACAAAAAACATCAAAAGTGATTACGTTCTGCAGAGGTGTAGTCATCATTGAACTGAAATATACTTCTGGACTTAAATCGTTGTTTTAAGTAAAGCTCTGTTGCAATGATTTGAGAAAGTATCTATTTATAGAGCAGACGTTATGAGGTGCCTGCTCTGTCTAATGTTGCTCTCTGATGTACATCTGTGATGTCTAGCAATGATATAAAATTACCATTTAATATATGAGGCTCATATCTTTCCACAATCTTCATCCCACCTCCAACTACAGGGTCTAAGAGGCTGTTTGGACCCTAACCACTGACCTCTCAAATATAAGGTGGGAAATTGAAAACAATACTATTGTAATCAGTATTGCCAAAAAAGCAGAAGGCAGGTAAACTGTCTTAAAATATCTGTTGAGGTGCTTATTTATAATATAGAATGTAGTCCCTTGATTTCCATCTAGATGCATTTTTAACAAACTAGAGGTATGGTTACTCACTGGGCTTGAAATAACGAAGCAGATAAACACATATTTGTGTGAAGGGAACAGCAGAGAACTGAAAATGGCTTCTTACATAAATTGGAGGGAAAACATATAATTGGAAATGTTCTGTTGATGTGGTGCTAGACAAGATTTATACACAACTTGCAAATAAGTAAAAGACACTTCTGTCAAAAACAGAAAAATCGAGTTGAAACTACAGCACTTAATACTGATTACTTTAGAATAAGTCCTCTTAGTTACAATGTCCGCCGCTCCTTGTCAACATTCACAGAGAAGAGGTTGATAGCGCTGTGTTCCACAGGCAAAGAATCCAAATCTGTACACGTCCCTACCTTGTTGTTACACAGGTGGTGGAGGTAGCTAGTTATGTGCATGTATGTGGGGTTTAGGGTATAGTTTGCATGGCTGATTGCAGGTGTGTGTATGCGTGGATAATAGTCGAGCGAGAGGGAGTGAACTGAAAGTGATTCAAACACAGTAAGTCCCACTGGACGATATCCACCTGAACACTCATCATAAAGCAACAAAACTGTGGAGGGTATGGGCAAAGAAAGAAATAAAAGATAAAAAGTGAGGATCACCACATAATAGCACCAATGGATGCGACATGAGCTCTGCTCTCTTTCCCAAATCTCACCCAGTCACTGCCAGAAGGGACACAACCATTAATTCTGATGCATTCTTGAGATGGCACGTCAAACAGTTAAAGCCATAGTCCAAATGTTCAAAGCAAGTATTTTAATGTTTAATTTAATCTTTGAAATGAGCCTTTGCTCATGGATCTGAGACTTATTGTATATTCCACACGGCAGGTCAAAACCTGATGTAATCTATTCAACTGTGACATTTGAAAGGAATGATAAATAACAGCGAAGCAAATTATGTGTACATACTTTCATTGAATGAGTTGTTTCAACCTAAAAGAAGCATTTATTGAAATCATGAAAAGATTGTGAATATACATATCATGTGTTGGCTGGGGCAGAATTTTTAGGCATATCATCTGTCGACCATATTTTCCATTGAGGTCAGGGACATGATTTGAGTAACAGCTCAATTCCCAAGGAAAACAACTAAATGAACAAAAAATGTCGAAAATAAAACACCATAGTGGTCTGGGTTCAACTCAAGTAAGAAAATCTTAAAAAATAAAGGTTTTATCAGAGCAGCAAAAGGGCCTAGTCTCTGAATCCCGCTGGCCCAAAGGAAGAGAACTGTATGACCTTTCCTTGGAGTGTTTTGGACACAACACCCGTGTTCCCGCCATTGCGATTTCCAACATCCTCCTTCTTTCGTGACAACAAATAAAGCCATCAAGCTACACAGAAGACAAGCATGTTTCCAAACCAACAATGACATCCACAAGTGTCCTGGTTCATGAGACTAGGTATCAGATTCACACCGGCGTAAAACATACACCTGTTTTTATTTCAAAAGGGAATAACAATAAAAATTATCTACATCTGAATTAAACTGAGACGAAATGCAATTGAAATAATTTATATTTTTTGTCTATAGAGAGTGTTTTATTCCCTTAAGAAACAAAGATTGGTGAAACGATCCACAGAAACATGATCACAGACTGACCGATGTTTTTACCTCTTCTTAGGAGAGTTAACTATTCATGACCTGAGATTAAATATGAACTTTAATGAAACAGGTAAATCCGTAGTGTAAAGGTGCATACAAAGTAATTGTATGCACAATAAGTTTGGGTAGTAAAAAAAAATAAAAATCAATAGTCCTTTACCAAAACAAACAAACTTTAATTTCAGACGAGATCATTTTTTCCACTAATTGATTCTATGTACTGTTTTATTAAGCATGTGAGTATGATTCTTATTGTGTAATCAATGTAGCTAACAGCGTCATGACAAATGTATTTATTTTTAGGAATATTATACAACTTTATGAACCATGAATTAAATGTTGCTCAGATTAGAGCTTTTATGCCTCATTTTTTAACTTGTACTGCATACCAATATCACAAATCTGTAATACCTTTGACCTGCACATCAGCATCTATTTCTTAATGCGTGCAAACTTAATCCATTGGCTGGATGATCTCTAATCTGTGACTGACAAAAATACTCTTAAAAACAAAACATTGTTAAATTACCAGTTACTTCAAGCCTATTTTGAAAATAACGGTTGAATCCGACTGGAGAATTTCCTGATTAATTGCTTGTTAAGGTAAATCCTATGATGAGAAATTTCCTTTTCCATGTTTTTCCCTCTTTTTTTTTTTTTTTTTTTGCAGTGACCATTTATGCTGTGGGAACAGTCTCTGGAAGCCATGCCTGTGGGTTTAACAGTCCCCATGTAGTCGAGGTGCTTGATGGAGGGAGTCACCCAACCTCCTGCACTTAGGCACCCCATCATTGCAGATCACCCTGACCCTACGTCAACCCAGATGGGCCCATGTCAGACGCTGGTGATGGAGGCAAGGCAGTTAGGGGATTTCTGCAGTTTCTCAGGTTGCGTGGTAGGGGGCTCTGGGATTGCACGGAAGCTGAATGGGGGGCCGATGCTGGTGGTACCCATGTGGCCTGGACTTAGAGCCAGATTCTGTCGCCGGTTACTCTCCACAATGCTCGAGGTGTTGGACGCCAGGCTTTCCCGTGTGCTGAGAAAGTGGTGGAGGTGGGAAAATGACCAGAGAAGAAGAGACAGAAAGAACAAGAGTAGAGTTTAAGACAAGATAACTGATTAATTGTTTTGAGGCATGAGAAACAATGTAAACCATCGCACAAGGCCTCAGAAAGAGAAAACACACAACCACACCCTTACCTATGGTTTCACACTAGTTTGCAGGATTGTTTAGCTGTATAGAAACAGTGTACTCCTTTATGACAGTATGACAACAATAATATGTTCAAGCAACTATACCACAAGCACTGACAGCCAACCATAAGAAAGAGGATATACTGTATTTTAGGGAGAAAAGGATTAACCTGTTAGGAATAAAGAAATAGTTTGACAGATTATTAAAGGGGTCATTGGTTGCCCATTTTCCACAAGTTGATATGATTCTTTAGGGTCTTAATGAAAAGTATTTAACATAGTTTGGTTAAAATTTCTCAATGGTAGTGAGAAACAACACCGTTTTTACCCTGAGTAAATGACGACTGCTATGTTCATTATTACATCCAACAACAAAACACCTCAATCGCTATGGAGACATACATACTACTGTACATCTGCTCCAGCGGTGAAACGGACTGATGACAGCTCACTCAGAGTGGGTAAAACACCAGTCCAGTCTGTGCTGAAATGCTACTGTCAATCAAACAATCGTGGGAGGGGACTGTCTGTGTGACGTCACACAGACAGGCATCTGAGATCGGCTCGATTTGAGAAAGGGGAAATGATTTAACGAGATTTAAAAAAAATAAATACTGGGTGGATCTTTATCATTATAGGGTGGTTGTGTACACACACTGCCAACAAACATTTCAGTTCTAACAACTTGTAAAAGTGCATGTCGCATCCGATGACCCCTTTAAACCATCACTCATGCTCATGTTCTATGGCTGTAGTCCACAATGTTTCCACAGAAATCAAAAGGAGAAATTTTGAAGGAGTTTTCCCTGCCTTTGTCCATGAAATTACAATGAGCAAATATTGAAGCTTACACAATTCAAAATGGACACAAAAGCACCATAAATGTATTATAGGTCCATATGATTGTGTTAAAAACAGATTGTAATTTAAATCTTTATTCACTGAAAACCTTCACATAACGTAGCTCTCCATAGTGCATTCATGTAGAAGTAGCAAATGTGTTCACAAGTATTTAGTGATGCTTTTATTGTGATTTTGTTTCTTGTGTTTTCTAAAGCTTAAAGCTTTCATTGTAATTCACTGTAATTATATTGGGGGACAAAAGTCATTAAAATACCATTTTTTGTGTGTGCCATGGAAGAAAGTTAGCCATACAAGTTTGGAATGACACAAGATTAAGTAAACAATGATATTTTTGTGGAAAACTATTGCTTTAAATAACAAGATTAAACTCAGATATTATGCATTTAACATCAGTACTGCACAGAGAAACATGCAGGTTTTTTTCTTTTCTTTTGCATATCCCACTTTGTGTAATTGCATTACTACCTCACATCAATCACAAACTAAATTATTTCTATGCACAAGAGCTATGCTGGTGTTTTTCCAGGAGCTGTGAAATGACATCATCGCTAATGTGATGAGTCATCCAGAAAATAGTGAATGATTTTGTGTGTGTGTGTGTGTGTGTGTGTGTGTGTGTGTGTGTGTGTGTGTAGGGACTGCTGGGGTCTTAAAATTAGAGATGTGTGGCAGTTTGTCTCAAATGTGACTGGGCCACAACTACTATTTATGGCCTATTACTATTATCATCAGTACACGACTGTAGAAAGGACAGTAAAATGCATTGCATTACACAAATTTTCAAAACATTACAATCGTAAGGATTTCAATTCAATACAGAAAAAGAAAAATAACATATTCATCAGCAGCATGAGTTGTATTGATAAAATATATTATTGGTACTTACATACATTGTTAAATTACAATGCAAAAGTCCATTCAGAAAGGCTTTCTGTGGGATTTTCAGTATAAAGCTTGGTTTTGACAATCTGACATATCAGTCAGAGAATGAGGTCATTTTTAGGTCAAAATTACTAGAACCTTTTTTGTTAAGTATCAGACATTTCACTCAAACTTTAAATACAACACAATGTAATGTGTAATTCAAAATACGGGTAAAACACCTGGGAAAAATCAATCAAGAAAATTCCTTCATATTGACATAGTACATTTGCCTGTATTTTTATGGAGTTTTCTTAGAGTGTATTGTAAGGAGTAGAGGCAGCACATGTGCAGAACATGTAGGCTCTCTCAGTTATTCTACCCCTGCCATATCTCTCTGAATGAGTCATACAGACACAAGGGGTTTATTTTTAGCAGCTGAAAAAAGTCCTCACCCTTTCACTCATAAAGGGCTTCTGCTAACACATACACAGCCCTGGGAAACCCACTTAAAGGCTGTCTGTGCTGGTTTGTGGTCTTAGCAAAGAAGGGGGGGGGGGGGGGGGGGGGCATGCCATACATCACAGTATAAGATGGGATAAATTATATGGGCCCTTTGGCAACTATGTGCTTCAAACCAAACATCACAAATTGTAATAAAACACACATATAAAAATTACCTATGGAAAACAATATTTCATTTTGTGGGATGTCAGAGAAGTAGTGTATATTCTAGCATATTAGCAATTTACATTTTCTGGTGAGCATAATGTTATATTTTATTTCCTCAATTAACGTTATCTTATGTCTTTGGTAATAAGAAATTAAAAAAAACTAATGGCAGTTAATTGATGATTGATGAAGATAATTGATTGAAGACGGTCAACATCTGAAATTATACACTCAAATATGGGTTTTCAATTGTAGCACCTTCTATCTATGAAGTGAGTACTTACCGAGGGGAGTTAAACCCACTGTCTACAGTCACACTACTGCTGTCCATGCTGTCCAGCCGGGCCGAGTGAGCTGACTTCTGGCTGTTATTATTCTCGGTCTCCTTAGGGCTAAGCAGAGTCAAGTTGTTCTCAAACTTCCGCTGTAAATCCCGCTCTTTCTCCCGTTCTAGCAACCACTGCATGGTCCCGCCGCCTCCACCACCGTCTCCGGCCCCTGCCCGCCCCTTTGCTTCTGTTGGGGCGGCCTCTTTATGGGAGGCCTCCTCTGCCTCCTCCTCATCGTCATCATCTGACACGTTGTAATAGTCAAAAGCAGCTTCAGATGTGGAGGGAGCACCCTGTTCTGTGCCTGTAGGTGCCGGGGCAGAAGCAGACAAAGGGGTGGAGTTAGGTGGCTGTTGGGTCTCCAGAGTGTCAAGGACCTCGGATGATTTCATGTGCGGAGTCTTACGTAAAGTGCCTGACTTTGAGTAGCCACTGTCCACATAGCTCACAGTCAAAACATTGTGTGGCGGTTTGAACAATGTGTCCTTACTAAAAATCTCTTTCCTCTTGTCCACCCCGCCACCAGTGCTACCGCCACCTCCCCCGCCCCCTGGGTCAGTGTTGTGTTGGTGCTGTATCAAACGTCCATTGGGCATAGGCTCAGGTGTCTGGCTCGGTGTGGGTTTGCCAGAACCATTGTGCCCCTTGGTGGAGGAGTCCTCCTTGTACTCCAAGGGGTGAGGAGAGGCGAGGTGCGGTGTCTGCCGGTCAGCTGGAGAGCCCTTGCGGATTCCGTCAGATGGGGTTAAAGTGTCATGGTCAGATTTGCTCAGAGGCAGCGGGGCAGTAAGGATTGTTTCATTCGATGTATTGCACTGGAAGTAGTCATCAGCCAAAGGCTTCGGCGACAGGGCCTTCAGGTCACTGTAGGCTGGGAGGCTGTCCCTGCTCTTGTTCCGTTCTAGAGGGCTGCAGAGCCTCGAGTCATCCAGACTCAATTTGCCCATATCGGGTACAGACATTTCAGAGCTGAACTTGGCAGCAGAAAACATGATGCACGAGTAGTGCGGGGCCTTCTGAGAGGAGGCCCTCAGCGTCCCATCATCGGTATAGTAGCGGCTTCTGTCGTCAGGACTGCGGTCGTAATCCTCAGCCGTGCCAAGCGTGCAGCTCCCACCTCCTAGCGGGCCCTTGGAGTTGTCCATAGAACGCGATCGCTCTTTCGCCTTGTCGGGCCGCTCATTGCGTGACTTACGGTCCTGAGTGTGGCTGTGGCTCCGGTGCACTTTAGAATGTGACGTCCCACGTGAAGGCTCAGGGAAAGGCATCTCTGTCCGCCTTTTTGCAAGCTCCCCTGAAACATCCCACTCTGGGGTGACAGGAAAGTGTGACTCAGCAATGTTGGGATTGCTGTGGACAAGGTAGGCACCACCACTTCTGCGTTCCACTGTGTACATTCCCTCTCTTGGTGAGCGTACCAGAGAGTGACTGAAAAAACGGTAGTCCCTCTCCAGGCTGACTGCTGGCAGGTCCAGATTGGAGCCCTCAGAGGGGTCTCCCCGAGAAGCCCGCGTCTTGCTGTGCGAACGCGACTTCCCGTGCGGCATGCGCCGGTGGCCTCGGCTGCGGCGACTGCGGGCACTGTGCTGTGCGGAGGAGCTGGCCTTGCAGCGCTGAGCTCGTTCCTCTTCCAGCCGCTTCATGACAGCTGTGTGACGGGCCACGTTCTCCACCGTCAGGTCTGGGTTGATGCGGCGGATGATCTCCATCTCCACCTCACGAGGGATCGCTGCAGCAGACGGTGTGTCCTCGTCCCTCAAGGGCCACTCCTCTGGAGGGAACTGTGCTGAAAAGGTGGCCAGCTGTTTGGTCTTGTCCTTCTTCAAGCTCAAGCGGAACAGCTTCAACCCAAACTTCTTGGACTGCCTCTCACTGCTGCCCCCACCGCTGCCCTCCTTCTTCTTGGTCAGTGTGTCTGTCTTGTAAGAGAAGGTGGTGGTCATGCTCTTGCTCTTGTCGGTGGGGTCAGGTGGGTGCTGAATGGCAGGTGGTGGGGGTGGGGGCTGTGGGTATGAAGGGGGATCTCCTTTGGGTTCTTTTGGGGATTTTCTTTGAATTGTAGAGGTATGAATGCTGGGCACCTCATCGCGGTAGGTGTTATAGGAGTCGCAGTGGTTCTTAGGGTTAGGCCTTTCTCGTACGCAGCCAGAGGTGGAGGGAGTGATGGTTCCAGATTGTGGCGATGTGCATTGCTGTTGAGGTGGTGGCTGCTGCTGCTGTTGTTGTTGCTGCTGCTGTTGTTGTTGCTGCTGCTGCTGTCGCTCTGGATGCCGCTCGTCCAGGTGGTACCACTTGCTGTTGGTGCGGATGAGGGAGGGGGTGATGAAGTATGTCTGTGGAGTAACAATGAAGTAACCTTCTGGTGTGGGGTAGATCTTTCTTTCCCGTACCAACATGTTCAGCGTGTGCCGCAGGATCTCTGGACTTGGAGTGGGTACACCTGAAGAGAATACAATCGCATGTAAATTTCATAATAATTTTCATAGTGCTAATAAAAGAGCTGACAAACTTTTTGGCTAACATATGTGATATGATAGTAATAAATCTTCAATCATCAATTCCAATTAATATTTTAAAGGAAAAGCTCAACAGGCAAACACTTAGATGTGAAAAATAGAGTGCAAAGGGGGAAAAAAGGGTGGAGGGGGGAGTAGCAGATTAGTGGGTTCATGTTGATGTCAGCATTATCCAAAACTGCTCTGAAGTGCCAAAAGTAGGATTAACCGTGAGTAGGTGTGATCACACAAATAACTACAGAAAGCCAATCAAAAGAAGAGCATTGGTTGGTGATTTATGTCACCACCAATCACAACACACCAGTCATTACCTCATCTTTCATTATCACATCTATAAGCCACTCAATGTAATAAGACAAAATGTGCCATTGTGACGCTTCATAATAACTCATGTGATAATAAAATAAAATAATGCAATAATAATATTAAAATATCTCCTAAAAAATTCAAGAGATTTTACAGTATATGTTGTTTTGTCCTTATTTCATTAGCTGGACTGGAAATTTTAACTCTTAAGCCTTAGCTGTCTGAGATAACTGTTCACTAAGAAGACTGAATACTTGTATAACTGTTATTGATCTAAGACATCAGAAACACTTTATCACAAGTTAATGTTAACAATAAATTAATTGTTATGAGTTGATTAATCAGTCAATCATCAATTATAACTATTTATTTTATTAAGGTCTATTTTGTTATTATAAGATAACCAACTCATGGGCCACCTAGAAACCTTCACAGAGCATCAGTGAACCACAGACCATATTCTCATATTTTGAGATCCACCGATCTGTGCTTTCAAAATATGCTTTAGAGGGAATATATTTATACACAATTAAGATGGCTAACTTAGACACTCAAAAATAGACATTACATTTGTGGTAAGACTCAGTACTGTGAATGTCTCTCTTAGTTTAATATCACGTGTGCAAAATAAGTAAACATTGCCTGTAACTCACAGACAAGGAGCACCAACAGGGTAGGCTGCACTACAGGGTACATGGTGTCCTCACTGCACTCAAGTCCTCACTTCACCCAAATCAGCTTTTCAACACTCTCAATCACAGAAACACACACAACGGATAAAGGAGCAGATAAGCTGTAACTAGTCAGGGTTAAGTGTTGCCAGCCATTACATCATACAGTGGTAGTTGCCATACCAACATGACGCAACCCAGAGCCTCTGTTCCTTTTTTTTTTTTACCACTCCTTCTTTAAGGGAAAGCAGACAGACTCTATTCAGGTGAAGTTTGCACACTTTGCACTTTGATTGACTGATTTCTTTGAATAGAGCTGAGCAACATAAGGTGTACAATGGACCTTTTTTTTCAGAATGTGATGATTTGTACAATTATCAACATTGTACATCTGGTACATTTTATTTTAGATAGATGGATAGATAGATGGATAGATGGATAGATAGATAGATAGATAGATAGATAGATAGATAGATAGATAGATAGATAGATTTTTTGTTTGTAGATTATATTAAATTTTAGATGTTTTTGTATTATTTTAATGTACATTTAAAACACTATATGTAGTTTTTTCTTACCTTGGCATTAAATTACAAACAAATACAGAGCTATTGGGGCAAATGAGAATGCAAAAAATATTTGTTGTAGTTTCCGTTCTCCACTACATAAAGTTGACGACTTCTGCCAGAAATGTAAACAGGGTCCATATGGTCATTCTACATAGATGACTGAAAATAATGTATTTGATTATAACAAAAATAGCTTTGTACATTCAGCTGTTTTTGAAACTGTAAACTGTTGAAGTTTATAGTGTCATCATAAATTTTATTTTCACCAGTACCATGAAATAATATTAAGTAAAACTGGAATTATCCACTCTAAAACAGCCACAATAATCAAAACCAACAATAACAATGGTACAGAACAAAAACATTATTTTAAAAGGTAGTTTGGTGAGAACCAGACATTTACAAATGTCGTAAGTTATATTTTTGGTAAAATGGAGATATACAGTATATATCAAATGAAAGCTCTTAATGAGCTCTTTCTACTGGCAAAAGTACTGCCATCCATGAGTGTACAATTTTTTATTATAAACAATTGAAATCAGTACACAAAGTCAGATCAAACTATGGTAAAATTTTTGTTTTAGCTCTCCTGTAAAGTTGGTGAAATGTCACTTATGCCTTTCTGGTTCTCACCCCTCGTTTTGATAGTGACAGGATTTGGATATTTATATAATGGTCAGTCTTTCTTTACTTCAAATTCCTCACCCAAAAAAACACTGATTATGGATTTGATCCAGTGCTATAATCTCAGCAAATATAATGAAGCCAAATACTTGTGGCTTGTCCAAAATAGCAATTTATCAGGCACAATATATGTATATTATTATGACGAGGATTATCCCAGTAAAACAGAAAGTCTTTTTATATACATACACTTGTAAATGTAATACTTAATGTGGTTATGTCTGTTATAAAATACTATTAGAGTGTTTACAGCACTCAAGTGTGTGTGTGTGTGTTCATAAGTGTGTCTGGAGGGCTACCTGGGAAGCAAGTGGCAAGGTGCTCCATCAGCGCATCTTGTGTGACAGGCTTGCGGGCAGAGTTCATGGCTGAGATGGCCAGACACAGAATCTCTCCCAGTGGGATGAACTGAGACTGACTGATGGGTGACATACTGATCGGAGATACATCGCCTAGAGAGGGACACACACAAAAAATAATGTTCAGTCCTACTATACAAGAACATGCTTTTTTGGCAACTGACTGGTCCTTAAATGTCACCCTTTTTAATGCAACACAAACATATAAGAAAATAAAAACCACCTAAGATACTGCTATCTCCAACAGTATTAATGTGGGACCAGTAAAGATGGAGAGAGGAGAAAGGAGGAGTTTGAGGCCAGGGAGGGGTGTAGAGGAGTTTTCAAGAAGCTATACGGTCACAACAGTAACGTGAAGGTTATCCAGGGTGTTTGATCGCGTGTTGCCAAATGTGACCTTATACTGACGACTCAGCAATAAGCCCCTCTGCCTGCGTAGGCAGAAAGACCCCAGGCCATGCGTCAATATTGATCCCCAAAAAACACCCATGCATATTGAATTTACTAGAAGCACAATTCAGAGCAAATCAAACATGTTACATCACATAATGCATCTGAGAGATTAGACGTCACTTTTCCACGTTCCTGCATCTGAGTGTGCAAAAGAGTGGAATGACTTTTAATAAAGAATTAGCCACTGTTGTCCAGCTCATTATTTTAAAAAAAGGTTTTACTTTAGTATAGGGCCAGTTCTCACTATTACCTAGTTGCTGTTTATTAGTACTTATAAAGCACATATTCTGCATGACCATATTCTACATACCTAATCCTACCCAATACCTAACTTAACAACTACCTTACTAATTATTAATAAGCAGAAAATTAGGAGTTTATTGAGGCAATATTCATAGTTAATGGTTTGTTAATAGCGAGCATTGGACCTTAAACTAAAGTGTGACCAAAAAAAAATCATATCCACCACATTATGGGCAGTCTGAAATTTAGACTGACATCAAATGCCTTAATATTGTTAGTAAACTGCAAATGAAATATGAAAACACATATATGCTTCCAAACTCCATGTATTCCCTGTGTAAAAGTTACAAACACTATGAGGATTAATAGTGAGGACTGAGTCAGCATTATCCAAACCATGGTTGAATATTGTTATGGATCATTTATACAGTTATTCATACTGAAATGAAGTCTAATTTGGGGAGGATATGAGAACTACAATGCATAATTCTTTACCACTGTTCATGAAACAATCATAAATGATACACTTATAGCTTGAAGAGTTTGAATTTATGAGCAGCAATAGAAATAATAATCTTGAACAAATAATAATCTTGCAATAATAATCTTGAACAAAACGCTTTAAACCAGCGTCCATTAATGTGTATTGAAAGAAGCCACAAAATATCTCCAGAAAAACCATATGTTTTACACAGAGATAAGCCTGAACGACTCATTTAACCTTTAAAGATTATGCTATGCTTCACTTTTTAGCTCAGCATGCTAAAAGAAACCATAAAACTGGTCCGAGTATAGCGTAAAGGGCAACAAAGGGTCTGAAGCTGCGCTGCTAACACTGCAGGATGCAGATAGGATGACATCATCCACACGGAGCTGCTGCTCTCCTGGTGTGTGTGTGTGTGTGTGTGTACGGCAGGCAAAGGACCATCACTCAAATCCCAGCCTGTGTGTCTCACTGTTCAAGCAGAGTCTGTACAGACAGCAACGTGCTGCTCGTAACCCTCTAAATGACTTACAGAGCATTAGTGACTGCTGGGGAGGCTGCTAGCCTAGCGTTGTTTTTGTGAGGTATCAGCATGCTAGAGCTAAATTCAGTTGCTCTCCATTATGAATTTTATTGTTTTTACTTTAGTAAGGGGAGGATAGCTGGTGTGAGGATGTGAGAAAGAAAGAGAGAGCAGGATGGAGGGAGGCGCAGAGAGACCCCTCCCTCTGCTTCTGTGCTGCAGCCATCAGAAAAGGCGGCTCTGGCGATGGACACTTACCCAACATGCTCCACTCCACACAAAGACAGGAGAGGTGTGACCAATCACAAGCAAGCTTCATGCACACCTTTTTTCTTTTTTTTTTACTCTCCTCCAGCACTGCTCACTGGCACACACACACACACACACATATCTGCTTGCTCTACCCTCTCTGTCTCACACACACACACACACACACACAAGCTAGTAGGTGGCCTGCTGAATTCGTTGTTATGGCAACGCATCCCAGTTGCTCTCTCTTGTTCCTCAGATGTGTGCTACGCCAGGATTTCTCTCTCTCTCTCTCTCTCTCTCTCTCTAGCACCCACTTTTCTGTTCTTCCTGTCTCAATTCCTGCTCTTGTGCTTCACACTCAATCTTGTTAATGAACAATTGAGGAGAGCATGTTGGCTGCAAGATTAAGCAAAACCTGCTCAAAAACAAGGCCTTTTAGGTAAATAGCAGCTTTTATTTACACACACGTCATGCCTTATTCTGTGGAGTAGTATATAAATATGGAGCAGATTATATAGATTTTTTTATATAAACAATTAAAATTTTTGGGGTTAGGGAGATTTTTTTAGAGAGAAAGAAATTAATGCTTTTATTAAGCATGGATGCATTAAATTGTTTAAAATGACAGTAAAGACATTTATAATGTTGCAAAAGGTTTCTATTTAAAATAAATACTGTTCTTTTTAATTTTCTATTCATCGTCAAAAAAAAACAAAAAAAAAACAATATGTTTCTTGAGTGCCAAATCAACATATTATAATCATTTCTGAAGAGCCTTTTGACCATGAAGAGTTTGTATTCACGGGAATAAATTACATTCATTCAAATAGATAACAGTTATTTTAATTGTAATAGTATTTCAGAATATTACTGTATTTACTGTATTTTTGATTAAATAAATAAGGGACTTCTTCCAAAACCATTTTAAAAATCTTACAGACACCATAAATATATAAAATGCATGTCTATTAATCATCCACCTACAAATAGTGTAGAACTAAAAAAAATACTGTTTAAATCCATCCCACATTTATTTTCTTTAAATTACAGCAGTGTTACCAGACGTACGATAATTATCGTATGATAAGTTTGACCTCTGTACAATGTACGATCAATAATGAAAAATTACCCTCATGTATCGTATTCAGAATTTCAGAATTTTATGATACTTCAAATGATGGTGGTTATAATCATGGGGCTTCTTATACTCACTGATCGTGCACATCTCAGAGTGAGTTAAGAATGCAGGAGGGTGCCCTGCTTTTAAGCCAACGAGCACTATTGCGGTCCACGACGGCATCAAATCTATTCCGCAAAAGGGCCCCTCAACATCTGGCAACACCTAGGCTTGATGACAGCGACTCAGAGGTGGAGTTTAGACCTTCCCACTAAGGCACGCCTAGTTATTTATCTATTGTTTATTATAATTTGCTAAAGTTGTTGGTAAATAAATAGCTGTACTGTGTATGTTTGACTCGTGTATGATCATTTTCTTCCAAATACGATAATTTGAGCTTCTGGTACGATACTTGGACATTTCCAATCTGGCAACACTGAATTTCAGAGCAGAAAATGCAGAAGTTAGCTGATTCCATCTGTGCCTGGTCATCATCAATAGTCATGGGAAACAGACAGCTATGACATCTATGATCACAAACAGGACTATGAATAGCAGAAACAAACAGCTTGCCCTGCAAAGAATTTTACACTTTAAAAAAAAGCATTAATTCTTCTGTTCTGTTTGGGGTCTGAAAGACTCCGAGGCTTTTTAAACAGCTCAAAAACATACTTAGCATCATAGTATCAGGATCATACTAAGATTAGAACTGATTCTAAACAATTTAAACTTGATTCAACCAGACAGAAAGAGAACCCAGATATAAAACATGAATTAGTATCATTATTTATTAAACCGTTGTTATTATTATTGATATATGTACACTATTAATATGTCCATGTGTACTGTAGACATATAGCAGTGGGGACTCAGGGACTGCAAACAATTTAAATAAAGTTAACCTTAACAGTACTTGAGGTTCAATATTCTCTCTTTGGGGGGCTCAAATGGTGTCACATTACGCACTCTAGTCTTTGTGCAAGTTGTCTTGTATGGCTTCAAGCACATCTGAGGTGACGTCATCCCACTGGGCATAAGCACTTGACAGGAAGGAAGAAAAAAAAGAGGCCAAGAGAGGAAGAATGAGAGAGAGTGAGATCAAGAGATGAGAGATAATTTACCGTTATAACTTACAATCAATGTATCACATTCTAAAATTGTTTAACGACTTGCTGCTAATATAATAATCGACGAAAATGGAAAACAGTGCAGAGATGCTTGCTTTACTGTCTGAAATATATCTTTAATAACTCACAAGATGGCAGTAAGCAAAACTATTTATGATAGTTAGTGTAATGTGGACTGATATGGCTGGGGAACAGACCAGTATCAAGTATATTATTTTACATTAAAAGGAGATTTTGTCATTCAGTGTTTTAAGGGTATGTCATGAACCCTTCACAGGCATAAGCTGCATCCCCATTCACAGGGTCCCTATGCAGTGATCACTGCACACTCAGCAGGAGATATCTGTAGATGTTGTTATATACAGTATTTCAACTAAGATAATTTGTTATACATAAAACCTAAATGCAGTGATAAGTGACTGTTGTGAAACCACACGTGAGGTGAATCAAGGTGATTAAAAGTGTTAGACCCTCAACTCATTTGGGGTAAATTTCCCTCTCCACTTCCTGCAAAATGATTTACTGATGTGAATGTATTCCCTATGCCATTTGCAGTGTCCTTCAGAATTAAAACGTCTGGGAAAAATCTGGAAATCTGGAACCTCATTTAAAATGTCTGAATATCCTGTGAAGTCCACTTTGTAGGGCACGGTTGGACGATTGGTACCCATACAGATCTATAAGCCAGGAGTTCTCTTGTGGAATAAACAATATTATTTTGCATTTTCAGTCAACCATTATTTTCCTCACTATGGGTCGCCTTGTATTTGACAAAATAATAAAATATAATAATAATAATAATAATATTCACAATCAAAATATTTAAATATTCAAGTTAAAATATGATTCTACTGATAGAAATTGTGATATTAATTATGATTAACTATGCAGGCCATTGTGCTTTCCAACAATGGGGAAAAAAGGGAAGAAGATGCAAGCCTAACCTTAGATTCACCATCATAACCTTATGAAACTCAGGTAGAAGTTTGACTGAAGCAACACTAGATGGAGGCAGGAATCCAAAATGTCCAAAACCAAATGGAAGGAAAAGGACAGGAGCAAAATATTTTCTTCTCAGCTGAATTTCTTCAGAATTAATTTTGAATTAAATCTCCTAACTTTCATTCATTTAAGGCTGTCACTCTGTATTGAATATTCAACACGTTTTAAATATTTAACAAATGCTTATCCGAATAACAGTTTTCCATCTGAAGCCTGATCTTCCTGAATCACTGTATTATTTGATCCAATGTGAGAAATTAAGGCTAATTTTCTAGCCTAATTGGCACCTGAACACGCTCAATCAATTCAGGGGTGCACTGAGAAGATGCACAATAAATGTAATGTGCTCCAACACTGAGAAGATGGAGGCTTGGTCACCTGACTAATCTCCTTGGTGATCTATGATGTAAACAATGAGTGGGAGTGAGTGATTAAGGTTCAGTGGGGCACAGATTTGTTAAGTAATTGATATGTAAAACATATGCTTGTGGTCTTGTATATTTTAAGACTTGATTCTTCTATGATCATTTTTAATTCATATATACACAAAAACATAAGCTCACTAAAAGTCCTCGTTTTCCTAAATAGTCCAACACAGTGGAAACTTGTTAGAAAACCTCAAGCTTCCCTAGAAGACGTGACGTATCCATACAGAAGTGGATAAGCCTACAAACACGATAAAACTTTCAACGACTGACAATGACTTCAAATTGAGAATATAATATAGCCTATTCTGTTTATCTCAACAATGCAATAATTTATCACAGTTCTATGATTATCAGATTGCTGCTCAACTCAGGTACATCTTGTACTCTGTTAGCTCTACCTAAAAAGTACAAAGAAACAAAGAAAGAAAGAAAGAGAGAGCCTTTACCTAAATCCTCACAGCTGCCCACTGAACGAGAGGTGACCTCATTTTTTGTCAGAGAGGACACAAAAGATCCGTCTCCATGACAACAAACCAGAAAAAAGTGTTTGCTTGTACACACCAAATGTGGCCAGCACTACCCTTGGAGCCCTATTGTATAGGCCATGATTTCCACTTGTGCTGTGGTTCTGTTCACTCGGAGAAGGGCACAGATCAAGAGCCAAGAGCAAAACAAAATCTTTCAGCCAAATTATTCCAAACCTGCATAAATTTCTTTCTTCTGTTGAACACAAAAGATATTTTGAAGAATGTTGCACCAAACAGTTGCTGGTAGCCATTGACTTCCATAGTATGAAATAGTGTTGGGCAATATGCTCAATAGTCATATCGTCCTATCGTCATCCTGTGAGATCGCTGATACATGATATTATCATGCTAATTTATTTAATTACTTAGTTTCATAATTTGTAACTTAATAACAATTTAATAAAACATTGTAATTTACTAATTCTAATGATTACATTTCCAGTTATTCAAACAGCAGCTACAGAAAACGAGCAGAAACTTGATCACTGACTTCAGTCCAGCGCAAGTTTATGTACCTTAAAAAACTCTCATAATCAGTGAAGCTGTCTACATTGTATGATGAATAAATCTCTTATACTTACATCGCACATACATTTGCACTTTGTTGTTTATGATGAGAGAATTCGCAAGAGAGAGGAGAATTCATTCAGCTAGCGCTGAACGCCTCTGATTGGCCATTGCATTCATAAGCTCAAAGGAATCATGTGTGATTGGTTATAACGTGCAAAACAACATGTAAAAAGAAATATGATGGAACAAAAAAAGAAATATGATGGATTAATTAGATATTAATTAGATAATATTACTAGCCTGATAATAATAATAATAATAATAATAATACTCATCTTGATATCGTAAAAGACATTAGCCGCAGGCCTTATCTCTGACTATCGTCGATACACTATACTATCGTCTATCGGCACAACCCTAGTATGAAAAAAAGTCAATGGCTACCAGCAACTGTTTGGTTACCAACTTTCTTCAAAATATCTGCTTTTGTGTAATTCAAGAAATTCATGCCAGTTTGGAACAACATGCGGGTGAGTAAATTATGACAACATTTTTGGGTGAACTATCCACACCAACAGTTTACTTGCCGATGGAGATCCACGTTAACATATGTGGGTTCATATACTGGCCATATATCTCTATACATCAATCAATATAGTATCACAGTCACCCTCTCCCACACATTCAGCGTGCCCACAAATTACATCACGTCCCATATGGCAGCCCAGCAGCTTCAAACTAGTTCAACTCCACCCATAAGACACACATCCACACACACTCTCTCTCTTTCTGATGGGTAGGTAATGGATTAAGGTCACCAGACTGACTAAAACAGGTTGTTGGACAGACTTAAGCCTTGTTTACGTGTAGCCATGTCAGAGTGCACCACAAATGCCTGTAAAAAGTAGGCCTCAGTGAGGATGAAAGCATCTTGGTTAAATCAGCAGTATATTCACAGCTTGTTTGAAAATGGTGGGTGAAGATAACTGCGTTAAAAGTACTCATCCTACACACACCTCTCTGGGTGGGGAGGAACAGCCAGAACATGTGTGACCAAGTGAGTCTGTTTAGATTTCACTCAAGCACAAGTTGATCATAATCGTCCTAAATAGCTAGCCTATATAACCTATCATTTTACATTCATATTTAGGGCATCTGAGTGGATTAACCCATGTGACATACACACTTTGAGCTGGCAGTCAAAAGCAAAGCAGGAAACTTGTTAGAGGTTGCTAAACCAATGTTATTTTAGTGAGCAAAAGAAGTAGGATAATGTTCCACCAATAATTTTCTCAGCCTCATTTTTAAATAATCCATTTAGCCTTTTTCTTTCAATTTAGACCAGGCTTTATTAGGGTCCTAGGCCAAGCTAAGCTACAAACAGATGGGAATATTGAGCTCTCAATTAGTAATTGATTCAGTTTTGCAAAACTCCAGATTTGTACACTATAATTTTTTTTTTTTTTTAAATTACAAAAATAAAATTTCAGAAATTCACCATAAAACGATGTTGACAATGTTTCAGTTATTACAGGATAGTATATTGGTGCCTGTATTTTTTATAACCAACAACCATATATTCCATCAAGTAATATAACATTAATGAAACATTTTACTTGAACAACCACATGATGAATGATAAGTGGGTTGTCCATGAAATATGGCCAATACTCATGTGTAGACACCATGCAGGATCATACACACAGAGACAAAATGCCATCAGAGTAACACAAGACACTAAAATAATGCAGTAAACATTAACCAAATAACATAAAATGTACAACTACAATCAATGTCCTTTTCAGCTTTTAAAAAAATGCTGAGCATTCACTACTAGTAGTTTGCAGTATGTTGTTAGTGCAGTAGCATTATTTCCAAAAAAAAAGATCTCCTCGGAGCCCCTCTACATTCTGCTTCTCTTTATTCTTTCTAAACTCCAGCTGAGGGTCTAAGCTTACTTGTAAACTAGGTGAAACACTTTTATTCAGCATTACACCAGTGTGCAAGGCCAGTAGGGTTAATGTGTGTCTTCAGCTAACCTAGCCTGCCTCAAATGAGCATATACAGACTGTTGGCCACTACACTCCACTGCATTGACACACTTTTATCCTGCAAATCTGCTTCATATGCCACAACCACCATATAAAATTTATAAAAGAGACATTCTAGCTTTGGAACACTGGTTTATGTGTCAACTTCAATAAAACATGCTAGTGAATGGATGTGAAATCTTGGAGAAAAATATTAAGTTTATTTTTTATTTCTTTGTTTATTAGCAGCCAAGGTCACCATGAGCTGAAATCAATGGCAGCCTACGTTATGCTATTGACTGGTCTGGCTAGCTTGTGCCAAAACAGAGTTCAAACCAGTCCACTGAACAACCCAAATTTACGCACAGATCATCTGATACTGAGAGAGACCTAGACCATGTAAACATCATTTTGGATATTATCTCTAAATGTTTCAGTTTAAAGTTACTGTTTTAAATGTTGAACAATAATGAGAAAAAAATGAGCCAGGAGGATGTTTTGTATTTAATACAGCTGCTTAAAAGTTACCCACCTTAACTTTTATGGCAAAATAAATATACCCAAAACATCATAATTACAGTAAAAAAGTTTTGAGCTCTCTATAAAACAATCCCCCATCATACAGCCACAAAAAAAAAAACAATCCTAATATTCTGAGATATTGGTCTCTGAGGCAGATTCTGTGGCACTGGATTCCAAATTTAGCCAGGACAAGAGTAGCCCTTGCCAAAAGCAGGCCATCCTCTGAAGAGAGAAATCGTAAAGCATCCAATCATGAAAAGACCAAGTTTAAATGCCCTCCAGGACATAATTGAGTCAAGCCATATAGGTAAACTTCATTCTTCATAAATGTAATTTCACATGAGTGAGCAATCATGGAGGACACACATGGATTGTCCAACTGCAAAACTCAAACACTAGGCTAATTCCCATATGGTGCAATGGAAGGATTCAACAGAAAATGTTGGCATCGTTAGCATCATCAACATTTGCATAGCACAAGAGGAGTAGATTGGATTTATATCCGTTTTACAGAGGCAAATTTATGTTGCAAGTGTACATGTGTATACCCAATCGGATGGTAATCGATCATGAAACATGAAGTGACTGTAAACACACTGTGCAGTTAATAAATAACTCAATTCAAGAATTCCAATGCCTTTTACAAATAATTGTGATTTGTGAGTGAAACCCTTTTCTAGAAACTTGTTTTAAGAGAGTACAATACAGAAAAAAGACAACAAAGCAACAGTGGTGGTTTTGAGCTCTGTAGTTATTTGCATTTATATATTTGGTAAATGCTTTTATCCAAAGCAACTTATATTACAATCAAGGTACACATTTTTAATACGTTATTATTTTCCTTGGAAATCGAACCCATGACATTGGCTTGCTAATGCCATGTTCTGCTGATTAAAGGTGCAGTAGGACATCTTGGAAAATGCTAACTTTAGCCTGATAGCACTGAAAGTGTACATCCCACCCTCCCTGCAAATCGCCGTCCAAAGCCACGCCTCCTGAAGGCATATACACACACAGACCAGACGACCAGAGACAACATTACTACAATACATCATGTGTCATTCACTGGTGAGAAAACTTTATAGTGCAGTTAGTAACAGTACTACAATACCAGGAAGGAAGGTCAGGTTGTTGATGTTTGTCTGCCATTCTTGCTCTGTCTGCACAGCGTACATGAACGCGCTGATGATGTATCCTGTCTGTGCAAACTGGGTGCACAGAGGTATGCAAATACATATGTTGAGAGGCAGGTAGGAAAGCTTCTCATAATGTTCGGACCGAACATTTTGATTGGACGAACATTTCTTGGTCCTACGCCTTCCACAGAATATATAAATACATATAAATACATTTAGACCACTTAACTTAATGATTGCTATCGGGATGTAAAGAGACTTTCAACCAGCATAACAAAAATGTTTCTGAAGACAATCACCTATTGCACCTTTAAGCTACAGGTTTGAGTTTGCTGGAATAAAACATGGTTGTAAAATGTTTTGCACTGCAATCAAGTGATAATTAATGTGTAAATCAATATATTGACAAGGCTGATGAATCAGCCAATATTTTGTTTTTAATTATCGGCACTGACCAATAATTTTTTTTTGTTTGGAAGCAGGTCTTTTATTTTGACAGCATGCAAGGCTTTTATTTTGACAGCGATGAGAATGAGTCGTGGCCTAATGGTTAGAGAGTTGGACTCATAATCCAAAGGTTGCGAGTTCGAGTCTCAGGCCGGCAGGAATTGTAGGTGGGGGGAGTGAATGTACAGCGCTCTCTTCCACCTTCAGTACCACGACTGAGGTGCCCTTGAGCAAGGCACTGAACCCCAACTGCTCCCCGGGCGCCGCAGCATAAATGGCTGCCCACTGCTCCGGGTGTGTGTTCACGGTGTGTGTGTGTTCACTGCTGTGTGTGTGCACTTTGGATGGGTTAAATGCAGAGCACAAGTTCCGAGTATGGGTCACCATACTTGGCCGTATGTCACTTTCACTTTCACTTTGTATCTAAGGTATAGTTTGATGAAACTGAACAAACTTAAAGGAGTGGGTGGTATGACCAAAATGAGTAATTTTATTTACGATATATACACACACAATATAGTTATTTTTGCTTTAAATAAGGTCTTAATTATATAAAAAAATTGATACCATAGAAATTTCATAATTCTTGTGACCAGTGTCAATATCACAAAAAACTAATACTAGCCTAAATTTTTAAAAAAAAAAGCTCACTGAAAACAAGTAAACAGTCAGCGATTAAGAATAAGAAACTAATTTCAAGCAATAGCACAAAAAAACTACAGTAGAACAAATAAATAAGAAATGCTACATACACTGTATAAAGTAATCAAATGTATAAAAACACTGCATATTCTTCACTGTGTAAATTAAATACATATTATTAATAAAGTTACAAAAGTGATTTAGTCAAGGGCAGTGAGATTTTTGTTGTTGTTGTTTGATTAACATGAATGACAGACAGCAGGAATATTAGACTGCTGTCACTTTAAGAGCTGCCCGGATCCAGTATACTGCTACATGTGTTTTTTTTTCTCAGCTGTTTGCTTTCACTCAAGACCTAAATTACTGTGTTTACAAGGATACTTTCAAATACCGGTATTTTTAGTCAGTTCAAAACTCCCGTGCTCTTTGAGCACCGTCTTCACGTGCACGCACCTCTGTGACAGTGTTCAGAAACAGTCTCTCAGACAGCGTGCGTATATAGAAATGTTCTCGTTTGCTGCTTATTGTATTTCAACAACTTGTTTTTAACCGCAATGCTTAAAAACGCATGCAAATTACAATTTTCATGACCACATAGCACAGCAACATCACGTGAGCGTGTAAACACCATTCGACAGTCGAAATGACGAGATGACAGTCAAAAATCTCTACCGGTTGACAAATTTTTAGTGGTTAAACATGTCTACCGGTACACCGCCAACCCCTAGGCCCAGGTATACTTCTTTTTCCACGGTCCACACAATCTCATGCACAGCCATATCTGCACAGCTTTCAAAGTATACCTACTTCACCGCGTATGAGCGCGTGGAGGACAAGTTTGATACACGTACAGTGGACTTTCTGTCTTAACATTCACCTGGTGCCTGCGCTGTTGTACGTGAACCATGCATGCAGACAGAACAATTGGGCAGCACATGGATGGTGTGCGAAGACGTCCGTGGACACTCCTGAGGACGAAAATTACGTCACCTGAAGTATACTTTGGCCTAAGATCGCTAAACAACAGTTTCCTCTTCTGGAAACCCAGCGAATCAATCTACAGGAAAAGGGACACATAGCTCTATTATACTAAACTTCAAACTATAAGTAAAAGAATCTTTGAATTTCTTAAGTCCAGAAGGCTCTGACTCTCAACAGCATAGTGGTCCAAGCTATAACCGAAAAGAGAGGAAGGGGGGTAGAGCGGAGTGCGTAGGGTGGTCCCCTCAGACTAGGCCCAGACTCTCTGCTGACCCACTTCCATCTGAAGACAAGAAGCACAGTTGTGTACTCTGTAGCCAACACTACTACAAGCACATTAACTGAATACAGAGGTAATGAAGAGACAGTCAAACCATATGCACAGCCCTCCATGTTACTATAAGAATTTGTTATAACCTTCAGGCCTGGCGCAAAATGGAGACCAGCGTTCTTTACTACTAAACGGAAAGGTCAAATATCGCTATATAGGACAGACTGTAAACGAACGCTGCTTCAAATGGGGGTCAATGCAGAATCTTCACTTTATGCAGTATGTTAGCTTGCAGTCCTACTTCTGTGGCCTGATCGCTCACTATTCGTCCATCCCTCCCTCTCTCATGCTCTCATTCTCTTCTCAATCATCTCATGCAAATCCTGCATACAGTCCCACTAGTGATGTCAGCATCTGGGATGTCCAGAACTGGGGTGGATATTTTTAGCCTGGTGCAACGAGTAATAGTACGTGTAGAAGAGAGAAAGAGAAAAAATAGAACGACCGAGCGAATCTATGTTGTGAGGATATAATGAGATGGTCTATATTAAAATAGGTGTGTGTTTATCACAATAGGTAAAGCTAGAGGCACTATATGAGGACTTGTGCACGGCACGAACATCTTTCACACATGCATATGTGTGTGTCATTTTTAATGCAAAAGATCCCAAAGGCTTAACTGAGTTTCTCATAGTGGCTGGATGATTTCTACAAATCTATCAGCTGACTGTAGGCGGAGACCAGCGATTTATTCGAGCACAGCCTCTTCTATCTCTCTCTTTCTCTTCTACGCACATTACTACAGAGGCCAGGCTATTACTGCACCAGCATGGCCTCGTTTCTCTCCCACGCCTAAATCAGGGACTCTGTCACAGCTGGGCCGGTGCGTACGTGCGAGTATGTGTAGTTACTTTGTGCCACTAAAATCAAGTCCAAAACAGTTCAGTGGAAAACAGGCAAGCAAGATGATATCCTTAATCAACATGAAATCAACTGATACTATTTATTTTCTTACTGCACATTGATTTATAGGTACAAGTTATTCAAAACAGATAAATGCTATTGGGTTGTAAAATGTTATCAAAATTATTTTCCTCTTCTGCTTACATCATCAGGCAGGCTTTTGGATAATGTTAGCCAATAGCCAAATAGCTTGGGCATTGATTTAGCATACTTGTATTCAGTGTGGTTCAAAGTTGCTATGTAACACCCATTTTTCACCATCCAATCAATTCCTAATGGATAAAACCCAAACTTTTTTTTCCTGGAATAAAAAATCCCATGGAAGTATACTGGGTTGAGAAAAATTAATGATTTTTATTAATTAATGATTAAATACTTAATGATTTTTAAGTATAACACTTCATACTGGGAGCATGTTCTTTTTTTGTAGAAATATATTTTAGAAGATGTTGGTTTTGCTTTGAGTGCAGGATTCAGCTAAATGTTCCACAGACACATATAATAACTATGATATACACTACTATTCAAAACTTTAAGGTCAGTAAGATCTTTTATTTTTAAAGAAATATTAATACTTTTATTCAGCAAGGATGTATTCAATAAATCAAAAGTGACAATAAAGACTTTTATAACTGTTGAAAAAATGTATTTCAAATAATTGTTCCCATTTATCAAAGAATCCTGAAAAACAGCTGGCTTTACTTGTAATATCAGTAGGCCCATGAGGTTAGTCAAGGATAGTTCTATATACTGCAATTAGCCTGTGCTAACAGGTAAAGGTAGCATAACTTTAAGGACAATCTTGACACCTTCTGTAGGTGAGCACATAGTAAAGCTGGTTGTTAAAATTACGCATGCTAGCCTATGCTGCAGTTAGCCTATCTGAGCTTTATTACAAAGTCTGTTGTCCTCCAATGAAGTCATCTGAAGTGGATAACAAATACATATATTTAGTATATACTAAATATGACATGCTACTGTAGCTGTGTTAGCAACATAAATGAGATTTAACACCTATGGCAGAGGGCAGGTTTTTAGCAAATAAGGACTATTTCCAAAATAGGCTCAATGGAACAACATCTCTACCTACATTTTTCTTGCAAAACTCCAGAAAGTACCTATACATAAAGTGCACTGAGGTTTCTAGATGAAATGACCACAAGTGGCAGTAAAACACCAATAACTTGAAACTTGGAAAATTCATTTTGACACAATTCATGGTTACACTTACAGGGGCAAATTATTAATTAATAATGACTTATTTTTTGTGTGTTGTTATTGCACAATTATGACCTCAAAACTGTCCATGATTTATAAACGAATACATTTTCATGTTTGCATCAGATGTCTAGCTTCACACATATGGCTTTTCTCATGTAGTAAACTTGCTTGATAGCTCACCTGGTATAGCATTGCACTTGCAACAAAATATCAGTGCATTTTATCTCATGTTTGCTTTTCCTATTGGTTGCATTAACGTTTTAGTTTCACTCACAGGACAATTTCCAAACTACCGCAATAAGTACAATAACCTGTGTAAACATTGCCAGATTCAAGTTCATCTGTTTCAGATGGAAAAAAAGAACACACTTTTATCACCAGTCACTGGACATTTCACTTTAAATGTGTTGAGAAACATGCAAAATACCATTCTGCAGAAATGCCACAGGCACTATTTCCAATGAGCCTGGGCTGTAAATTTAGTTCTGTTTTTTCAAGCACTTTTGTCTTTTCACACCGTTTCTCAATTGACATATGCTCTTTTATGTAAAAGAGCAGCTCAAACATTCTCTGAAACATCTCCTTTTTTGTTTTAATGGTGGAGGAGCAATACGTAAATTACAACAATTTCCACTATTCCTTTAAAGAATAGAGGGACAGATGGCAATGTCAGTTTCTAAAACTAAGCTGTAAAAGCTGAAAAGGAATTGCCACGTTAAAAAAGTGAGACCTGATGGAGACATTTTTATCAGACTTGAAGTACAGAAAATTTAAACCTCATCTGGTGAACACTAGCCTACTTTGTGGCACTTTCCATGGGGTACACTGTAAAAAAAATCTGTAGTTTTTACAAAATAATTTTGGCAGCTGTGGTTGGCAGAATAATTTTGTAAAAAATACAGAAAAACTGTAAACACATTTACAGAACAAAACTGTAAAATTTACAGTATAAAACTGTAATTTACAAACAAGGAAATTTGAATGTAAACCACTAAATTCAACAACACACACTGCTATTAAATCAGTTTTGTACCTTTAACATACTGACAACCACCATAATAATGCAGGTGGTAAAAGAGAAAGCCACATGACGAATCAAAGCTCATCACAAGTAGCTTCACCACAAGCAGAAGTATATACTAATATATAGAAGGTGCACAGAGTCATTCATGCAGACACAAAACACCATCATGGTAACACACATGATACTTAAATAATGCAATAAACTTTCAGTAAACAACAGAAGATGTAATATAAAGCCCAAATGTACATAACTAATAACAAAAACTATTAAAAAACATGATTATTTAAACAAAATACTTTCAAATGTGGAGTGTCACGCAGGGAATTCTGGGAATATTAGTTTACAGTTTTTGACTGTAAATTATACATCGATTTGTTATTTTTTACTTCTAAAAACTGTACAATTAACAGCATTTTACTGTAAAATTACATGAAATGTGTGGTTAGATCTTTTTCAGTTTTTCCCCGTATATAGTACGGGAACATACTGTAAACCTATTAACAGTTTTTTTCAGTAGCGTTTTTACAAAAGTTTACAGTTAAAATTACACTTATTTTTTACAGTGTACAAAATAGCGTCTGATGCTTGGGCGCATCAACTTTTTTAGCATATGGTCAAAGAAAGGAGTTACTTTACCTTTACAAAATGATTGTGATTGTCAGCCTTAAACATTCAATCAAAAATTACCAGTTTATTTTGCATCTAATTTTTCAAACTTGTTTAAAAAAAAAAAACTGGGAAAAAGCCGTTTAAAGCCTTGATTTGTGTGATTAGAAATTAACTTTAAATTAACCTTAAAATAAAAATAAAATTTATCAAATCACTATGGCAGAATGGGTAATAAGTGCACAGATTTTACTTAAATTAAGCTACCACTCAGTAAAGGTTAGCTGATTTAGGCAAAAATGTTAATGATTAACTTCATTTCCCAATACTCAGAGAGACAATATTTGTTTGATCGTCAATTTTCACAATAGTTTAGGTAAAATGGTTAAATTCTTGCTTTTGATGGATGCTCTGACTACAATTGACTTAATTTGGTAGGTAATTTAGGTGACTTGCCTTTATGCCATGTTGTAGAAAGAGGTTTGCATTAGTTAATTAGTAAAAAAAAGATTTAGTACAATAAACTGATTATCAGTTCGACAGTTTATCAAATTACAACATATTTCTATTATTTTAATTGTTGGATAGAGCCAAGAAGCTCAAGACCTTTAGGGTGGGACAGGCTTGGTTCATCTAATGATACATTATATTTTATTAAAGAAATTGAATAATTCTGACATCAAAACATGGAATTTCTGCCTTAAATGCTTTACAAAAACATGATAGTACAGTAAAATGTATCCTATTTGCGAGTGTTACCTGACATTCTTAAAACTAAGAGAACTTACAGATTTTCTCCTTTTCACAGTCTCTGTTCTAACTTTGCACCCAATTCATCACACCTCATGAACACAAACACGACTGTACAAACATCCAAGCAGATATACTGCACCAAACTAAAAGGACTGGCAACTTTCTTTACCCCAAATACAGTTTAAAAATTGAGGTGGTGTCACCTTGCCAGTTCACTATTGAGCTCCTCTACAGGCCTGACCAGCTCTCCAGCTGTATATTATGGACAATAACAGAGGACTGACAACCAAAATCGAAAAAAGCAGCCTTGAAACCTGAGGCCATCTCACAATCTCTGTACAACTGGGAAATCAGCTGCCAAAATGGTTATTCAAGATGCTACAAACTTAATACTGTAAAACCATTGCTGGGACCAAAATGGTGGATGCATGATGCTTGATTTCATCCTCTGCTTTGCTTGTGCTGTTGTGACTGCTTCACCACACTACAGCATGCTTCAAAAGCCCCTGTCTATCAGCACATCAAATGCAGCAACCTCACATGGCCATTTAAACAATGATGGAAACAATGACAGGTACTAGGCTAATGCACTAGGCTAACAAACATTTACTATAGGGTTCCTCAAATCCGGTCCAGAAGGGCCACTGCCCCTGCAGAGTTTAGATCCAACCCAAATCAGAGACACCTATGCAAGATTCAAGATTCAAGATTTTTATTTGTCACATACACGATTATATAGAGAATATATAACCAGCAGTGAAATGTGAGTAGTCAAGCTAGTCAAGGTCTTGAGAGTTGCTAGAAAATTACATGCATGTGAGGTAGGTTTGAGCTAAACTCTGCAGTGGTCCTTCAGGAACACATTTGTGGAACCCTGATCTACGGCCTCTGGTCCAAGGTGAAACAGAGGTCCTGGGGGACCCACCTGGTGTCATGTAGCCCCGCGGAGAAGGGGAGATGTGGGTCGAAGGAGGGGGCGGTGGAAAGTGCTTATGGTGGTGGTAGTCCTTCTCACTGCGAGAGCGGATGTGCTCCAAGGCCCGCTCCGGTAGATCCGAGCTGGGCCAGGCCCGCCTGAGGTTGGTGCTGCGGGTCTTCTTCATGCCGGCAGGTTACCCGTGGAGGGGGGAAGGGGGGAGAGAGGGAAGGGGGTAAGGGGAGGGAGGGGTGGGGAGTAACCTGAGGTTCAGTCCCTCCCCCACATTGGCAGGGGACACCCCAGTCCAGGTATCAGGCCAGAGTCATGGTAAGGGCTCTCTCGCACATGCACACGTGCGTACGCATATACACACATACGCGCACGTACGCACGCGAACCGGGGGTGACACGTGGCGGTGCAGGCGGGCGTGCTCAGTGACGGGCAGGTTGGCTGGAGGTGGGCGTGGGAGCGCTGGGCTGGGCTGTCCTTTGAGGCATCACCCTTGGCTGGAACAAATCCCGCCAACCCCCTGCCAAACATCCGGATTCATGTGCCACGAAGGGCACATTACGTCGCCAGGCACTGCAGGGATGGGAGAAGAGGGGGACAGCGGGGTGGGAATGGGGCGAGAAGAGCGAGTAGCAGTGCGAAGACGATTCCGGACAGTGCGTGCGTACCGACAAACACACATATGAGTTTAAGTAAGGTGCATTGCGATGAAAGGATGGAGCGGTGAAGGAAGGGAGGGAGGATAGGGTATTGTGGAGGGAGAGAGGGAGGGAGGGAGAGAGAGAGAGAGAGGCCTGCCTGTCCAACAATAGCCCAATTCAGCACGGCGGTGGCAGCCCCTCGGACAAGTCCGCTGAAAAACAAAAGGCCTGCCAGGGAAAGAGAAAACGCAAAGGGGGAGGGAAAAAAAGAAGAAAGGAGAGAACGGCCTCTGAGGTGACCTCGAAGCTTTGGTGATCTCAGTCCGCAGACAAGCCCATGTCAGCCTCCCTCCTCTCCAGCTCTGCCACTAGCCTCCGTCGAAAACGACGCCACGCACGAGGGGAGGGCAGAAAAACCGCGACAAGGGGGAAGGTGGAAAAATGGAAACTGCAGATGCGGAAGAAAGGTCCTCCTCTTTTGTTCCGTAATTCCACAGTGAAGGAGGACGGCGGCTGCGAGGCTACACGCTCATTCACGCGACTACATCTTGTCTCCAAGGCTCCCTCCTCTTTCAATGCTGATGCCGTCGCTGCTGCTGCTGCTGCTGCTAACACTGCTGCTGCCAGCACCTTATGAAAGGGGTGTGTGTGTGAGTGTATGTGTGAGTGAGGGGGGAGGCAGGAGAGCAGCAGAGCAAGCGATCGAGTGTGTGAGCGCGCGGCAGAGGCTGTACGTGAGCGTGCGTGTTTTGGAGTGCGACTGAGAGCGGGTTAGCGTGGATGGAAAAAAAGGAAATAATAAAAAAGGGGAAAAGGGGAAATAATAGCTGCGTTCATAAAGGAAATCAAAGACGGAATAGAAAATATGTGCAGACTGTAGCAGGTGTCCTAAGAATAACATGTAATAAAAAAATTAGGGATGCAACGATACCATTTTTTCAATCCGATCCGATCCGATCCAGAAAATTCTGAATCGGCCGAACCGATCCGATCCGATCCTAGCAGGTTTTTTTGGGGTTAATCGTGTAGAGTCTTCTCTGTTTCATCTTTTGTGTGTGAAACCAATCTACAGACAACTTCAATTTAATGAAAAATACCTGCTTTAGTACAAAAGTCGCTCATTTGTCCTGGATTGTAAATGCAAAACGTGAATTTTACTCGCTTTATCTATTCAGCATCCATAAGCAAATGCCGCGAGTCAAGAAAGACCAACGCTCAACACAATCATCTTCATTAAAAGTATAAGACAGGCATCTTTCCATGCTGATGCCGCGTGCGCTCCTATTGCGGTCTTTGACAGAGCTGAAATTAATAAAATGAGCGCTTTTGAGCAATTCGTTAAATTTATATACAGTGGGATTATTTTAATTTGTGACCGAATAAAGAAAAAAACATTAAAATTAAACATTTAGTATAACATTATTTAGTGGAGAACAAATAAAAGTGAATATGTGAAGGACTGCTTTTATTGTTGTAAAATACATTAATGAAAACAGGTAAATGTATTTATTTATAAATATAAACACAAAATTAAAAGACATTTATTTAAATTTATAGACATAATGAAGGCAGCAACATATGATGAGGAGTCCTGCCTCCATTACTGTGCTATACATTAGATTATTAATAGCCTTGATACAGTACAAGAAACGCTATAAATAATATTTCATTGCGCAAAAGTATTATAATACGAAAAGCTCAAAGAGAGCGGCACAAAGCTCTTATGCGCTTCCCGTGCGCAGAATGATGCCTTGAAGCAGCACGGAGTCACAGCGCCCAGCTCCTGTAGAGAAGTTCAAAGACAGAGGAAAGAGATATTGATGCGTAGCTTATTAAATCTGCGCGATAGTTTATTGAGCTTTTCTTTTACGTTTTAAATCTCAGTTATTGAGCGCTCTTGAAGAGAGTTTCATTGTTTTGACTGTAGTAAACAACGCAGCACGCAGTTTGAACGCTGAACGAGATGACAGACAGCCGCAGCAGAGAGAAGAGTTTTAGAAAAACATTAATGTAACTTACCTCACATTAAACTATGGAACGGCTTCAGAACACTTGCTTTGACTTTATGGTGCTTTATATGCTTTTGTGCTTTCGTGGGGCTTAACAATAACACAGAATAGTATACACACAATATCGGATTTGGATCGGTCTCGTCTCACCGAACCCCCAAAGACCGGATCGGAGCCGATGACGAGTATCGGATTCAAAAAAAAATGTTAAAAACAAATGCGTATCTTCTCCATCTTCCCCATGACCTGCTTTAGTACAAAAGTATTTGTCCTATTCAACGCTCGCTTTATCTTTCAGCATCCATAAGCAAATTCAAGGCCAAAGCACAATAATTACAGAAAAGAGAGCAATTTGTATTATTTTAATTTGTGACCGAATAAAGAAAAAAACATTAAAATTGTATCCACTGCTTTTATCAGCACACATTTTTATTTATTTAGACATTGTAATGACATTAAAGGGATACTCTACCCAAAATGTATGCCATACTGTCTGAGATGTATACAACTTACGTTCTTCTGTAAACACAAACAGAGATTTTTAGAAAAACATTAATCTCTGTGAGCCCATATAATGCAAGTGGATACAACCCCCAAAGTTGACGCTTCAAAAACCACTAAAAATTAACACTATGCTAATCCATATGACTTATATAAGTAATTATTATTAAGTAAATAATAATTTTAAAAAAAAGTTAAGTGAACTTGACAGTTCAATTAAATATATTTTTTAAATTATTATTTGCTTAATAATTTTAAGGCAATGGGTTTCCTCAATTTTTTTAAGTTAAGTCAACTTATCACTTTTTATAGTGTATGATCTAAGCGTGTTGTTAAAGTGACTTTCATAATGTTCCAACTTTAACAGCGGGACAATTGGCTGGAAGTGATGATTTATAGTTGAACAAGTTTATTTATTTATTTTAACATACATATTTCACTTCAGAAGACATTGATTCAGCTGGGGTTGTATGGATTATTGTGTTTATTTTGTGTGGTTTTTGAAGCTTCAGCTTTGAGGAACCCATCCACTTTAATTAGATGGATTTTTTTTTCATTTGTGTTCCACAGAAGAACAAATATTATATACACCCGAGACAGGATGAGGCAGTAGCATAGCCACGAGCGCCACCCCCAGATTTCTGATTGCTTATTACTCTGATAGATTGTGATGAAGTTAATGATGCTTAATAGTCATCTCTGTGTGGTGGACACGCAATATATACCTACACGTTTCATACGGATTAGCCTACATAATCTGAGAATATTTATTTTCTATTTGAATTGGTTCAATATTAAAACATTTCACGTTCTATAGATATATTTTTCATGTCTGTGAGGCAACAGAGTTTTGGTTCATTTTCGACGCGCTCAAGTTCACTGCAATGACACGGAAGAAATAGTATCCTGTTTGATTTCATTATTTTATAGCACACAAAGTTTTGTTGTTATTGTGAGTGTACACAATCAAATATAGACTCTTAACAGATTAAAACAATGCAATTATTATAAAAAATGATGGAGTATTTTAAGTGCAAGTGATCGCACCGGTGCCTCCGTGTTAACTGTCAAGCATGCTGCTATTCCACACTCTGCACAAACACTTTAAAATGTGCACATTTAATATAGACATTATAGCCTACATATAATATAGAGCGGCCCCCTCATTTTAAGATGCCCCCTCCCAATTAAAATTCTGACTACACCACTGGCATGAGGGGGACCAAATGATGAGAGAATTGTTTATGGATGGGCTGAGTATCCAGAATAGCTGAAGAGAGCTGAATGACTAAATAGCCTTGCTGAAAATAATATGTGAATCAGAATCAGAATTAGCTTTATTGCCAGGTATGTTTGTACATACAAGGAATTTGTTTTGGTGACAGAATATCCACAGTGCGACAGAATGACAGTGACAAGACAAGACACAGATAATAAAAATATTAATATACAAATATGCAAAATAGACAATGTGCAAAATAGCACAAACACAATATACAAAATATGTTTTATGACAAAATATGAATTATGACACACTCAATAAATGTATTGTACTTCATATAAAAAATATTCTTGAAATCATGAAGATTCACATAAGATTAAGGGTGTACTCACACTAGGCGTTTTGAACCGTGCGGTTCGTTTAGCCGTCCCTGGCCCGGTTGGAAGAGGTGTGCCAGAGCGCGGTTCGGTTGGGCTCGGGCATGGTACACATGTAATGTGAGCGCTAACCGCACCAGAGCACGCAACAGATACTATTTTGTGTGCGCTACTGTCATCATTACGACCGCTAACAAATTCTATTACTACTACTACACTACACTTTTCAATTAATTTAATTCAATCAAGTATATTTAGGTTTATAATGGCTCTGGTTCTCACCTTATTGATGAACAGGAAATGTAGTTTGCGAGTAAAGCTGCAAATTATTTAATTAACGTCAGCTGCCTCCGTAATAATTCTCTGATAAGTACAAGTGAAAATCAATTAATTATAAATGAATTATTATTAATTGTAACTAAAACTAATTTTTCTACATGTAGCATGCTGTCATGACCAGAGTGTGAATAGTGCATTTTTACAAACAAACCATACCTAATAAGATGCAGTCATGTAATTGCTTATCAAAATAGTTGAAATTCTAAATCTGAATGAGATTCCAATAATAATTGTACCTTAATCTTAACGAGGACTCATGATAGCAGCAGGGACCAGGTCTGGGAGATGTAGTTTTTTTGCTGATTTAAACCGAGACGAGGAGGAGGAGGTTAGAGGCCAACTAGGCATGACAAAACACCAATGCCTTCCCTTCCCTTGCTCCCACCCCCTCTGCAATTAAAATGAGAGAGAATGTGGCCACAGCACAAACTCCCTGCAAGAAGGCGTTACAGAGGCTAAAGGCTAACAACAAGCAAGAGGGGGTGTGACACAACATGCTGTGAACATGACCTCTGTGAGTCAGCTTTAAAAGTTGGAGAAACTCATTTTCCAGTAGAAAGAAAAATGAACAGTAGAAAGCAAAACGCTGTATCTTCAACAAATGTAACAGGAGCTCAGAACCTGTCTCGTGAGTTTCAGCATATTAGCTGTAATTTGTTTTGAAACATGTTATCTAACTCAAAAAATACTTTTCCCTTATGTTAACTTTATAAATTGTATACATTATTAACATATGTGCTTTGTTGTAGTAAAATATAAAAACCCACAACATGCTCTTTGCTAACAATGAATAAATGGAGAAAATCTGCAAAATCTGCAGGCCTTATATATTTCACAATAAAATCCATAATAGCTGATACAATGAATCTCACACAATGGAATTTCTAAACTTGTGCATATAATAACTGCCACAAACAAAAACCTATGAACAGTATACAGGCACACATATTCAAGTATGGACAATGGCTAATGTTTCTAATGACAGATGATCAGTTTTGTTCATTCTGTAATGAGTATAATCATAACATACCCTCTAGTGGTACAATAGTGCTACTGTGAGTCTCAGTTACAATGCATGGAACAAGTCACAAGACAATTAGTTAACTCTAAATATATAAACATGACAAGTATTACTAGTCAGATAGCTTATGTATTTTGTTTACCAACACTACCGTTCAGTAAGACTAATTTAATGTTTTTGAAAGATGTCACTATTGCTCACCATGGCTGTATTTGTTTTATTAAGAACAGAGTAAAAACAGTAACAATGTGAAATATTATTACAATTTAAAATAACTGTTTTCTATTTTTAAAATGTAATTTATTCCTGTGATGACACATGATGCTTCAGAAATCACTCTAATATGCTGACTTGCTGCTTAAGAAACATTTCGTCTTACTATCAATGTTAAAAACAGTTATGCTGCTTAATATTTTTGTGGATGCCATAATAAAAACAGGATCTGATGAAAAGAAAGTTCAAAAGAACAGCATTTATTTGACATTTTTTGATCTCCTTTTGAATTCCTTGCTGGATAAAAGTATTCATTTCCAAAAAAAAAACTTACTAAACCCAAATTTTTGAATGCTGAGGTATGTATCTTATTGAACATTTTTCATGAAT
Source organism: Schizothorax lantsangensis (assembly GCA_027422415.1). Lineage (NCBI taxonomy): Eukaryota > Metazoa > Chordata > Actinopteri > Cypriniformes > Cyprinidae > Schizothorax > Schizothorax lantsangensis. The sequence continues at coordinate 29,285,464 of CM049841.1, forward strand.
AATCATATAACCATCATCAGTTCCATTATACATTATTATACCTTTCATATTTTTAGGACTGTCTTATTTGACATACAATTTATATATACTTTTTAATATTTAGTATTAGTGTCAGAATGTGTGGGCAATGCAATGTAACTAACTCTGTCAACAAAACACTAAAAGCATACAAAATACTCCACAAGTGCATTAGAAACTGTGAGAGTAAATCTAAATACTGTGGCCAGCAGGTTCAGCTCAAGTACATTTGAGGAGAGAGGCCTCTTCCTCACACCGTCCTATCACTGTCTGCCTGCTCATCAGCTGAAATCACTAACTATTCTGCTTGGCTGCGGATTGGAGGACGGGAGATTGGATTAGAGAGAGAGGGTGAAGAAAAAAAAGAGTGAAGTTAGATGGGAGGGGGTAAGGGGAAGCTGTTCTGGTTCATTCATACAAAAAGGAAGGGGGAAAAAACACCAGCCATCTTATTTCTGAGCCGCAACAGCAGCCGTAACCATGGCGACGTTGCTTGCTGAGCTCATAGGCTCTGCAGTAGGACATCTCTAAAAGGTGAATGATGGAGATGCCACTGAAAATGTGGAGAGGGGCTAAGGAGGATTACTACGCTTTTTAGGAGGATTTTATAATATGAATTATAATTATAAATAATGACATTATTACTATTATTACCAAGTAACTAACAAATATCTATCTATCTGTCTGTCTATCTCTGTGTAAAAACATATATGCATACACACACACACATATATATATATATGTATATATAAATCTGTCTATTGATTTCATTTTTAGATTTTATTCATACAAGCTAGCTTTGTAATAAATCAAAGCTATATTCATGTATTTATATAGTTACAATGGTTGAATTGCAAAACCATTAAAGCAATTGTTAATAATAAATTCAAACGTTAATTTTAACAATTTATTTACTTTATTTTTAATTAACTATTAATATATTTAATATGTATATTATGCCACTCACAAGACAACACTTCCTGAATTACTTTAAAACACCAGAAGGTTGGATGCAGATGAAAATTATACTCCATGCCTCTAGATGGCAGCAATGCATTGGTCAATAAATAAGCCTCATATGAACAACGGAGTTTTAGAGTCCACATAAATTCACATAAAGTCAACTTCACATGAAATAAGGTTTTTGGATCTCAGTTTCTACACTCTACACTGTCTACACAAAATGGTTCTAAACAGTACCAGAAAGGGTTTCTTCGGCTTTTCAGTGCTAAACAGAGCCCTTGTTATGAGGTTCCACAAAGAACCGTGAAAGTGCTAAATACCTTAAAAGTGTTAGAAATGTCCTTTTTAATAATAGTTTATTTTTTCATTAATATTAGTATTATTAATATTATTTTGGTATATTATTTAATACTATTGTTTTTACCCCTCTGTCTGCCTGGTCTTACAATAGTTTGTAGTCTCCATGTCTGTTGCAGCTAGTTTTGAACAAAAATTAGTGTAGAATGTAGTGTAGAATTTCTCAATTTTATATATTTTTAGACTCATGACAAGCTACAAAATAAGTTTTCTGTTTTTAAATTATTTTCTTTGTTTTTTTTTTTATCTTTGCGAATTGCATGTAAGTCAATTAAAAAGTAGTTTCTAGATTTCAACACAACAGGACGGTTAAGGTCACATAACTTTCGACAATTGACAACAGTGATAATATTGCACTATGAATCACAGTAGTATGAGAACAGGTTACACTTTGAAAGTCTTATGTAAATTAATGCTTGTTCTAAAATTATTTAAAAAATGTATATACATTAATTACAATAAAAATTTAGTAAAAAAGGGAGTGACACTATGTACAGAGAGTTTCACAAAACCTCAATACAAGTTGAAATTCCCTAAACAGAGAGTGACCTCAACAGTAGTGGTTTAAAAAGGACTGAAAAGAAACAATGCACAAATGTCTTGATTATAAATTGTTAAATAGTGTACAAAAAAGGAATGCAGAAACTGTACAAATAAATAAAAAGAAGGGACCAGTTGTGATGGAGCTCCAAAACCTTTAACAGGGCAAAAAAGAAGGCTAACCAAAGGATAATTTGGGGGTTTCCAATACATGTTTTGTTTTCTGAATAGATTCACCAAGCCCTACTAAGAGAGGATACTAAATGTAAAGGTAAAACAAAGCCTTGACAAGTTCGAGCCCTTCAGATTCAACACAGAAACCTACACCCACAGTCTAGTGCTAAATAAGAGAAACTCCTCCAAAGTATTACAAATATTTAACATTCAGATATTTATTTATCAGAGTTATTTATCAGAGTTATTAGAAAGTTCCTCAGGACAGTGCGGTTGGAAAATAAAGCCTCAGGTGAAAAGCCCATTTACCCACGTCACAAATCATGATAATATGAGAGCTGGAAGGTCTCTAATCTATATTTTCACAGGCAGTAAATAAAAGAGTTAATTGAACACTCAGACAGCCAGCACATCACCAACGGTAAAAAATCTTATTTCAATGTTTGCACACAACACATTCTTAATATCAGTTTAAACAGAGGGAGGCCCAGATCAGTGAGCAAAAAGCGTGTTTAATACAAAATAAAAGTAAACACACAAATTTTCTCATCAGTTTGATATTTTCAACAACTGAAAATTCCCCATCTACCCAACTATTTGTTATGAGCACATGAACATTCCTGATAAACCATCAATAATCAGTCCATTCTCACCATCTGAAGAGGTCAATGATTTAAAGAAAAAAAGGAAAAACTTTTAAAAATCTAGTTTAAAACATATGCCATGTTCTTAAATATGTACTCTTTGTTGGTCATGTTGGTTTCACATGGTTTTGAAAAACCTTAAGAAAAGTTTCAAACAAAACTTTCAAGTAAAGGTTTTCAATTAAATAAAAAAGTTTCTAAATGTATTTTTCAAGGTAAAAACTATGTGATGTTGATTTTGTGGACAAAACATTAAGTAGTAAAGCAGTTTGTTTGTTCTAAGTAAATAAAATATTATTCCAAACTACTTATCTTTTCAAAAATGTCATTATTTTATGTTCATTATGATTTCAGGACAAAATCATATATTTTAAATCTGTCATGTATGGAGTCATTCAATGGTCCAGCCATGAACTTCCAATCCATAAAAAATGTGTTGTGTGACTGCATTGTCTGAAGCAAATGATATCAGTAAAAATATATTTTTTGTGGATCCATTAAAGCCTTAAAACTTTGCATTAATCAGAGGAACAACCTGACAGCAAGTTGCTGCTATTTGTCTTCATCCAGTAATTTTCAAAAAGCACTCACTATAAATGTCAGCATAACATTTCAAGTGGGAACATGCCAGGTTTCAGGATCTCCATGAAGTTGTGCATTCAATTAAAGAGTACAGCGTTTGGATGGCACATGTTAAATAATGAGAACCTATTATATGGTGAAAATCCCAAATTATGATTCAGAAAATATATAAATTAAAGCAAAACTTTGCATTAATCAGAGGAACAACCTGACAGCAGAGTTGCTGACTATTGTCTTCATCACAGTAATTTTCCCCTTTCAAAGCACTCTATAAATGTCAGAATAACATTTCAAGTGGGAACATGCCAGGTTGTAGGATCTCCACAGCCGGTCCTTCATTAAAGAGTACAGGTTTGACAATGGCATAGTTAAAAATGCCTTTTACTTGTGAACCCAAATTCATTTAAAAAAGCAAGAAGGTAGCATTCAAAAGAAAGACATTTAAATCGTGAATGGGATAAAAAAAACTATCAAAGCACTACAACATTTATTATGTTCTGACTGTGCACCTAAAGCCAGACAGAGCAAACAAATGAATTGAGATAGATTTGAGCAGAAACCTCTCAGCGTTCTCAGAGTCTCTTGCGAGTCCACATACACAGAGGACTGATAAGAGCGTGCAAGAATGGCAGTTAGTGAGACAACACTCAGCAAGTCTCTACCAAGGTGACACATGAGTGAAGCTGGTGAGGCAGAAGGTGAAGAGTGCAGGTTAGGCTCCAGGCTAAAGGAGACGGCTGCTCCGCAACAGATCACAGAGATCACTCACAGATCTCCTTACAGGCCAAAGATCAAAGCCACAGCTGGGCTTTCAACCGCAAAATTAATCAAAGTATATTTGCCCAAAGTGGAAGCTCAGATATGGACTGTCAGCTTAAAATATATAGTTAATGAGAGAAAACATAACTTAAAATTTTAAAACTTCATCCTGTTTGGATATTTTAGGACCACACATGTTTCTTAGCACAAATTCATGTTGTTATGTCATCAAAATCAAATTGTCAACAGTTGGATGAAAGAAGTAAGAGGCTAATTCAATTTTTTCACTCTAAATGTAATTTACAGTGTGACCTGTATAATTTGAATTAAATAAATTGTTATATATATATATATATATATATATATATATATATATATATATACTGTATATATACACTGAACAAAAATATAAACGCAACACTTTTGTTTTTGCCCCCATTTTTCATGAGCTGAACTCAAAGATCTAAGACTTTTTCTATGAACACAAAAGGCCTATTTCTCTCAAATATTGTTCACAAATCTGTCTAAATCTGTGTTAGTGAGCACTTCTCCTTTGCCGAGATAATCCATCCACCTCACAGGTGTGGCATATCAAGATGCTGATTAGACAGCATGATTATTGCACAGGTGTGCCTTAGGCTGGCCACAATAAAAGGCCACTCTAAAATGTGCAGTTTTATCACACAGCACAATGCCACAGATGTCGCAAGTTTTGAGGGAGCGTGCAATTGGCATGCTGACTGCAGGAATGTCCACCAGAGCTGTTGCCCGTTAATTGAATGTTAATTTCTCTACCATAAGCCGTCTCCAAAGGCGTTTCAGAGAATTTGGCAGTACATCCAACCGGCTTCACAACCGCAGACCACGTGTAACCACACCAGCCCAGGACCTCCACATCCAGCATCTTCACCTCCAAGATCGTCTGAGACCAGCCACCCGGACAGCTGCTGCAACAATCGGTTTGCATAACCAAAGAATTTCTGCACAAACTGTCAGAAACCGTCTCATGGAAGCTCATCTGCATGCTCGTCGTCCTCATCAGGGTCTCGGACTGACTGCAGTTCGTCGTCGTAACCGACTTGAGTGGGCAAATGCTCACATTCGATGGCGTCTGGCACTTTGGAGAGGTGTTCTCTTCACGGATGAATCCCGGTTTTCACTGTACAGGGCAGATGGCAGACAGCGTGTATGGCATCGTGTGGGTGAGCGGTTTGCTGATGTCAACGTTGTGGATTGAGTGGCCCATGGTGGCGGTGGGGTTATGGTATGGGCAGGCGTATGTTATGGACAACGAACACAGGTGCATTTTATTGATGGCATTTTGAATGCACAGAGATACCGTGATGAGATCCTGAGGCCCATTGTTTTGCCATTCATGCACGACCATCACCTCATGTTGCAGCATGATAATGCACGGCCCCATGTTGCAAGGATCTGTACACAATTCCTGGAAGCTGAAAACATCCCAGTTCTTGCATGGCCAGCATACTCACCGGACATGTCACCCATTGAGCATGTTTAGGATGCTCTGGATCGGCATATACGACAGTGTGTTCCAGTTCCTGCCAATATCCAGCAACTTCGCACAGCCATTGAAGAGGAGTGGACCAACATTCCACAGGCCACAACCAACAACCTAATTGTAGCCAGCCTAAGGCACACCTGTGCAATAATCATGCTGTCTAATCAGCATCTTGATATGCCACACCTGGGAGGTGGATGGATTATCTCGGCAAAGGAGAAGTGCTCACTAACACAGATTTAGACAGATTTGTGAACAATATTTGAGCGAAATAGGCCTTTTGTCTACATAGAAAAAGTCTTAGATCTTTGAGTTCAGCTCATGAAAAATGGGGGCAAAAACAAAAGTGTTGCGTTTATATTTTTGTTCAGTGTATATACAGGTGCATCTCAATAAATTAGAATGTCGTGGAAAAGTTCATTTATTTCAGTAATTCAACTCAAATTGTGAAACTTGTGTATTAAATAAATTCAATGTACACAGACTGAAGTAGTTTAAGTCTTTGGTTCTTTTAATTGTGATGATTTAGGCTCACATTTAACAAAAACCCACCAATTCACTATCTCAACAAATTAGAATACTTCATAAGACCAATAAAAAAAAAAACATTTTTAGTGAATTGTTGGCCTTCTGGAAAGTATGTTCATTTACTGTATATGTACTCAATACTTGGTAGGGGCTGCTTTTGCTTTAATTACTGCCTCAATTCGGCGTGGCATGGAGGTGATCAGTTTGTGGCACTGCTGAGGTGGTATGGAAGCCCAGGTTTCTTTGACAGTGGCCTTCAGCTCATCTGCATTTTTTGGTCTCTTGTTTCTCATTTTCCTCTTGACAATACCCCATAGATTCTCTATGGGGTTCAGGTCTGGTGAGTTTGCTGACCAGTCATGCACACCAACACCATGGTCATTTAACCAACTTTTGGTGCGTTTGGCAGTGTGGGCAGGTGCCAAATCCTGCTGGAAAATGAAATCAGCATCTTTAAAAAGCTGGTCAGCAGAAGGAAGCATGAAGTGCTCCAAAATTTCTTGGTAAACGGGTGCAGTGACTTTGGTTTTCAAGAAACACAATGGACCAACACCAGCAGATGACATTGCACCCCAAATCATCAGACTGTGGAAACTTAACACTGGACTTCATGCAACTTGGGCTATGAGCTTCTCCACCCTTCCTCCAGACTCTAGGACCTTGGTTTCCAAATGAAATACAAAACTTGCTCTCATCTGAAAAGAGGACTTTGGACCACTGGGCAACAGTCCAGTTCTTCTTCTCCTTAGCCCAGGTAAGACGCCTCTGACGTTGTCTGTGGTTCAGGAGTGGCTTAACAAGAGGAATACGACAACTGTAGCCAAATTCCTTGACACGTCTATGTGTGGTGGCTCTTGATGCCTTGACCCCAGCCTCAGTCCATTCCTTGTGAAGTTCACCCAAATTCTTGAATCGATTTTGCTTGACAATCCTCATAAGGCTGCGGTTCTCTCGGTTGGTTGTGCATTTTTTTCTTCCACACTTTTTCCTTCCACTCAACTTTCTGTTAACATGCTTGGATACAGCACTCTGTGAACAGCCAGCTTCTTTGGCAATGAATGTTTGTGGCTTACCCTCCTTGTGAAGGGTGTCAATGATTGTCTTCTGGACAACTGTCAGATCAGCAGTCTTCCCCATGATTGTGTAGCCTAGTGAACCAAACTGAGAGACCATTTTGAAGGCTCAGGAAACCTTTGCAGGTGTTTTGAGTTGATTAGCTGATTGGCATGTCACCATATTCTAATTTGTTGAGATAGTGAATTGGTAGGTTTTTGTTAAATGTGAGCCTAAATCATCACAATTAAAAGAACCAAAGACTTAAACTACTTCAGTCTGTCTGCAATGAATTTATTTAATACACGAGTTTCACAATTTGAGTTGAATTACTGAAATAAATGAACTTTTCCACGACATTCTAATTTATTGAGATGCACCTGTATATATGTATATACTGTATATATATATATATATATATATATATATATATATACACGTATATATATATATATATATATATAATATTGTCAAAGTCAACCACAGAAAAAGTTCCTAACACGATGTGAGATTTATGCCCAAATTAAATTAAAGCCAAATGTTCTGCCGTGGAGGTCCAGTAATCTCAAGTGATATATTATATATGGATAATTATGGATATTTACAGTCTAATGGGGTTATTTGTAAAATTAAATGAATACACAAATCATTTTTCTGTTCATATCAATAAATTACTGTTAATAATTATTAAAACCCCAGAAAGTCACTGTAAAAACAAGAATTTCTACTAAAAAAAGCTGACCACATTTCTGTTCATCTTTCTGACTGTTATTTCAACTATTCCTAAGATGAATAAAAATGGCAACTAACATGGACTCAGTTTTCCCCACATAGAAAAAGTTTAAAGTAAATTTTTTAAAATTGAATGCGTCATTACAGTAGCTTAATAAAGCTATTTTATTTTACATGGAGCAGTTTTTTCATGGAGGTTGACATGCTGAGTGCTGAATACAATCCATTTTATTGTGGTAACCTCATGTTTCCAGACACTTTTACCCACGGAATGAATTAATCATGGCTTTTGCTTTTGTGTGAAGTTGCAGCAACTGCACTACAGTCAATGTAAATCCAAGACAATGGACAGCACGACTTCAACACAAGATTACTGACTGATTACACCTTTCATTTAAAATTAGTTTAGAAGTGACACTAATAGTCAATACTGAGCAGTAGCACATCTACACTTGCATCAGGTTTTGTGGGTGTTTTGTTTAAAGCCCAGGCAGGAGCAGTAGATTTACAATGAGGTGTTGAAAGTGAACCTGCATCAGCGTCCCAAACACCACATCAGCCAAATATGCAGTAAGACACCTCAGAGAGCACAACTCAACATGACTTACTGCTGACCTCTCACACACAGACATGCACAAAATGATTTACTCTCTGTGGATGATCAGGTGTTATCAAAACACCCGATGACACATCTAACAAACTTTATCCCCTAAAGCGAACTGGAGAACAAGGAGCTAGTGGAGACACACAGAAGGTCAAAAAGACAATTTAATTATATAGCGCTGATTTAAGACATTACTCATCAAATTGTATTAGAGTCTTTAAAAAGCATCAAATAAACAGTTAAAACTGCTGTAAAATACTCACAGACCTTGTTAAAAAATAAACTTCAGCTGCTCTTTTTGGGATCCATCTGGAGAATGTGCAGAGCTGTAGGTGCTACACACAGCCAGGAACATTTAACTGTGTCTGGTGTCTATCTTACACTGCAGTTGTTACCCTAAAGATGTATTGTAACCTGATTTAACCAATAAAATTTCGTTTTGTTTGTATTAATTAATGTGTTTGATTCAACAATAATTGAGTAATATAATACATTCAAAAATAATATATTGACTTGAATAAAACCAATTAATTGTTTATATGTAACATTTTACAGGTACAGAAATATACTTTTTTGTTTAGACAGTTGCTGAAAATTACAATATGGATGCACTGACAGCATCTAAAATGTAAGCAGTAACATGTAAAATATTTGATTCCTTTATATATCATAGATATATTTTTATATCCCTTAATATATATATATATATATATATATATCCCTTAACTCTATCCACAAACCTGTAACCACTTTTAATCAACAAACAATTAAACAGACAGAAATATGTACAATAACAATATTTTTAGTTACAATAGATGTAAATATATTTAAATAAATATATATATATATATATATATATATATATATATATATATATATATATATATATATATATATATTTGTTTGCAAATCCACCTCCTCTAAATCTAAATCTGGCCAAAGAATATATAAAGTTACAGTATAAAGAAAAACCTAAGTGTAATCACTATAATTTATTCCAAAAATGGCAAAAAGCACTACCAAAGTATGACAACATGCTGTATTCTAAGTACTCTCAGGCAGTATACATAGTTTTGTGTTAGGTAGAGAGTCAACATTTTGTTAAAGTTGTTAATTGCTGAAAATCTTATCGTGACCCACTCCGCGAGGCACACATATCTTATTCAAACACACACATCACCAGAAACACATTCGGCATGTAGAAATTTGTGATGAAGCATACAAGAGCCAATGAGCATTCGATATCACTGACGTAAAACTATTGTAATAACGCAAATAAAAAAATTAATAAGGATTTGTAAACATTTCTATGTCTGTAAGGTTGTTCACATATGTTTTAGATGCTGTCAGTATTGTATGTTTTTCCTATGCAAATGTAAATTTTACATACGTTTTGCGTAATACACATACAAATACATATAACCTCATTGTGTTTTTGGTTTCAGAACAAGCCATTTTGCAGCTTAGTTTTAAGTTCTAAAACATTGCAGCATATTGTCATTGCAATAAGGAGTTGATTTCTTATGATATATGAAACATATAGCCATAAAACCATGACACTTATGGTCCAACTGTAGAAAATGTTTTGTCTGAAAAGGAAAGTTGACTATGACTGAGCCAGGCTGTCCACACATCCCTACATGATGCTGATTTGCTGATCCATTGGCTATTTCCCTTCATTCTCTTCTGCACTCCTCCCTTTCCTCCTATTGAAGACAAGGTTTCTAGGGCTTGCCACAGAGTTCCCTTTCCTGTCCCCCAGCCTTCCTTCCCATCTGCGCCAAAGCAGACCTGCCACCACAATTCATGTGTATACACAACCTCCAGGGACGTTGTTCTATCACGGTCCTTGTACATTTCCGCCCTGTGACAAGCTGATCTATGGACAGCCATCCACATTCCATTAACACAGTCCTAGCAGATGTTGAACATGGAACATGTTTAAAGAGGGATTCTCACTTTTCAGCAAAATGATTACTATTCTGCAGACGCCTTGAGGAATCTCCTTAAGAGTGTGGTTACCAATAAGGCTCTAAGTGGTTCGTGTTTTGTGAAATCTAAAACTTCACGGTCTCTGGGCGACCTCCAAGTAATACAAAGACATGAGAGGTAGCCATCCCAATCTACCCAGAGTATAAATCTTCATCCTGACATCCAGAGGAAAATATGGGGTTTGAGTTACACATCTCCAATGTCTAATAATTTAGATGAAAAAAATTGCAGGTTGTGTTTTTCACACTTTGTAGAAGCTGCACATGTTTTGTTTATGCTGGAAAAATCTCCAAATCTAAGTTCTCCAAAATAGTTTTGTTTGCTACATATAAAAAAAATAATTGCCATTTTTGTAAAGCAAAGCAAAACAACAACATTAAAAAGCAGTATTATCACATAGCTGCTACTCTCATGAACATTTCCTTCACTATATATCTTATATCTTACTATTTTGACTGCATAAAATACATCTAAATATGTTTCATCTTCAAGTGTGGAAACACCCAGGCTGTTTACTTCAAAAGCTTTGATATAAACTTGAGTCAAACTCCATGTCTGCAATTAAGTTTTACCAGACAGTCTTCAAAGATTTGAGAAAAGGTTCCTTACTTAAGGTGAGTTAATGTCACCCTTAGAAGATAAATCACTGAGCACAAACAACCTCCCCACCACTCACACAAACAGGTATGAACTCTGCTTGACACTACTTGTTTGTCATGCTTATGATAATCCCACACCTTAGGGGCCTGTGCTATGTCAAGACATTTTTAACACGAATGGAAACTTTTTTAACTGTCTAGATGGCAGTGTCTGTTGGCAGGGGTGAAGTCTGGGTTATGCATCTAAAGCAACACATTCTAAACTTCACTATCTTCACTGTTGTTGGTGCTGTTTTACTGCATAGAAGGAAGAAAAAACTCAAGGACAGAATATCTATAACCCTGCCAACAGTTGGTTTCTTGAGATGCAGAATGTATAGTATCAGAAAGTAAGCATTTTTAACATAAGTTAAAAAGGAGTTGTAAAAAGGGGACATTTTTATATAAAGCTCCTGCATAAAAAAGAAAAAAGCTTAATCTAAGAACTTAATGGTGCAGAACCAAAATTGAGCAAAGACAAACAGATTCTAAAATCTCATTTTAATCTTGCATTCTAGTTTATATAATATGGGTACATAAAAAATAGGTACATACATGTTTATGTGACATGATACACAAGCATAGGGTGACCATACATCCTCTTTTTCCCAGACATGTCCTGGTCAGGATTTCTAAATTTCCAAAATTCAGGTCAGGATTTCTAAATTGCCTTTTTTTCATACTAACAATCATGTCATAACTTAACATAACATAAGATAATTTAACATAACATAAAGACCTTAACTCGCTAGAGTGTGAAACTGAGAAAAATGACTTTAAAGTTTTTTATTTGTTCAGCCAAATTAATTATAGGTAGGACACTGGAAATTTGGCAATTAGATGTTTTAGTAATGAAAATTATCTACATTAAAAAAATTTTTAGCTCAAACTTGATTTTTACCTCTATTTTGAAGTTACTTTACTCTGCCTTTGCATTGTCTGCAAAACGTGAGAAGTCACACCAAGGCAAAAGACAGTAACTTCCACATTATCAATATTTGGTTGCTGATCACCATATACCAAATCGTTATAGTAACACCTGTATAAAATCTAGTGATCATGGGCTATCTCATATAGGCTATTATTGCATATAGAAATGTAACTGTATAAATGTTGTTTTTTTTACCGTAACAAGCAGACTAAAAGTTAAACATGTGAGTGGATACCGTTTTGCAACCAATTTATTTGCTATGCTCAGTAACGTAAAATGCTAGCCATCGTGTAATTGGTTTTATTTTGACTTGAATGAAAATAGCCTAACCTAAAAGAAAGACTTGTGGATTGATGTGAACGCCAGCAAGCAGGAATGCTCAGAATGCTTGTGGATTAAACATCATCTTTATGGCCGGTCTATTTTGCTGTCTATCATTGATATAAGGAATGATAAGCAAAAATAATCCTTTCAAATGACAATAAATGCTTAGAATTTACTAAATCAATTCCTACAAAAGATGCTACATCACAAAATCAAAAAATCTGTGATCAAATTCTTTGCTATAATAACAGTGTTTCCATATATGAGCTGATGCTAAAGCAGGTAATGATGTACTGTATTAATAGTTTATTTTATATATATTTGATTGCAATCTAATAAAGCAATAAAATAAAACAATAAACTGATTAATTAAAGGGCTTTGTCAGATAATGAAATATATAGGAAATAAAATAAAAATAAAAAATATCCATATAGCCTATACTGAATGTTTCCTTTAAACTAATACAACAGTCCAAATCACTGCATTCAAAATGAAGAATCAATCATTTGATGAGTTGGAATGTAGATCAGTCCATGTAAGGCAAAAAGCCTAAACTCAAATCTGCAAATACAAGACATATCACCACATTCCAAAACAAATCATTCAGTACCAGGAAGTGGAATGAGAAGAATTTCCCTTTGAGAACTGATAGAGCAGTAATATGTACAGGTTAGTTCTATGTCTGCATTATGTGTGACTGGAGGCCCGTTTCTTCACAGTCTCACCCTTGAAAATATCCTTCGTTTCCACAGCCTTGAAAACGTACGAAGAGTCAAAACAACTACGGGAGGAATATAAAATGCTTCACATGCAAACTGATATAAAATATATTCACTTTCTTGATATTTAATGACTTTTTGATATGGTGTTAAAGGTTATTACATTATATAGATTATTAAAAAACAAATTACAGTTGATTAAATCAATGTTTTGGCGGCAGTTAAAGAATAGGAACTTTCCACAGAGATAAAGCACATCTTTGTGTAGCTTCATTTCTGTATTATGTATAATCCAGTGGAATGTTTTAACTTTCAACCTGTTTCTCCTTCAAGCAGACATCAAGATTTATGGGAGTGTTAGAGCAAAGAAGGGGTGAACCCGTCAGAATGGATGGTTTAAAAGTAATAGCAAGAGTGGCCTTGATCGTGCTGTTTTTACAAGAAAATCCTCATAAAATGTGTTTCTGCATGATACTGGGAAAGCATTGGATTTAATGTATCTTGGGCTCTTGACCTCAAATTCAAAAGCAACATTTAAGGACTTCATAGAGTCTACAGTTTTACAATAAATCGCACTGCAAATTCCTGTTGTCACATTCATTTGTCCAAAGTTGTCAAAATTTAAAAAGGGAGTTTTTTCCAGACATGAAAATGATTGTAGAATACATCAATCAACTAGTTCTAGCAAACTGGTAGCTGGCATCTGGCGACTTTACCATACAAAATGAAGCAAAAATATTTTAGAATTCCTAACTGTATGTGTCATTAAATAATAGAACATTGATATGCCATGCTATTACAGCTATCAAAATCTGTTGGAATGCCACATGGTGAAATCAAAAGAGTTTCTCAAAGGTGGCCTTATTAGCAAATGTAGCCAATAACAGCACAAACATAGCACAATAATCAATATGAAGACCAAATAGTTGGCCACTAAAATAATATGAATATAAATAAATAACAAACTGCAACACAAAACTCACCAAAGTACAACAGTTCAATAAAATAAAAAAATGTGATGTTCACTCAAGGAAGTCTGGACCACATCCCAATAAATTATAAAGTGATTACTAATTTTACTTATTAAAAACACTTACCTCAAAGTATAAATAAAATATATAAATGTTGCTAAATTTAAATTTTCTTTGTAAATTATGTTATGGAAAATTATTTATTTTTTTTACTTCTAAAACAGTTTTTACAGTAAAATGCATTTTCTCACGTGGCAAGGCAACTTAACCCATTTAGTTCAACTTTTTTTGCATTCCCACTGTGTAGAGAATTTCCAAGCATATAAACCTCACCTCATAAGAACCTCATTCTGAATTTGATGCATTTTCAATTTGCAAGTGCACCTTACCGACATCTTCAATACGGAGAAGGTTGGCAAAGTTCTCTCAAACCTCTGCACCCACACATCACTGTGTTAAAATATCTCCCTGGCACATCATTCCTCGAAAAACAACTTGGCTGCTTCCTTCCAGCAAGGGTCCCCGTGTGATGCCATTTGCTCAGGCTTACCTATGCACTTGATCTCGAAGCCCCGCGGTGGTTTGAGGGCTCTCCGCGTCCATCCTTCCCTCAGGACCTCCAAATGATCCTCCTTGCCTTGAATGAGCAGAACATGTTCATCTATCCAGCCCATGAAGAAGGTCTCCGATATGGCGTCCGTGACTTTCTTATTCCAGAAGTGCTGCATGTTCTCCGCTTTGAAGTCGGCGAATATCTCGTAGCCGGTGTGATGGTGCTGAAGCTTCTCCGTGACCGCGGCCGCCTCCTCCTCGGTGCTGACCCGCGACAGCACTATGGCCAGGGAATGGGGCGCTATCTGCAGGAACTTCTCCATTCTCCGGCGCGTTTCACACACAGGCCACGGCGTGGATTGCGACCCTGTCCGATGCTCCGCGGCACTCACACGGTGTTTTATTGCGCACCTTATTGAATTTCCAAAACGAACACATTGCACCGTATTTCAGTTTATGTCCAGGAGCCGAAGCGCTGCGCCTGACGGCGGAGGGTCCACCAGCATGATACGCGAGAGAGACGCCAATGTCATTTATTCATCAAACAAACGCTTACAACGCCGCGTTCCGCACGGTGCGCCCATAGCCCGATGCCAGCGGTCAGGTGGGCAGTGTTAACCAGGCGCTGCACTGCTGGGCAAAGCGGCTGAGCTGAATGATCAATGGATCTGTCCGTGTTAATAGATCTCAACCTGCCTCTTTCCACACCTCTCCCGCGACATTCTGCGCATAAGCGAGATCTACTCCGCCAGCATCGAGGAGGCCTCTTGAGCGGTGGCTTGATCGATCACTGCATTCATCGGTGATGTTTGCTGGCCATAAAGCGCAGGAGATGACTTCATCCCTTCTTATTCATGTCTTCATTTGGTGCACGCCGTGGTTGCTTCCCAGTCGGTCTTGTACACTATGGGGCGTTCGTATGGACCGCACGCTTTCTGGGGTCACACTCGCAACCGTTAAGTCGTCTCGGAGGCGTCGGACTCTTGTCCCTGACGCCTTGCGCGTTGCGCCTGGTGTCCGGTGCGGCGGCGGATTAGATTGGACGCGTCGACGGAGAGCGCGCGGATCACCAGATGTTTTCCTGACTCCACCTACAGGCGGCCTTCAAAACATCGCGAGTACAGTGTGAGCCTCGCAACAGGTGAACAGGGGGAAAGCAGAACGAGAGCTGGCGTTCACAGATTAGCGCAAAGCATTTTAACACTTTTCACGACAGGAAAAATGATAGAGTGGTCTTGATAGAGGCGATGAGAGGTCAGGCTGTGTCTGTATGCTAGGTTCGATCTCATTTACCCGGCCTATTCCTTGTATCCGGTGCCTTTAGTTCTTAATGCAAGCTGTCATAATGTTGCATTTATGTATAATTATAATGGGCTGATTAAAAAGAGAAAATAAGTTTTTCATTATATTACACACAATGCTTTGGGTCTAAAACAAAACTAGTATTATAGGCCTAACTTTTATATCTTGAATCATGTTTTTTGTCCACTCTTTTGTTTCCATCCTAAGTTATTATTAATCAAAGTTTAATATTATCATTGTTGAATGTCTACCTTCAAGAAAAACATGCATAGAGCATGTGTATCTTTAAAATAAACAAAGAATACAAAGAAACCATAGAAATGTACACTTGTTGAGTGAAATATACACTTTTCTGTTTTAAAGGTTATCAGGAATATCAAATAATATCAAGAAGTGTTCATAATTTCATAGAACTATGGCTAAATGTATTTGTCCATAACAGTGTAGATATTTTGTGTCAATTGTTGTATAAATAAGTTTGAAATGGCACTGAATTGTAGAAATGCCACAACTGTGGTGGTGGGGATATTAATAAATGAACACATTGATATTAATTATCTTAGTCTACATATTTTTGTAATTCCTTTTTATAACTGAAATGGGTACTTAAAAGCTTAACTTCAGAACTGAAAAAAAAATTTGTGGAAATTGTGTATTTCTTCTACCTTTTGAGGTAGGCAGTGTGAGATTGTGGATTGTTATCTGAAAAGAATTTGGCCTTGTTTGCATTTGTGTGAGGTTCTTTTCTCTAAGGCCTTGATCAAATAACTTCTAAACAGAGAGCAAGGGCACCCAAGCTTTGGTGTCAGCTTTCGGTTCCCAAGTTCCCAGGGCGTTTTCTCTTGTTTAGTGATCTGAGTATTGCTAGAAAGACTTAAAATACTGACCCAGGGTTGCAATTGTTTGGATAGAAAGGTATTTCTTCACATTGAAGAAATCAAGAAGTATTGATGACAATGGAAATGAATTATGTGCATTGCATTTCACACTATAAGGTTAGATACTTATTAACTGGCAGCTGAATTCATAGATCATTTAAAAATGCTAACTTTACAAATCCTGGGTTATAGAGTAATCCTGATTACTGTGTAACCCAGAATAAATATATATTAACAATTAATGATCAACATTTGAAGAGTTCAGATGCAAGAGCCTCTAAGTGCCGTTTGAAATTTTATTCTAAAATTAGCATTTTTATCAAGCTTAGGTTCAGTTATTTCACTTTAATGGCTATGAGAATAACCTATTCCTTGCTATAAAAGTGAAATTACTGAATCTACACATAGGAGCCTGATAAAAATGTTCATTTTAGAAGAAAATTTCAAACGGCACTTTTGCATCTGAACTCTTCATTTGCAATGCTTAAATGAGCTGGTGACCTAAAAGCCTAATGTTTTGTAGTATTGCTCTATATATATGGAGGTTGCACTTTAAATGCTCTTTCAGAGTGTTTTGAATGTGATTTCTTCCAGCAGACATTACTGTAAAACGAGCTGTAATTAAAAGCGCTTTTTTGAACTTCAAAAAAGTTAAATCTGAGTTCTGAAGCCAAACCAGTTGAGAAGCACTTATGTCTTTATGGTGACATCTGCTGGCAAGCAAGACTTTTATTTATACTGTCAAAAAACAGAATTGAATGGTTTGATGTGGTCAATGATTTGCCATGTTTTTTTGGCCAGTTTCATGATACAGTGGTGCACTTCTAATATAATAACTTGAAGGTATGTCTTTTATGTATTCTTTTTGCCATTTTTCATACTGAATCAGGTCTAGCATAATCAAAACATAATTTTCTCTTATACACAAAAGTTTGGACACACCTACTCATTCTTTGTTTGTATCATATTCCACATTTAAGAAGAATAGTACAAACAAAACAATGAAATAACGCAAATAAAATGTATTTTAGCTTCTTTGAAGTTGTCACTTTTTGCCTGAATTCCAGCTCTGCACACTCTGGGCATTCAACCAACTTGAGTTCCTAAGACACTTTCATATCATATTGAAAGAGCTCATGTGCTACACTTGGTGGCTGTTTTTCCTTTACTTAAAAAAATAAAAATAAACCTTTGTTTTTGTAAAGAAATTCGTATACAAAGGCATGATTTATACTTTAAGAACAAGCCTTTATATCCAAAGATCTTTAAAAGGAGAAACACATTCAGTAAAGTGTATCCAAGCTTTTGCCTGGTATACACGCACAAAAAAATGGTTCTTCAGCGGTTCTTTGGGGTGGTTGAGGTGCTATATTGCACCACCACTACCATATAAATAACCCGATAAGCCCCTGTATAGTTCTTTAAAGGTTCTCTAACTCTCTCTTAGTCTAGTTAGGAAAGGGGTTTAAAACGACATTAAAATACAGTGTATTTTCTGAAGACAACATGGTTGTCAACATTTTTGGCCCCGATGCCCCTATAAGGAAATATTCCAGGGCCCCCACATGAGACTTTTTGTCTTCGAGCATAAAAGTGATTCAAAACAGCTTTTGCCATTGTAGTAAATTTACCACATTTTAGAGTGGAATAACATCTAAAATCTAAGGAGAATGGGGTTCCTCTTATGGTTCTACAAAGGTGCTGTATGGCGCCTATAGTGTAGCATGTCTTTCTTTTTATCAAATGCAGAAAATATTGTCTATATATGTTTTTATATTATCCACATGACACAACAACAAGCAGATTAGAGACATAACAAGCACTGATTTATTTAAATAGATGAAACTTTAAAAAAAAGTGTTTAACAAAAAAAACATCACTCCAAAACAGTAACAAAGAATTTGTTCTCTCACTGGAAGACATTTCAGAGGTGTGTTTTCATATATATTTTCTAAAATGTGGAACGAAAGAACAAGAAATGCAAATAAAAGGACAGTGTTCATCAAACCCTGTGCATTTTTATCACTTTCCTCTTTTTTTAATAACACGCACTACCCTGGGTGACCTCCAACATATATAAACTCTCGAGGCTTACCGAAATCAACAATTAAGAGGAAAAAAAGCTTAGAAAAGAACTCTTTATTGTCTTATGGACATTAGTGGCAGTATCTTAAACATCTGTGTTTCCAGGGTTAATTACGTCTGTTGGTCGTTTTCCATCCTAATGCAAAAGCAACAACAGCACCTGTTTGGAAAACTTTTCAGCTAAGTGCATGAGGAGAACCTTTTAACATAAGTTAAACACAAAAATCGCCGATCCCCACACAGGCATATTTTCACTTAAACAATCTAGCACATCTTCTGTAAGGCACTACCTGGACCGCCTATCCTTCTTGGCCCTATCTGCACTTTTTTCCATAGTCTTTTCACTGTCACCCCTGCATTTGGGGCAATACCATTTCCCCTTGGGCTTGTAGGTCAGTCCAACACAAGAAAAATGGAACCACTCAATAGGACATTGCTCATTGTCGCAGCCAATCATCTCCCCATAGGACACCTGTTCGCAGAGGCAGTAGGTGGGCTCGTTGGGGTCGATGGTGAACTCCACCGGTGATGCTTCTCGCTCTTGCTTGGCCTTGGAGCGCTTCTTCTTCTTGGCCGACTTGGACTTTTTCTCACGGGGTGGCTGCGGAGGCTCTTCTCCCAGGTCTTCCAGGGCTCCATTGGCACAAGTGTCACGGCTCTCGCTGTTGCGTTGACGTCTGGGTCGCCGCGTCGAAGACCGTTCGGGCATAACGTTTGCAGAGGTGCTGGCAGGGTCGTGCCTCACCTTCTCCACCGGTCGCTCTGCTTCCGCCGGCTCCAAGAAACAAGGCGAGTGTGCCTCGATCTGACGCGAGCGGTTTTCCACCACCTCCATCATTTGTGTGACCACATGGATCTTCTCATCTCCCAGCTCCTGACTGCTGATGAGCGCCCGCTGCAACTGAATCTGCAGTCGCTTGCGCTGCCCACTGTCAGTCTCCTGTTTGTACTTTTCATAGATCTCATCCACCTCCTTGAGGACCTCTGAGTGGCACAGAAGGAAGAGAAAGTGAGGTGGTGACAAACACCTTCAATCAAAATACTAGAAAATTAAGCGAGGCAGCTTGTGCACGCCCAATGCATTTTACAAAGCCACTCTTTAACATACTACACAGCCGACTGTTTGCTGTTCGCAATGCATGCTTGAGTTGCTCTAGTGCTACCCCTGCCGCTGTGTAACAAAAACATACCTGCCCAAGCATACATGCTGCTCCTCCACAGTGGGTATTATAAAAATATGAGGAACTAAGACGCGAATGAATCGTTTCCGTTGCATATAAATCATTTTGCACGGTAACCTTCGTTAAGTCAAACTCGAAGGCGTCGACATCGAGCTGTGAATATTTAGGCTACATGCGAACAAAACACACGCAGACTGAAAGCACCATTACGTCGATACTATGGCAACTAAGGCGATGCGTTAAAAGAGCACAGCCAAACAACAGTACAGAGTATGCACTAGTCAAAATGGCTGATCACTGGATAGTGTTGCTGGAACAAACACAGCCGAATATGCTAAAGACCAAATACAACTAAAACACAACGGGCGTGGACAGCTTTGGAAGCACTGATAAATGTTTAATAAAAATGTGTTCGGTTTTAATGTGAGGAAACGAAACGAAGCCGGTCTACAGGGTGAAGTGCACACGATACGAACGTAAATATACAACGTATCGAGCTGGCACCTTTCACAAATGTTTCGCTTACCTTGATACTTGGTGTCGATCTCTCGTAACAATGAAACATTCCTCTGTATATCCAAAGGCAGCGACTCGACACATTCCAAATAATCCTCCACGTAGTTGACAAGCTGCGATTTTTCCACGTTTGGATAATGCCCTAACATGATGATAGTAATGCATCAAGCAGCTATGCGCCTTTTCGAGAAGAACTGCGGCTTAAAAAGAGGCGCTTTTCACTCATAGGTTCCGTTAAAATATGATGTTAGCTGGCAACCTTGTGGAGAGACACTCTTTCCGGACAAATTCAGTCCAGTCTTCTCTGGCTACGAGAACTCCTTCAAACAAAACTATCAGATGTGCGCATGCGTAGGATCAACCCATAAACTGCCGCGTTTTGCATTTTCAGACGGTTTAGCAAATGGGGGCTGGCGTTGCTGGGATGTGGGCGGATCTCGGGTCAGCTGGGCGCGTCCGGAGTTTATATGGAACCGGAGCTTCGATTCATTAAAAGCGAGATCGAACCACAGCGTTAGACCGGGTTAGCAAAATATCGTTGATAATGAGATGATGTAAAAAAAATATCAGTGCAATAGAGGGTTATGAATTAAAAGAGGCTACTAGGGGGATGAAATTGCCACTGATTTATAGTGACAAAAATGCCCCTAAACTCAAAGTTTGATAAAGATTTAAGATTTTAAGACGCTTTATTTGGGTTCTCATAAGAGCATAGAGCAACAGTATAGAAACACAATATATAAACACAGACAGACACATAATATAAATGTAAATATAATGTGCGAACTAACAGCTGTAAATGAAACAATACAAACAGCAGTATAATAAAAATGTAAATATAATGTAAATATAATAAAAATAAAAAACAAAAGGGCAAAACAATTTTAAAAACTAAACGTCCCTGTAATGAATTCCTCTTTTTAGATTTGTATCTTTGTTTTATATTTCATAAAATTTTATTCTAGGCCTAAATATAACCTGTAATTATCATGTAATATTGCAGTTAACAGCCTACTTATAAATTATTTTAATTAATTAACGGGTTTTCTAACGGGTCAGAATAAAAATCCCTTGAAAATCAGCCCTAGGGGACACAAAGTCATTATTGAAGTTATAACTTCTGACACAGTTTGGCATAACTAGCACCTTCTACACATATTCATAAAAATCCATTTATCCATCGAGTTTCCCACATTTCCAGTATTAAAGATTTAAAACATTGCGCAAGCTGAGAATGAGCCCCGTTCTGTAGAAGCACATGTGTGCTTCACTTGAATATCTATTTCACTGACAAACCTGGATTGCACGCGTTATGCTCTGTCACACAGGACGTCTTAGCATTGACACGCTACGCAAACCACCGATCTGCGCTGCATGCAGGACATCTCTGCCCAGAGTCCGGGGACTTTCCCCCAAGCAATGATGGCGAAACGAGGTTCCCCGTGCGTAGCTTAGGATACAAGTTTTCAGGCATGCGCATTTAGAGACGCTCGGCACAGGAAATATATACAGCTGAATGTAGCGGTCTGTTTGCACGACGGTGATACTGTGATTTTATTGCTTTATATTTATCTCAATGGATTCTTTTACAGAAGAGTGTGATATACCACTTTAAAGACATACAGTGTATTGCGAAGGACGTATATTGCGGTGTATTGAAACACTTGGTCCTGAAGTGAAGACTGAAGGAGTCATGTAAATAACCCACATACGTCACGATGACACGCCAAAATGAACAACAGAAAACTCGACGACAATATCTTAAATACCTCATTACTTGTTTGTTCTTATCATAAAAAAAAATGAATCCGTTTTAAAAAAAAGTTATGTTGAGGATTATTGTTGTTAATTGTTGCTATCTTTTCACTGCTAAAATATATATGGAGGGCAAATAAGATGGGAAAAACTATATTATTCTTTATCTTCGTATGTATTTCATAAAACACGATTTCTGTGCAGCATTGTGGGCAGGCATGAAATTTGATCTGTAGAACTTGCAAGCACTATAATTGACTAAATATGAAATGTTTACGCCCCTGAGTTATGCAAGTATAAAACAACAGCCTAAAATGTGTCGCACGCGAAGGAACACCGACCGAGTAACACGTTTGTTATAAAAAGTGCTTTTTAAAAACGGTGACACAACACGGGAGGTATGTATATATAATTTATTACTAAATTCGACTGTATCAAAAAAAAAATGTAAGATGGCTAGCCTAATATGGATTTTTTTTGTTTTGTTTTTTTGTGATTAGCAACGTCGAGGTTTATGGGATTGTTTCGGATATATTTACGATTTTGTAAACACTTTTGTGGATATAGGCTAATGTCTCAATAAACCCACAGAGGCTATAGTCCATTTTCAACATTGCAGTTAAGATGGGGGTGTTGGAATGCATATTGACTTAAAGAGTAACATTTGACTTGACTTTATAATTTGTTTTGCCAGGGAAAAGAAGAAATGAAATCCTTCTACATTTTACCACTTCTAGCATTTTTGCTCAGTTGGCATGTGCACTTCTGTGGGTCACGCTCAGGTTTGGCATATGCTTCAAATCCAGTTTCCCCACCAGTAAACAGTAATTCCCTTCGGGCCGTATGCAGAATGCGCCCTAACACTCAGTTATCACCTGGAATGCCCCGAGTGTACGGTCATGTTTTTTTCAAACAGTCTGGGCCAAAGGAAAAGCTGAGCGTGACTTTCAGACTGTATGGTCTCCCTGTCTACAGCCAGCAGCCCAGAGCAATGCACATTCATGAGTACGGAGACTTAAGCAAAGGCTGCGGATCTACAGGTGGGCATTACAATCCCCTCGGTGTGAACCATCCACAACATCCAGGGGACTTTGGGAACTTTGTTCCTGTTAATGGGAAGATTCGTCACTCACTGGACTCCAGTGCAACACTCTTTGGGAGACTCTCAATACTTGGCCGGTCTGTTGTGATTCATGAGAGAGAGGATGATTTAGGCAGAGGTGGGAACGTGGAAAGCTTGCTGAATGGCAACGCTGGAGGGCGATTGGCATGCTGTGTTATTGGACTGGCAAACCCCCAAAATTAGCATATACAAATAGCATATACTTTTTTTGGAGTATTTATCAGATGAATAACTGATACGCTTTGAAAATGGAATTGTAGAGTAACATGCTCAAAATGCCTGGTTCTTATTGTATCTTGCTAAATAACCATTAAAATGAATAAACTGGCTTTTCAAAGGTGTCTTCATTCTAATGTCTTCAACTTACAGTATCTGATCCATAAACAGATTCTAAATCCTTACATTAAATGCTGGAAGCTATGACTATTTACATTATTATCAAATTATGGCATGTTGATGTTTCTGATGTCATGCTTTATTTAGTGACAATAAAAGTAGAGAATAGATTAAAAAAAAAGATCAACAACAATAATGGTAATTAATAACACATTTTTAAATAAATAAAAAACAATAATTTAAAGAATTATATTTAAGTCTAATCAACTTCACTAATACCAAAACAAGCAGCCCACAAAAGCCTCTAAAATGGATAAAAGATCAAGGCTTTACAACAGTTTATAGTCTTTTTAATGATTGATTGATTGATTGATTGACTTGGTGTTTCTTACACCAGTGCTTTAAGATACTGATACTTAGAGTGTACAAAGTTTGGTGCCTTTTTACAATTATGAATATGATATTTAACCAAATAAAATAAGAATCAAATTATTTTTTTCTCTCTAAGGGCTTGTTATTGAAAAAAAAAATATATATATATAAAAAATTATATATATTTTTATATGATATATATAACAACTCCATGAATGCAGTTATGCCCTAAAATTCAAGATGTTGGTGCAAAAAATGCCCCTTTATGAGTTTTTGTATTTATTTATACAATTTATAAATTGTATCAATTTATATTTATATATATATATATATATATATATATATATATATATATATATATATATATTATTAAACAGAAACACTGCACAGCAGTTAAACACCGTGGTACAAATGGCATTACATTACATTGTAACATTGTACATAACATTAACATTGTGTGTTTATAGTGTGTGTTGCCCTTCTGTGCCTCGGCTGCACGAATGTGCAGCTGTGATTTAAGATGCTGAGATATGTCGTTTTTCCCACCGTGTCCGATATTAAAATTAGTGCGACACACTTTGCAAAAGTCGTGGCCGTTGTTTACATGGCTTCGAGACAAGAAATTAAATTCTTCCGTCCAGCTGTTGTTAAATTTGCACAAATATTTTTTTCTTCGCCAGAGCACCACCTGACTCTTCTCCTTCCATTTCTACCACTGATGGTAGATTCAACTTCCCGCGTCTACTACTTGCGCAGAAATCTACAGCACAACTGGGTTGTAGGTTACCAGGTTGAGGTCACAAATGGTTTGAATTTTGTGTATTGTGTCGATTGTGTGAGGTGATGCATTGGGTGATGCGTTTCATACAAGACCTGGCAACTGTACAACCTTGGAATAAAATACTGATGTGATTATTCATTTAACTAGATTTGGGCCATACAAATTTATTACGGGAGTTTCCCGGGAGAAATAACAAAACGGGAGGGGGGCGGGAGATGGGTGTGAAATACGGGAAACTCCCGGGAAAAACGGGAGTGTTGACAGGAATAAATGTCATTATTTTTATTTTCTTTGCATACAAAAAGTATTCTCGTCGCTTCATAAAATTCAGATTGAACCACTGATGGCAGATGGACTATTTTGATGATGTTTTTTATACTTTTCTGGGCCTTGACAGTGTAATTTACTTGGCAGTCAATGGGACAGTCAAGCCTCCCCGGTTTTCATCCAAAATATCTTAAATTGTGTTCCGAGGACGAACGAAGCTTTTACGGGTTTGGAACGACATGGGGGTAAGTGATTAATGACACAATTTTCATTTTGGGGTGGAGTAACCCTTTAAGGCTAGATACGTATGGCGCTACTGGGCATGCGCACATCAACACAGTGTCATTTTTGTCACACTGTACAACAATAATTGTCACACTGTACAACAATAACAACAATAATCATTATTGTAAGGGGTAGGTTTAGGGTTGGGGTAGGTGTAGACGTTAATAAAACACAATCTAATAAGTAGAAAATTAAGTTCATTGTTCATTTCCGGTCGGAGCTGTATCCCTTCTAGCCACAACCGCAGTAGACGAGTGAAGTGGAGTCTGTTTACTGTAACTCTGTCACCCTGAGCCGCTGCTGCAGCGCCATCTAGACTCAACGCAGCGACACTCTTCCACAGCTTCCAGAAGAATGGAGGAAATTGACATAAAGCTCAGAGCTGATGGCGTTCAGAAAAAAGTCATCTCTCCCGGAAAAGGAGAACTTTCAACGTTTCCCAATGGAACAAAGGTAACGTTAGTGTAACGTACAGGATACATTTTACAGTAATGAAATGTCAAGACGACCAACAAATGTGTTATGGTTTAACGTGTCGAATTCAGAGCTAGCTGGAGTCGCCAGTTTTGACGCATAACATGGGCTTGATTTCGACTGAAAATAGCCCCAAAGTCGTTCAGTTTAATGTGTCATGCATATATCGCAATATTAAAAGAAATATTTCAACTGGTGTGTGTCCTGTTTTTACACGGAGACGCTAGGTATTCAGATTTAGCCGTTAGCTAAGCATCGGAGGGATACCTGATGCTACTCTATGAAGGCGGTCTCACAAACAGGATGTCTGTTTGCATTTTTGGCACAGAGAGGGGAGAAAAAGGTTCATGTCTTCTGAGTGACAGCTGAAAGCTACGTACCCCATAACATCAACATCATATATATAGCCACTGGCTACATCAATAATATTAACCCTGTAAAGCCTGACATGAAATAAACTATCTATTCTCTCTGTGCCTTGTGGTGCTTGAGGCGAAGGCAAGGGAGCATAGGCCTTTAACAGTAGTAAAATCTATTATAGGTTTTTTTAACGTTTAGACAAAATGTGAATCGAAGAAAGAGTTAGCATATCTGGATAATATTAAATGTAAACAAATGTTCTTGCACTGAGGGCCTGTTGGGCTCAAAATGTAACGTTAAGGAATTTCAATCAAACTAAATGTCATAATGCAACAAATACCAGAGGTATACATAAAATGCTTTATAATAAATAACCAAATTAATTATTTGTATTTCTCTCTTGAAAGGTGACGTTTCATTACCGCACAAGCCTTTGTGATGGCACCGTGTTGGATGACTCCAGGACAATGGGAGGTCACAGTAAACCTATGGAGCTCATACTGGGGAAGAAGTTCAAGCTCCCTGTGTGGGAGGAAGTGGTTACCAGCATGAGAGAAGGGGAAATTGCTGAGTTCACCTGTGATGTTAAGGTCAGTGACCTGTCTGTCAGTTCATTATTTTATGTCTTCTACATATATGTAATATCACATACATGTAAATATCACGTATGTAAATAAATACAAATAATCATATGTTTTATTCTTTCTGATACTATTTTGGCTCAGTACTGATTTTTTTCTCTCTACTGTAATAGCACACAGCTGTCTACCCTCTGGTTTCTCTGTCACTACGCAACATCAGCCATGGAAAAGACCCACTGGAGGGACAGAGACACTGCTGTGGGATTGCTCAGGTTCACTCGCATCATTCTATGGGTCACCCTGATCTGGATAAGTTGCAGGCCAATCCTCAGCCTCTAGTTTTTACTCTGGAAATGCTAGAGGTGAGGAAACAGTAGCATTATTTCATTTTTGGAGGAGCAGTATTACATGAGAATGGACAGAGAGCTCTGATAACCACATGAACAGTATCATAAGTAAAATTCACATCTGTTCTATGTGCATTTTAAGGTGTTAAAGGGATAGTTCACCCTAAAATGAAAATTGGCATCGTTTACTCACCCTCTACTGTATGAGTTTCATTTTTCTGCTCAAGATATTTTGAAGAATGTTGGTAACCAAACAGTTGACGGTAGCCATCGACTTTCATAATTTTTTTTTTTTCCCATGCAAGGGAAGTCAGTGTTTACTGTCAGCTGTTTGGTTACCAACATTCTCCAAAAATATATTGTGCTCAACCGCTTAAAGAAATTCGTATATATCATCTTGGGGAACTATCCCTTTAATTTTCTACTAATTTAACAACAAATATACTAAATTACAAAGTAGCTGTTGGTAATTCCCACTTGATCTTTATGACGCTGATTCATGATTCTGATTCTCATCTTCCCAAGGTCTTGCCCCCTGGATCCTACCAATTGGAAATATGGGCAATGACAGATGAGGAGAAACTGCAGGCCATACCACAGATGCATGAGGAGGGGAATGCACTCTTCAAGAGTGGAGATATTTCAGCAGCTTCTGAGAAGTACTACAATGCCATAGCTTGTCTGAAGAACCTACAGATGAAGGTTAGCCTTAATAGCTGCTGAGCAATGACTGGTTCTCATTAATTACCTAGACTGTGAATCTGTCCTGCCACAGTTTCAAAATTAAGCAAAATTATTTCTACCCTTATGGTCTGACATGCTCTGTGTTTTGAAGTGAAGCATGCCATTGCATTAATGTGCATGATCCTCCGGTGTTTTTAATGTCTCCGAATGGCTCGATTCTCAGTAAATGCAGTAAACTCCATCTCTGCATACGCTGGAGTTTGGGAATGCAGTGTGCGCCAGGTTCACTTTTTCACAGTTGCATAAATCCTAATGTTTTGTTGACAGCTGTTTACAGCACTTCACTAGATTTGTAATGAAGTATTTGTAAACCTGCTATCACAGAAACTTGGAGGTCTCCCTTGAGTTTTCTGCCAAAATAAGCATGGTTCTGCTTTTAATGCTTGCAAGTGAGAAAATAAGACACAAGTACCATGATTTTACAACTGTTAAGTAATTAATATACTTATGAAATATTCATTTTTACAGTGCAGTTGTATTACAATAGTAGTATATTCCTGTCTTGGTAACCATTTAATATAGGATTATCGTTGTTATTATTACCTCTAATATGAAAATAATATTATTTTCATGTTATTTGGCTCACTAAAAACACCAGTGTTAATGTAATGTGGACTAAGAAACTAACAACTAAAAAAAAAAGTTTTGAGTCCACTTTAAAGTCCAGTAAAAATCAAAGAGCAAAGTTCATGCTTGGGGTTGCCAGATGATAAGGGTTCTAATCCCACAATCAGACCTTTTCTAATAAATAGATATATTTTTACCTAATCTCCCAAAGTGGCAACCATGCGCACATGCTCTCTCTGGCCTGATAGAGAGCACTAATGATCTGAAAACACAGACATGTATGTTGGAATTAAGCAGTCTATTTAGATATTCTGCTCAGATTAAATTGTCATATAGCCACTCTGCATTCCTCTACAAGGCTAAATTTGCGAGCGAACTTTCTCATTGACAAACTGTAATAAATCCAAATATGAATCTTGCGTTTGTTGTTTGCAATTGTGATAGCTGAGTACATGCATTTACTCTGTGTAAATAGTACTCATAGTACTCTGTGCTACAGTTCAAGGTTGTTTAATAGCAAAATATTGAAATCATTTGGAATTATCAGAATTAATATTTCACTTTTTAAGATTTTGTGAGTTTATCATTTAGAGCATTAATGTTTATAATAAGGCAGGAAACTAGATGGGGTAAAACAAATACTGCATATGAGCTGACATTCTCTTGATTTGTGCTTATTAAAAATGTCCTAAATAATACCATTCGTAATGAATCATGATTATAATTTCAGCAAAAAAAATTTTTTTTATAAATTATCAGTTTAACCATTATTGTGCAGCCCTAGCCAAAAGTGTATTATATTCCTCAAGGTTATAAATTTTACTATAAACATATTCTCTGTTTATAGGAGCGTCCGGGTGATGACCATTGGATCAAACTAGATCTCATGATCACTCCTCTCCTCCTCAACTATTGCCAGTGCAAGCATCTTTTGGGCCAGTACTATGAGGTTTTGGACCACTGCTCTTCTATCATCAACAAGTACGATGGTAAATATCAAAACAGTTACAACACTCACATACCCCCAAGCCTAAATTCTTTATAACAACCCACTTTGTTCACTGATTACAAGTCTAGCTGTAATTACAGCTAGGCATCTCAAAGCAGCTTATTTTAACTTCTACAGTATTTTTGGGTTAATAAAAAGCTGCACTAGTATCATGTTCCTTACAAACAAGTTAAGGTTAACTAAAATATTTCTACACTGTTTTTTAAACAAGACTTAGCATGAGCGTGCTCCCACCATGAGTAACATTTATCATTTGTATTACGGATGCCCATACTCATTCTTTGTCTTTCTCACAGATAATGTGAAGGCATATTTCAAACGAGGGAAGGCTCATGCAGCAGTGTGGAACGAAGCAGAGGCAAGAGCTGACTTTGCCAAAGTGATTAAACTAGACCCATCACTTGAAACCTCAGTTGCAAAGGAGTTGAGGGCAATGGAGGATCGCATTCGGGAACAACA
Organism: Schizothorax lantsangensis; assembly: GCA_027422415.1. Classification (NCBI taxonomy): domain Eukaryota; kingdom Metazoa; phylum Chordata; class Actinopteri; order Cypriniformes; family Cyprinidae; genus Schizothorax; species Schizothorax lantsangensis. The sequence continues at coordinate 29,315,490 of CM049841.1, forward strand.
GAAAGAGACGAAGGGACTCTACAAAAACCTTTTCAACTACAGCAGCAAAGCCTCTGCTGCAGCTTCCACGGTTAGTTTGTTTTCAGTCTCAAAAACAGAATCTAAATTAGTGAATATTGATAAACAAAAGCTGCTCAGTTAAGTAATGTACTATGCTATTTTCCTCTCTTTTTAGGGCTGAAACAAAGATGAATGTCTGATTTTACATTTATAAGGATGCAGTTAGGCCACTGTCAAGTTGGAGCACATGCACTCTGATAAATTCATCCCTCACAAGTTCATATTGTTTATCACCTCCTCATGTTTTATTAGTAAACTGAAACACCATTGAGGAGTGCATAGCTTTAAATGCACTTGAATTCATCCATTTATCCCTGGCGTAACCCATCATTTATTGAAAAGTGCTCATTTTCATTGAGTTGCTAATGGGATCTGCATCTCCTGTGAATCAGAAATGGGTAAATACCAGCTTACTGACTTGTTACCTTGTATATTCAGTCTTTGGATATAGCTGATAGAAAGTCACAGATTGAACCCTGTTCCTTTAGGTCAGTGCTTTTAATCAAGGGCAGTCTGAACGAACCAAAGTTGAAAGACAATCTGAAGATAAAATGCTAGTCTGGTTAAATAGGATTTATTTGACTATATTACCCTTTCCCTCAATTTGTATGTTAATCTTTTGTATTTATCATGTTTATTCATTTTTATTGCCATAACCCTTATTGTCTTTATATGTATACTACATTTTTAATATTGAAAGATTAAGGAAATTAGAAGGCCTATAATATACACTGATGGCACATGTAAAAGTATCCACTTCCCTGTCATTGAAACTAAAAACATATTAATTCACATTGTGTTGTCAATTAATGGAATTGTCAGTTATATCTATACATCAATACAAATAAATTGCTAGTTTCAAAATACTTTTTAAATAGGTGTTGTTGCAACTATTCTGCATATGTTGTGACTGAAGCCAAATAAAGTTCTTTGAAAATCACTTATTCCCCATTTTACAAAAGCAATTATTGCATTCAGTGGAATTGAAAATCTGACAGACTGTTTGTTTTGTTTTTTATTTAAATACAGAATTGCAAAAATTGGGCTTAAAAAATGTCTATGCTAATCGCATTAACACTACATGAGGTGTACGTTGGGGAGATAGCTATGCATGATGGACAAAGGTCAATAAGAAAGATAGAAAGACGTGGTGGTATTGTAAATAGCTTGGCAAAGAGAAGGAGCATGTTTATGAGAAACAGAACAATGGGGAGACAAGTACCAGAGGGAGGGTGCGTGTGTGTGTGTGGATGTTATGTGCGAGCACTTCGCTCTGTCTCCGCTAGACACTCCCTGACAAGAGCACGTGCGTGGATGATACCTGATGAAAGACAGAAACACATATCAGCCATTTCAAACAAGTAAACATTTACCAAATAAGACTAAGTGCTTACATACAAATGTGCAAAATGACTACTGTAAGTAGTTTTGTTGATTGACAGGCCATTTACTAATGAACCAGGTAGCACTGATTGCAAAATGCTGTCTTTGGATGTATACAATAAATAGACACTAAAATAAGCATTACACATCAGGCATTAGAAGTTGCAACTTTTATATGTAGTGCAACTTCAATAATTAATCTGCAATATAATTTAAAGAAATTATCTAAAGTACAAATAAGTGGAACTGTAATTAATGGCTACTGTAATTGCGAATATTCTGAACACTTCACTTTTTCTATATTAATTATACATCAGTGACAAGCACCACAGCCTATTAAAGGTAGCTTAGTAAGAACGTCTTTGTGCTGACAAAAGAAACATTGCAAGTCTGATCTCACACAGATCTGAAAAATGCAGAAAACTATCACAACTGCCCTTAGGCTCACATTACTCCAGGGGGCTAAACGTCACAGTCTGTTACAAATGTGCTGCATGCACTTTATTCCAAAGGGTTTGGAGTACCTCTCTTCAGCCTCTCCATGGCACTTTTGCTGCCAGCATAGGTAGGACGAATTTCACGGCTCATCTCCTCAATGACAGAGAGCAGCTCACTATAGGTAGATCCCTGGGATACTTTAACAGGCTACAGAAAACAAGAGATGTCTGAGATATTCTCTTTATGAGGTGTATTCACCTTATTCTTCAACATGGAAGTGAGCCTATAGGCGAGACTTCCGGTTCATTAGCTGCTATAGGAAAATAACGAGAAGAATTACAACATACAGTAAACAGTAAAACTGTTTGCATTTCAAACCAGTGTGTTCGTAATGAAGATAATACATTAAAATGATATGGAAAGACACACTAATGTGCAATATTATGCAGCAAAACGAGTGGTTTTGTACAGCTAAAAATAGCTGGAAGCGAATGAGACCAGAAGCAAGACTCTCCATTTTTACGGGAAGAATAAGGTGGATTTATATAATGGAATATATCTATTAGGATACTACCGGTCAAAAGTTTGGAATAATTAAGTTTTTTTTTTTTTTTTTTTACATGTTTTTGTAATAAGTCTCTTATGCTTACCAAGGCTGCATAAAAAAACAGCGAAAATAGTTTTTAAACATTTAAAGTTTTAAAACATTTTTAAATATTATAATTTAAAATAACAAAAAATTTGAATATATTTTAAAATGTAATATATTCCTGTGATGGCACAGCTGAATTTTCAACTGTCGTTACTCCTGATCCTTCAGAAATCATTGTAATATGCTGATTTGGTGCTCAATTTTTTATCAATTATTGGTTATCAATTAGGCTAATATTACTAATATTAATTAATGATTTCTGTCACTTTTGATCAATTGAATGCATCCTCGCTGGAAAAAAGAGGTAGAAATGTCTCTTTTTACCCCATCTGATTGAACCCAATCTTATAGTAGTGTATCACGGTTTCTACAAAAATATTAAGTAGCACAACTGTTTTCAACATTGATTATAATAAGAAATGTTTCTTAAGCAGCAAATCCATATATCAGAATGATTACTAAAGAATCTTGTTACACTGAAGACTGGAGTCATGGCTGCTGAAATTCAGCTTTACCATCACAGGAATAAGTTAAATTAAAAAATAAATCAATAAAATTGTATAAAGAATAAAATTAGTTTTTATTGTATGTTACTGTATTTTGGTTACATATATGCATCATTGGTGAGTATAAGAAACTTCATTCATCAAAAAAAAAACTTGTAAAACAGAACCTTAGGGCATTTATCTTCATAATTCAAGTCTGCAAATGTATCTAAGAGCCCACTGTTATCAGAAAATTAACTTACTTGTACAAAGCCCATTGATGGTGGACCAAAGTCACTAAATGCTGGTCTAAAGTTAGAAGAGGAGGCCAGTGATGGAGATGAGCCACATGATCCTAAAACCAGAGAGCCAATCACAAATCAAGGAAATGTCAAAAGGCCAAACTCGACCAATGATATCTCGCCACCCAGTGTTTGTATGAAAGGAAGTGAGGTAAAATATAGCCAATATTAGATGCACTGATGTGGTGGCATGGCACACTCACAAATGAGTAAGAAAACAGCTTTTAAACATAAACGCGATAGGGAGCGGTTCGCAGCACAATATACCACATTTATGTAATGAGCGAGACAGATGGCTATGGCTCCTTTAACTCCTCCCCCTTTATCCGTGTCTCTGACCTCTTTTACAGTAGGTTCACTGACCCCTTTCTCCAGGATTAAAACGGTGCGTTTGAAAAAATTGACAAAAAATACCTCAAATGGAGAAAATATGATTGTAAAACAGAAATGAATGAACAGAGAGAGAGAAACTCACCTGGTGGAGTGTGGTTGGAGCCGGTGGGTGCGGGGGCGATCGGCTTGTAACTCATATTTACACCGCCGTCGACTGTAACCTCGCTTGATGAAAACTTTCTGCTTATCTTCTGCATGCAGTCTCGATGGTCTTTAGTATCTGAAGCAGGAATGATGTTGACCTAATGTAAACACAAAGAGTAGATATACAGATACTTATAAGAGGTGAGAGACATGATAAAGGCTAGCGGACAGAAAAGACGGTCCCCTCTAAACTTAACCGGCTTCAACCCGTGCCTTGTCTATTTAAATCGCCTGGAATTGACTGACTTTTCCTTTATTTTCAGCTAGGGCAAAACAAAGAGTCATTTTATACAAATACGAAATATATTTGGTGTACTAAAGAGTGGAGGATGCCTGTAACGTTGGTGGTTTATGAAAGGTAAATTTAACTACCCACCTCTTCTTCCGCGAACTCGCTCGACAGCGACACGCGCTAAATATCCAACAAATCAAACAACAACAACCGTGAACACCTCACAATACGCTGAGCGGTCAAAGACGGTCTTTGGTCGCCGGTTTACACTTGTTCGAGGAGGTTAACGAGGAATATAACGCACAGGAACAGTTTCGTTACGCGGAGGTGTCGGCTCTTCTCCTCTCTTCCTGCGCGTGCTAGCCTGCTATGTTATTTTCCCATGATACTCGGCAAAAAGAGTGACTGCGTCATCAGGCACGCGCCTTTGCCCTCTCTCTTCCACAATATAGATCCATTCTGGAATTCTCTTGTTGAGGTGTTTGGAGAGAGTGGACAACAGTGAGCTGAGAAAACGTTGGGAAATTCGTTTTATGATAATATTTATTTATTTAGTTATTTATTTATAGAATGGCATGGGATAGTATGGCATGAAGAAGAAAACTGAATAACAGAATAAAATAGAATAAATTCTATAAATTAGGCTATTGTTTGTCAATATGCAAGTAATCACTACTGGTGAGATGTACAGTACAATATACATTAAACAATGGAATGTACAATCTACATAAAAATCAAATATTATAATATAAATGTTTATTGAACACTGTTTAAAGGAAAGTGTTCTTTAATCAGGATGTTTTAGCTGTTAGTGATTTCAGGCTTCTTTTACGCGCTGGGTGAGATGGATCCATTGTAATCTTTTTATTGGTGCATTAGATGTGCTAGCATAGGTCTCAAACTCAATTCCTGGAGGGCCACAGCTCTGCTCAGTTTAGCTCCAACCCTAATCAAACACACCTGATCCAGCTAATTAAGGTCTTCGGGATTATTAGAAACTTCCAAGCAGGTGTGATTTGGAGCTAAACTGTGCAGAGCTGTGGCCCTTTAGGAATTGAGTTTGAGACCACTGTGCTAAAGGGAGATCAGTACCTGAGTCCTTTCTGTGCCATACTGATGGACACTGTTAGAATAATCTTCACAATGGCAGTATAAAAATAGACTAAACTGCTGACTGGTGCTGAGGTGGTCTGTATTGATTTGCCGTGTTTTTTTTTAATTTTTTATATGCAGCAAATAGGTACCTATGAATTTGCAGTCTGTAATGGTATTTTGTTTTCTGTTGATGCATTGGGAGTTTGGTCTGCAGGAAAACCACTTATGCGTATGTACTTCAGTAGCCTAAATGTGACAGATTGTAGGAGTGGAGGCTATTTCACTGTCATCAATTTAAGCACCTCCCCCAGTTACATATAGACAGAAAGCACTTACATGCTGAAATCAGATCTGCTTCTAAATGATTAATACTATGCATACTGTAGAGTCCATTATTTGCAGTCATATAGTCCTATTGTTTATTACTGGTTGCCAGAGAAATTTCTGTAATTTATGCAGCATCATCTAATCTGTAGGGAAAGCTCATATTAATGTAAATTTAGGTCTACAGTAAATGTAAAGTACATTAGTCAGTGATACACAACAAGACACAGAAGCCATTCATTCAAAGAACTGCTGTGTCATTACCACATTTTCCACTTTGACACTTGTTTTCATTGCCAAGATAATTTGTGCATTTTCATACTCGCTCCACATAAACAAGAATTACAATTTTGCTGATATGACATTTAACTTCGCCTCAGTTAACAGCAAAGAGGAAAACAGAAAGAGGTGTGATAAAACGATATATTTAGCACGTTTTAACAGCATCTTAAGACAAGTACAAACACAAACAAACAGTGGTATGATCTGTTAGTTACATGCCTAGTTTGAGTTTTTTCTTTTTGTTTTGGCCTCGTGACGCCTCCTCTAATGGGACAGTCTAAAGCACTGACTGCATCAGAGCTGCTGCTGATTCTGAAGGCAGTCCTTCATGCAGTATTTCACTGCTGTGCGGGACACGGCAGCGTTTGCTTTCGACTCCGCTTCAAAGCCATGGATCTTACAAACGATAAACCGTCTTCCATCCGAAAGTGTCTTTTGGTAACTTTACTGTTCGTTTGTTCATTTCAACTGTCCCGATCAAAGCGAGTATTCAAATGTCCTTCAGGATGCACTTGTACGACAGATTCAATCATTTGCGTCGGTTCGTCTCTCATTCCACGCACTATACCGAGTGACATCAACTCTCTGTAAGTGTGATATTTTTGTTCGACTAACAATTTATTAGCGAAAATGTTTATAATTTTATCAAACATAGTGGAAAATAGCCTGTATTTATGTTTCGAAACTGAACGTGCATCGTAGTGTTTGGTACAAAACAATAATAGTGTCATATTTATTAATTTATTATAGCCTATTAATTTTTTAGGAGTATTGTCAATTGCAGTTTCCCAGAAATCAAGGAGGCTATGTTCTCGCTCATGCCCTCACTGCAGTTACTGTAAGTGACTGCTGCATCACTTTTTATAAATGCACCTGTTTATCTTGCATTATAAAACACTAACACGTAGAATACCATGCATTCTTTGTTGTACTGGTCATATTTATGTTTTATAATTTTCTGGCTATATTCTGGTATCTTTTCTCTTCTTAGTCTCATTAGTTCTAATTCACTTTCTGAAATCAAGGAGGATGCATTCTCAGGGCTTCCTCATCTTGAGTATTTGTAAGTATTTTGAGAGCTTTTATTGATTTAAATTAATGATAAAAAATTTCACTTCTTTACAGTATATATTACTGGCATATTTGTTGGATGCCTGGATCACTTTATCAATATCCCTGCAGAGTTATTGGCTGAAGTACTTTTTTATAGCTATTTTGTCTTATTTTATTTCTCCAACCAGATTTATTGAAGGTAACAAGATTGACGAGATAAACAAATATGCCTTCAGAGGACTTCGGGATGTTACACATCTGTAAGTATATGACATACAGTGAGAAAAAGCTAGGTTGTATTTATTTAGACAGATTTCTGGTTGGCATAATTTAATTGATTGAGTAATATATATTTTTGTTTAATATTTTATTTCAGATGGCCAGTACATAATGTCATATATTGCTGTTGTCTTGAATTGTATTATAAAGTACACTGTAATGTCCCTAAAAATCCTGATTTGTATAAATAACCAAATGGAAATGTAATATATTGCCATATTGCCATGTATGTTACCTCTAAGGCGATATATAATTTTCACGTACATTCTCTGGGTAGATGGAGATAAGTTTATAACATATATGAAATCCCTACATTAAATTTGTATGTGTACATAATAATAACAATTATATGATGATTTTTTATGTGGCATTATATGCAGCAAACATATGTCAACAGTATATACAGGTGCATCTCAATAAATTAGAATGTCGTGAAAAAGTTAATTTTTTCTTGTAACTTTTCAAAAAGTGAAACTTTCATATATTTTAGATTAAAATATGTACATGTAAAGTAAAACATTTAAAAAAAAATTTTTTTTTTGAGGATTAGAGCTTACAGCTCATGAAAGTCAAAAATCAGTATCTCAAAATATTAGAATATTTACATTTGAGTTTCAATTAATGACCATCCCTACAGTATAAATTCTGGGTGTCTCTTGTTCTTTGAAACCACAATAATGGGGAAGACTGCTGACTTGGCAATGATCCAGAAGACGAACATTGACGCCCTCCACAAAGAGGGTAAGTCACAGAGGGTCATTACTGAAAGGTGTGGCTGTTTACAGAGTGCTGTATCAAAGCATATTAAATGCAAAGTTGACTGTAAGGAAGAATTTTGGTAGGAAAAGGTGCACAAGCAACAGGGATGACCGCAAGCTTGAGAATACAGTCAAGCAAAGCTGATTCAAACACTTGGGAGAGCTTCACAAGGAGTGAACTGAAGCTGGAGTCAGTGCATCAAGAGTCACCACGCTCAGACGTCTTCAGGAAAAGGGCTACCAAGCCACTTCTGAACCAGAGACAACGTCAGAAGCATCTTACCTGGGCTGTGGAGAAAAAGAACTGGACTGTTGCTCAGTGGTCCAAAGTCCTCTTTTCAGATGAAAGTAAATTTTGCATTTCATTTGGAAACAAGGTCCCAGAGTCTGGAGGAAGAGTGGAGAGGCACAGAATCCATGTTGCTTGAAGTCCAGTGTGAAGTTTCCACAGTCAGTGATGATTTGGGCAGCCATGTCATCTGCTGGTGTTGGTCCACTGTGTTTTCTGAGTCCACAGTCAACGCAGCCATCTACCAGGAAATTTTAGAGCACTTCATGCTTCCTTCTGCTGACAAGCTTTATGGAGATGCTGATTTCATTTTCCAACAGGACTTCGCACCTGCCCACACTGCCAAAGGTACCAAAAGCTGGTTCAATGACCATGGTGTTACTGTGCTTGATTGGCCAGCAAACTCGCCTGACCTGAACCCCATAGAGAATCTATGGGGTATTGTCAAGAGGAAGATGAGAGACACCAGACCCAACAATGCAGATGAGCTGAAGGCCACTGTCAAAGAAACCTGGGCTTCCATACCACCTCAGCAGTGCCACAAACTGATCACCTCCATGCCACGCCGAATTGAGACAGTAATTAAAGCAAAAAGAGCCCCTATCAAGTATTGAGTACATATACAGTAAATTAACATACTTTCCAGAAGGCCAACGATTCACTAAAAATGTTTTTTTTTATTGGTCTTATGAAGTATTCTAATTTGTTGAGATAGTGAATTGGTGGGTTTTTGTTAAATGTGAGCCTAAATCATCACAATTAAAAGAACCAAAGACTTAAACTACTTCAGTCTGTGTACATTGAATTTATTTAATACACGAGTTTCACAATTTGAGTTGAATTACTGAAATAAATGAACTTTTCCACGACATTCTAATTTATTGAGATGCACCTGTATTTTACTGATATATGAAACTTCTAAACAAAAAAATCTGAATGTTTATATATATTTTTAATCATTTAAAAAATACATATTTTATTATTTAATAGTATAGTTGCTTATATTTTATTTTCACAGCATGTATTGACAGGTTTTAGGATGGATATAGGCTACATGACATATATGTCCAAATGTTCCAATTTCTAGTAGGTTTCATGTTTTTATTTCACATGACAATATATTTATCATATGGAAATCTAATATATGTAGGTACTGTATATTACATTTGAGTAAAGTCTTCTGTTCATTTGTATTGATTAATTTCCTCTCTGTTTTTACAGATCATTAGCAAACAACAATTTAAAAACACTACCCAGGGGTCTTTTTTCTGATCTACGCTCTTTGATTGAACTGTGAGTTTTTCAGTTCACTGTTTACAAATGTGCACATGTAATCAACATTATCAAGACAACCACTCATGCTAAATAGCTGGGAAACAATAATATTGCAGTCACACAAGATTTTGTTTATTTGCAGAGTTTTTCGAGTGTTTTGATCATTTCATGTCTTATAAACAGAGATCTACGAGGGAACATGTTCCATTGTGACTGTGAGTCCATGTGGCTGATGCTGTGGTTGAAACGATCCAATGCCACAATCTCTGATGTTTACTGTGCCAGTCCATCTGGCATGAAGGGCGTCCTGTTAAAGGATGTCCCAGAAAAACACAGCAAGTGTGTCTCCACAGGTAACTAAATTTCTGTTGCTTAGATATGTCAGATATTATGTTGAGTTTTTGCATTGAGTGTCTTGATAAATGCAGTGAAAATGTGTGAAGAAAAAAAATGATTTGTTTACACTTGTATAGAGACAATGAATGAATGTGCTTCCATATGTCTGGTTCTTTTCCCTTCAGACTTTGTTCAGCACCAAATAGTGAATACTCAATCAATGTCAGGTGACATCTTCTCTCACAAAGATGATATATATGTCGCTATGGCAGTTCCAAATTCAGACAGCTGCATAATCATGGAATGGGATCATATTGAGATTAAATTCAGGCCTTTTGATAACATCACAGGTTTGACTCATAATCATTTGTCATATGTCATAAAAATGAAAGAGTATAGATGATGATTTCATTTTTTTTATATATTATATTTCAGGACGGTCTGTTGTTGGATGCCGGTCTGTTCTGATCAACGAGCAGGTATTTGTCATTGTCTCCCAACTCTTCGATGGCTCCCTTGTCTACAAATATGACCAAGCACAGAATAAGTTCACCAAGTTTCAGGCAGTTGAAATGCTTAATGTGTCCAAGCCGAATGATATTGAAGTCTTCCAGATTGGAGATGACTGGTTCTTTCTAATTGTGGACAGTTCCAAAGCTGGAATGACAACTCTGTTTAAGTGGAATGAAACTGGTTTCTACCCATACCAGTTCCTTCATGAATGGTTCCGTGACACAGATGCAGAGTTTTTTGATTTAGATGGCAAATCTGTCCTCCTACTCGTGAGCCGTTCCCAGGTTCCTGTTATCTACCAATGGAACAAGAGCACCCAGAAGTTTGTTCTCCATGATGAGATAGCAAATATGGACGATATTGTCAGCGTGAAGGCTTTTAGGATTAATGATGTTCCCTACCTTGCGCTCGCCTGCTACATCGGTGACTCAAAAGTCATGAAGTGGACCGGCAAACACTTTGAGGAAGTACAGGGCTTGCCTTCACGTGGCGCCACAGTATTACAGCCCATCAAGTTCAAAGACCAGCACTATTTGATTCTGAGCAGTGATTATTCTTTTTCCCAGATTTTCAGGTGGAATGAGGAAAACCAGAAATTTATCAAGTTCAGGGATGTGTATGTTCAGTGGCCACGCTCATTCACAGCACTGTCCACAGACCAGCGTGATTTTGTGCTGGCCACCAGCTTCAAAGGCAAAACCATGGTTTTTGAACATATTTCAGTGGATTATAGCAAATGAGGCATATGCTGTTATTCGTTGCATCTGGGCAAATGCTAAAATAAAACTTCAATATATGTATTCAAGTAACCTTAATATTTATGAATGTAATGTTTCGTCAACAAAAAGGCCGAAACCCAGTGCACACTTCTGTCTTGCAAAAGCTATTTATGCAACATTTTCTATAAAGGTTTAAATAAATAATGCTCTGCTGCTTAATTTATGCAGACCTTGAAAATACCTGACTGTTTCATTATATCAGGGCCCTTTTAAATCATGTCTTTGTGATATATCAGGTTCACCAAAGGTGCTCCGGCTTCAATCCAAAAGACTGTGGACTTGTCAGCTTCAAGCTAATTTATCCTAATGAGCTTGTTTGACTTGCAAGCATGTTTTTGGTGCCGAGTAGTGATATTATTCAGTAGAGACCCTCAGTGTTATTGCCTTTGAATGAAAGCCTTAGAATTGTTGTTTTTTTATTCATTAATTTTTTTTTTTACAGAAGATGATCCTTTATTACAGTAGCTGGCCGAGTACTGTACTGGATGTGCATTTGAAAATATATTATTGATAATAAATAAAACAGCATCTTCTATTCAATCATGTTTGTTTTTATTTGCATATACAGTGCCCTCCACTAATATTGGCACCCTTGATAAATATGAGCAAAGGCGGCTGTGAAAATAAATCTGCATTGTTTATCCTTTTGATCTTTCACTCAATAAATTCACAAAATTCTAACCTATCATTGAAGTAAAACAATTGAAAGTGGGGGGAAAATCTCATGATGAAATAAATGTTTTTCTCCAATGAATGTTGGCCACAATTATTGGCACCCTTAGAAATTCTTATGAGTAAAATATCTCTGAAGTATATTCCCAGTCATATTTACATTTTTTAGCACACCAGGGTGACTAGGACCATGAAATTTTCCAGCCATGACTTTCTGTTCCACAGGATTATAAATGAGGAACACAAAGGCCAAATTCCCTTAATCATCCATCACAATGAGAAAAAACAAAAAAATATATTTCTGATGTGAAGAACAAGATTGTTGAGCATCACAAAATAGAAAGTGGTTGTAAGAAAAGAGTTAAAACATTGAAAATCCCCATTTCCACCATCAGGGTAATAATTAAGAGGTTCCAATCAACTAAAGATGTTAAAAATCTGTCTGGAAGAGGACGTGTGTCTATATCGTCCTAATACACGGTGAGGAGGAGAGTTTGAGTGGCCAAAGACTCTCCAAGGATCACAGCTGGAGAATTGTAGAGATTAGTTGAGTCTTGGGGTCAGAAACCTAAAAAAAATATATCAAACATCCCCTAAATCACCACATGTTGTTCGGGAGGGTTTCAAGAAAAAATCTCCTCACTCATCCAAAAACAAACTCCAGCATATTCAGTTGTCAGACACGACTGGAACTTCAAATGGCACTGGCTTCTATTGTCAGATGAAACTGAAAAAAGAGCTTTTTGGCAGCAACCCCACCAGATGAGTTTAGTACAAACAGGGATAAAAAAGTACCCCATGACCACGATTAAATATACTGCTGGATCTTTAATGTTGTGGGCCTGTTTTTCTGCCAGAGGTCCTGAACATCTTGTTCAGATGCATGACATCATGGATTCTATCAAATACCAACAGAGAAAAAATCAAAACCTGACTGCCTCTGTTAGAAATCTTATAATGGGCCATGTTTTGATCTTCCACCAGGACAACAATCCAAAACAAACATCAAAATAAACACAAAAATGGGCCACTGAGCACAAAATGAATCTTTTACCATTGCTGTCTCTGTCCTCTGACCTGAACCCTACAGAAAATGAGTGAGGTGAACTGAAGAGAAGAAGTACTAACATGGAGCTGTGAATCTGAAGAATCTGGAGAGATTCTGTATGAAGAAAATGGTCTCTGATCTCTTGTCAGGTGTTCTCCAAACTCTTCAGACATTATAGGAGAAAACTCAGAGCTGTTGTGCTGGGAACATGACGTTGCAATAATTGGGTGCCAATAATTGTGGCCAACATGAAATAGTGAAAGCATTTATTTCACAATGAGATTTTCTCCCCACTTACAATTGTTTTACTTCAATGATAGGTTGGAATTTTGAGAATTTTTTGAATGAAAGATAAAAAGGATAAACAATGCAGATTTATTTTCACAGCCGCCTTTGGTCATATTTACCAAGGGTGCCAATATTAGTGGAGGACACTGTGTATATATATATATATATTTAGTTTCTTACAAGGAAGCCAGCTGGATAAATGGTTTAGCAGCCAGTTTAGCATTTTCTTCAATGCATCACTGTTCCACATCAACATAAATACAGGACATATAAGAAAGAAGCACGTTAAAACTTACATTTCAGATGACACTTCACTCCTTGACAGTGAGAAATTGCTTATGTAAAAAAAAAAAATCAATTTACCAGCCAGTCAGCAACATCATTCTTCGTGAGAGAGCACTTAGGTTTGATAAATAAGACCAGACGCAATGTACTGTTTAAGCACAATGTCACAAATGTAGCTATACAAAGAAATCACAGAAATTATGTATTTAGAGGCCTGTCTATGTGATTTTTTTTCTGCTGTGCTTTTTGTGCATGTTCTATTATTTACATTATGTGCGTATATGCTGTGTTATATGAAATTATGGTGGACGTTTAAAATATTGCCTATCCTTGTACGGTAAGTTTGTGGTTGCGTTCAACAGCAATGTAAACAACAGAAGAAGAATATTGCAGCAAAATAAATTCATTTGCAACAACAATTTATAGTTTTATTCAAAACCACGGGTTTATTATAATCGTATAACTTAACGTGAGAAGCTTCATTAAACATCTGTTATGTTCTTTGTCTTTTATAGCACTGTCACTTCGCGTGAATCGCGTCCCTGTTTAAAGCGACACGCTGCGGTTGGCCATCATCCCAGCCGGAAATGATGTAGCCTACTTGATGTTGATGAAACCTGAAACATGTAATCGTCTCATCCTCGTCTCGATAGATGCTTACGACGTGACAGTTTCTGTAATTGACAGATTTTTTTGAAGAATATTCTCGGACCGAGAATGAATCCTTCCAGAAGAAGCGAAAGTGATTGGCAGGGTCTGGTGAATGAGGTAGGAAACGCAGACATATTGATGCCTCGCGCTCATCTGCACTCTATGAATCATACTATCAGCACTGCACTATAGAGGATGCTGAAATTAACCATTTAATGTGCTTTTCGATGAATTTACCCAAATGACGTGTGTAAAGTTTAAGGGCATGGTTTTCTAAATACGATCAGATTATTTTGCTGATTTACAGAGACATGAACTCCTTTTACTGTAACCGTGTTGTGTTGTCATTTTCTCGAGACCGCTTGTTCTTATCGAATAGTAAAGGTGACATGGATCTTATTAAATCTGTAAATGCCTAGCATCATAATAAATAAAATGCAGAAGGTCTGACACGACATGATCAGCGGAGGGATTAACTTAAATCTTCATCCTTTTACATCAAGACCTCAGCTTGAACCTGGAATTGAAATAATTTAAAAAAATAATGATTTTAAAATACAGTGGTGTAATATTACAGCATGTCATTCAAAGTGCATTAACTATCATGTATGTGCACAATTCAGAAGTATATCAATAATAAAGAAATATAAATAGTCTTCTGTATGTTTTCATTTAGGGAACCTTTAAACCCATAACAACTAAATAACAGGGCCCTATAGACTTTGAATGTGTGTTTACATAATCTTTTGAATAAATCTACTTATATTGATCAAATTGTGAACTTTAATGCCCCTTCTCAAGTGCATTGACAAATTTAGAAATTTCAAAGGTTTGGTTGACCTTTTCAAAGGTTATATTAATTTAAAAGTATGATTTATATCAGTTGTTCTCAACAGGGGCCATTAGTGACCTTTAACAAACATCCAAGGTGGCTGCATGATGTCTTAATTCTGTAATAATAATAATATATATGTACTGTTAATAATAATAAGTAATACATAATCTAACTTCAGTAAAAGGCTAAAACCACTAAAATCAAGATGTAGAATTAATGTAAATTGAAATCATATTTCTTATTTTTGGCCTTCAACTAATGTTTTATTAACATACAGAACACACAATTCCTAGAACATCTGGAATAACCAAAATGAATAAATTAAAGGAGTAAATAAATTAAAGGATTACATTATGGGTAATTTTTTTATTCTATTGACATCTCTAGTTTCTATGAAAAGTTCTCAAATGCAAAAACTTCTCAGCATTTTAGCAAAAGTGTCAATAGAAATATTTTCACTTACAGGGGAAAAATGTAAAAATTATCTTGGAAGAGACGTTGGTTACACTTTAAGATGTCATAGTTACACATGTTACATGTATTTAATATTATAATAACAATTAAAGTTGCTGTATGTAGGATTTTGACTCTACTAAAGCATAAAAATACCATAATATGCCTGCAGATATTTAAGAATCATGTTAAGTTAACATACTTGTTTATCTGAAAAACAATGCTACAGTCAGTTATTCTCCTTTGAAAATGTGCGTTCCGGCCCGGAATGTCTGTGTTTGTTATGGTTTTGTTAAACCCGCCCACTGCCAGTTTACCCAAATGTATTTCGGCACCCCGGGTTGCCAGTTGGCGGAAACACAGCGTATTTAATTTCATTCATCGTCATGTGCGCTCGTTCCTGTTGGTGTCGTTAATCTGGCAACCTGCCTGTGCGTCAAGTCTGAGGAGGAGGGGCTGGTGAAAAAAACCATCTCCAATATTTTGAATTTGGACTGCAATACCTAGTTCAAAGTGTCAATCCTACATACAGCACCTTTAATTATGCATAATTACATGCAAGTAACCTTAAGCCAAACCCTAATCCTAACCCTAACCATATAGTAAGTACATGTAGTTATTTAATATTACTCAGTACTTAAATGTATAATTACACTGTAACAAGGACTCCTTAAAATAAAGTGTAACCAAGACTTATGAGTAAAAAGCTTTGGTGATTTTGCTAAAAAACAATGCAAGAACCCACTTTGATCATTGCCTCTTCTGGCAGTGGTGACTAATGTGTTGAATTGAAGCATTAACAACCCTGTTGTTTTCTTTGTGTGCCTAGTTCCTGGTATGCAAGAGAAAGCTGGAGAGTAAGAAGGAGGCACTGCTGATCTTATCAAAAGAACTGGACACCTGCCAGCAGGAAAGGGATCAGTTTAAACTGATGGCAAACCAGCTCCGTGAACGCCACCAAGGGCTCAAGAAAAAGTACAGAGAGCTTATAGTATGTATTTCTATTCTAAATTAATTGAACACTCACGTAGAAGTATGAGGTATTGTTATTATAATAAAGTATATTTAATTTTTTTTTTCATTAATAGGATGGCGACCCTTCTCTGCCTCCTGAAAAAAGAAACCAAGTATGTCTGTGCTTATCATCTATTTAAATATGCTTAATTATACTCTGTTATATAATGTATGTTTAAAACTACAGATCAGAGATCTAAATGTGTGTTAACAAATGTGTAGTTTGTGAAGTACTCAACCCAGTACTCCTGATTATCATTTGTTCATTGTTCCTTGTGTTTAACTTGCCACAGGTCAATCTGGCCCAGTTACTGAGAAACTCACGAGAACAGAACAAACAGCTGAGCGAGGAGATGAAAGAACTGAAGCAACGTTTAGCGGAGGTGCAGGGTGATAACAAGGTAAGGCTTCCACTCTGCACAGAGGTGATCACTTTGCATGACTCAGTCCCATGCAGATGTTTGCAAGGTCAAATGTGTAATCAAACACATTGATCACAGTTTATATATTATGGTATATCTGCATCTCACAGCTGCTGAGGATGACCATCGCAAAGCAGCGTCTAGGGGACGAAGAGGTGGGGACTCGTCACTTTCCAGCCCATGAAAGAGAAGATCTCGTTCAGCAGTTAGAAAGAGCTCGAGAACAGGTGCATTGCTCTTGGCGTTACACACATTTTTGTTCTCAAGAATATCACTGTGTGTCATTTCTCACAGTTTTTGTAGACACTGGTGTCATAGAAAAACAAAACACTGATACAGTAGTTTAGTAAAAAAGCAATATCTGTCCTGTGTCATAACCCTATGGTGTTGCAGAATGAAGCACTGGAACAAAGCTTAAAGGCAGCCACGGATGAATTACTGGACGTGAGAGCAGAGCGTAATGTCTATCAGGAGAAAGCTCACAGACTAAACCTGGAAATTAACCACATCTTGGGAAGCCACGAGAATCGCATCCTGGATATAGATGCTCTGTGTATGGAGAACAGGTCAGTGTTGCCATGTTCAGGATCTACACACCTACACATTTAGCATCTACTGCTGCGGTAGCTGGAGGTAAACACACACACACACACGTTTGTTTTTGTGAATTGTGGGGAATTTCCATAGACTTCTATTACTTTTATACTGATCAAACAATATTTTCTATCCCCTAACCCAACCCTAACCCTAAACCTACCCCTTACAGAACCCTTAAAGTCTGCATTGTTACACTTTCAGATAAACATCATTTACTATTTTTAATCATTTTTTTCCCTCGTGGGAACTGCAGGCCGGTCTCCACAATGTCAAAAATTTCAGGTTTTACAATCCTTGTGGGGACATTTGGTTCCCACAGTGTAGCATAAACAAGTACACACTCACACAAACACACACTAATTAACATATATGCAGAGATTTATTATTTTAGTACACATAAATCACATTATGATTCCAAAATAACTGCTAGTTTTGTTAATATTTTGAAGTTCTGTTTTGATTTTAAATGTAAAGCTTTAGTAATTTTGTTGTGTTTGTCATTTTTCTTTTTTTTTTAAATATGTCTATATAGTTTTTATTATTTTTATTTTGGTTTTAGTTATTATTTTAGTATAACTAAACTAAAATGATAAATAATGCATTGGCAACTAGCTGGCATCAAATAACTGTAGAATTTCCATTGTTTATTTTATTTCAGTTTTGCACGACAGGCAGTATATTTTCAGTGTAACAGACAGGGAGAAAACCCCAGTAACATGACTAATGAATGGCATTTTGATTATTGACATGATTAATGGATATATTTATAAGAAAGCAAATGTGACTCTAGGAACATGATCAGGTTTGTGGTGAGACTGACCTCTGCTGGTCTGGTGGGGACATTACAGGCATTGATATGGCCTTTTTAACATATCCAGTTGGTTTTGTTGGTGCATATAAATATTATAAATAGTGCTATTTATCTAGTCATTTTGTGGGTTATCTGTATATCATATTAAAGTCTTCAAAATATCTTTTTTTTTTAAGATATCTGCATGAGCGGCTGATGCAGCTTCAGGAGGAGGTCAGCCTCCTCAAATCAAACGTCATGAAGTACAAGGTATGTATTACACATACAACCAAATTTATATGTACACAAAATATTTATTCACTTTAGTTATGTATAAGTTCATTGTTGGGCATATGCTAATGTGTTCTATTTCAGAGTGCTTTGGAAAGCAAGAAGAACTGTAAAGTCTATGGCAAGTCCAACAGCAGTGCTCTGACAGGAGTCCTCTCTGCTAAACAAGGTACCACACAAGACTTCTACAGAATCCAGACAGTAATAATTCCGTTCTTTACCAGTATTCTTCTTTAATTAATATACAATTCTTCGAAAGACAAATACACACAAGCTAAGTTACAGCTAATATGTTTCCAGTACAAGAGCTGTTGCTGTCAGAGGAGAATGGCTGCAGTCTCCCGGTCACTTCACAGTCCATCAGTGACCTGAAGTCGCTGGCCACTGCTCTGCTGGAGACCATCCATGAGAAGAACATGGTCATTCAGCATCAACGGCAAACCAACAAGTATGTTACATCGTGACAACTGTCAACTCATTGTCTGTGCTGGAAAGCACCCAAGATACAGTGTGGTTTCGTATGGTTTATTTATATGCTATTATAGTTTTTATTAATATTTTGGAGTAGCATTTATTTTTATATTTTCAGTTTTCGTTTTTAAATTTAGTTTGTTGTAAAATCAGTGTATTTTTTTATATGTTACTTTTTATTTTTATCCGTGTATTTTTTTATGTTACTATTTTTATTTTTTATCAGTGTATTTTGTATATGTTACTCTTTAGGTTTAATATATTTTTATTATTTCAGTTTTAGTTCAGTTTTAGTTCTTATTTATTTCTAGCTTGTAATTTTAGTGCTTCAGTTTATTTAATTTAGTTTTGTTTATTTAATTTATCAAGGTAACATTTAACATTCTTTAGTTTTTTGTTATTTTTTGTATTTTATCTTATTATTACAGCTTTCCTGTAGCTCAAATGGTAGAGCATGGCGGTAGCAACGCCAAGATCATGGGTTCGATTCCCAGGGAAAGCAAGAGCTAAATTAACAAAAGTGTTTTTAAAAAGCGTGCTAAATGTTTTTGTAAATAATTATGGCTTTAATAACAAAAGTGTTTTTAATGGTTTTTGAAAATTATAATCCTGCCAAGATGCAAGTTAAGCCATAGCATTCTTATTTTTACAGAATTATGGAAGAATATTCTGGACAATTTTCAAAAGGAATTGCGATTCCATTTGAGTTTTGGCAGGTTACATGCACAATGCAGAGAGAGTGAAAAAGCAGACAAGGTAATTAATATTGCTATTTAAATACGGCAGGCTCATAAATCATCAGATATGGGAAATACAGTAGTAAATGGACTTTTCTTTTTCATTTGAAATTTGGCAGCCACTGTGCGTTCGTGAAAGCGAAAATGCAAATGGTAATGCAAGATTTGCATTGCGTTTGGATTATGTCAGAAGTTATGCGTCCAGATATGGAAAACGCAATTGAAAATACAATTTGCAATTCTTTTTGAAAATTGTCCTGAATATCCTTCCATACTGAATAGTGATAAAAAGTGAAATGTAGCTGTTGGTTTGCATATATTGAAACAGGATCCTGGGTAACCGGGTTGCAGAACTTGAAAGAAAGTTGAAAACATTAGAGGTGTCTGGGTTGTGGAGTCTGCCAGGTAAACATCATATCCATTTTATGCAGTTGCTTTTTTTTCTTAATTTTGATTATTTGATGATAGTTTGGTGTTTTAATGTTTGCTCTAATACACTTTACATTTGTGTAATGGGTGTTTCTTTGTAACATAATATATATTATCATGCTTATTTCAGTTTTTAAATCACTTTCAATTGCTCTCCCATTTCTGCTTTTCACTCTTTCTTCTCTACTTTCTTCTCACCCTCTCTGGAGGCATCACCTACAATGTGTCTCTCGGACTAGGGAGTATGTTTTTTATTCAATGTCGTTTTTTGCCTTTTATACCTTTCTGCACTCTTTTCAAACCAATTCTACCTCTGTTACCCTTGTTGTTAACCTGACAAGATAACTTTCATTTGTTGTTATAGTTGTGTATTTATTGACTTGAACTTTTTTACAGGAAGGAAAGCCGTAATTGTCCTGAGTGACTCTCAGCATGTCCAGTCCACCACAGAACAGTCAGTCCATCTGACACCAGAGTCAATGGGTAAGTTACTACCTAGTGAACACTAATTGGCACTTTACATCTATACAGTACACTTTTGTGTCTCATGACTTCTTTAAACATTACAGGCACAAATCCAAAGTTTTTTTTTTATTTATAGTTATGATTAATTTTGTAATAATCATAGACCCTGACCTAACCCTAACCCTAAGTTTGCATATGGAAAATACTTAGGTGCATAAGCTCAAAACATTTAATTCAAAGACAAGTGGAGAAGCTCACACACATAATTATAAATAAATTCCTTACATAATTCTTACATTCAAGTGAAAGAAAAGTGCTACATTGTTAAAGGGTTTTAAATGTCACCACATTAAATTCAACACCATAATTTTAAAGAGCTTTTTTCTCCGAATTAGTAGTATCAGTACATACACACAACTTTGCTGTTGAATATTAAAAATCGAATGAACAACCAAAAAAACATGGATGTCCATGTCCTCTATGCGAGTCAACTGTTCCTATTAATCTCCACACAGGATCTCCTCCTGGCACTTTCCCTAAATGCTGATTCAGTTGTTAGATCTAATATTAACATTCTTCTACTTTTTTCACATTTGCCATGTTTTTGCTGTCAGACTAACACAGAGCTTTTCTACCTCAAAATGTCACATTTCATTCATTCCTACTTGCTGTTTCTTTGTAATTGTTTGATATTTACTAGCAATTTCTGATGGAAAATATTTATACACCAATGTTTTTTTTCAGTGTATATACCCAAAAACATTAATTTGTGTGCTGCTAACATTCATAGTAGACATACAAAGCTACTACTGCATACCAATAACATTCGGAGGAATATCAAATACATAACTCAAAATAGTTGTCGTTACATATCCACATTTCAGAAAATTGCAGAATCACAAAAAAACATTTTCAAATGCATATTTTGGGAACATGATCTAAAAATGCAAAACCTCATAGGACTAAAACTGCTCATATTATATTTTGGTTAACTTCTGGAAATATTTTCTGAAAGTAAATCACCTCCTTTCACTGAAAACAATGGGGGGGGGCTTAATTTTTTATAAAAATAAATAAAAATATCTATACTTTTTAAATAAAAAAATAATAACAGAAGTGTCATCTCTTTCCAGCAGGAGATGAGGAGATTGTTACTGGAGAAGAGGTGACAGAAGACACTGGACTCAGCACAGATTTCAGCTCAGATGAGTGTCAAGCCGTGGCAGTCGAGTTGAACCAAGAGAGTGATTATTTCAACTGCACAAATTCAGTCACACAAACTCCACAATTCAGTAATCCAGCAGAAAGTTTCCAGCCTGTAGAGAGCACACAGTGTAAAACCCTTGCTTGTTATGACTCTGAGAAGCATGTGTGTCCTCCTGAGAGGGGATCAGAACAACATAATGAAGATCTCACGAGCCGTGGATGTCAGTCTTTGAACACAGAAGCATCTTTGAAAGGTTCGGAAGAAGAGGCTGATGTGGAGAATGAAGTTCCTGTTGTTCATTCTGAGGAGGACTTTGATAGTCAAGGTGCATTAGAGGACAGTCGGGTGGCTTCAGAGACCTTTAGCAGTTCTGGATCTGAGTCATATACAGCGGAACAGCAAACGGTTGAAAAATCGGTTGAAAAAGAAACAGAGAATGCTTCCCTGAACACAAGTTCTCCTGCTCAAACCTCATCACACCAGGAATGAACCTTCATGATGTTAAAAACTGTGAGAGAAATTCATAAAAACAACCTCCATTCATTTAAAGTCCCATCAGTTTAAATAAGTGTTCTGATTCAGAACTGTGTGAAAAAGACTTTGGCAAAAGAATAAAAACAAGAACATTTGAATGTCCAAATGAAACCTGTTCATTTTTCCAATTAAGCTAAAAGCAAACTAAAAAGTTCACCATGAGGCAAGCTAGTAAAACCAGCAAGCTGAATATTAAAATCAACAATGTTAAGGTTCAATACCTGACGACAGTCAATGTGTTTCTGGATGTTTTTAATAATCTGAGATCATCAAGAATCTCAAATGAATTCCTAGATGTGATGCCACTATGATGACACTAAACCAGCAAGTTTATTTTTTCCTAACATTATTATGAAGTCATTTTAAAGACACATATTTATGTATTTTGACAAATTGAAATACCTTTGTAATTGCATCTGGTGTATTTTGTGGATAAAACATGACAATTTTGACTTCTAATTTTCAGTTTAACCTTTTTTTTCCCATTGAGTAAAACATAACATGCAATTCCTGTTCCACATGCAAAAGCTAAAGGTTCTTTTTTCTTATTCATTTCTGTTCTTATAATACTGAATGTCACAATTTTAGCCATTATGATTTGTCTTATTTATCATATCTTATTTATTATTGAAAATGAGAATGAGCTTTATTTGCCAGGTATGTTTACACATACGAGGAATTTGTTATAGTGACAGAAGCTCCACAGTGCAACAGAATGACAGCAACAGGACAGGACACAGATAATAAAAGGATAATATACAAATATACAAATAGGCAATGTACAAAATAGCAAAAACACAATATATAATAAAGACAATTATGTGTGTACAGGTCTGATTTGTGCAAATTTTGAAATGAAAAATAAGTATGTGTGATGAATAAATAATGTATAATAGTGTTGTGTGTTCCACGTTATTGTCAAGTGTTCATGATATGGATTGCCTGTGGGGAGGGAGTGGAGAAATGTCTGTCACAGGACCACGGTTCTAAATACAGACATACAACAATGTCTATAAACCTATACACAAAACTAACCTACTGACAGATTTGACTAGGTATACTATATATAAATGTTCTATACAACTAAAGATAAAGTGAAAATACAAACTATACAAACTGACCCTAAATGTTTATCTCTAAAGTAAAGATAAAAAATACAAACTATACAAACTATGTCTTCACATAAATACTGACATGTGCAGAGAGAAACGGTAACTGGCTGGGGAGTACAAGATGATTTGTAGTGGTGCAAAGAAACATGCATATATTGGAGTCTTTTGTGGGATTGTGTACTGGTGTTAGGAAAAGTGTGAGGTGAGGAGAGTGTGTTACCAGGTGGTTTGTAGGCCCACTCACCTGTGTGTAGCACACTTGGATTGCCAGAAAAAAAAAAAAAAAAAAAAAAAAAAAAAAAAACAGTTTACCTTTTGCTGTTTCAGGAGGTAGGGGGTTGCTCTGGATAACAGCCAGGGGGAAAAAGCTGTACAGTTCGGAGCGGGCTTGGCTCCGGTAGTCTTCCTGAGTGGGGAGGGTGGGAGGGGTGTGGGGTCCTTCACGATGCTGTTGGTTTTGCTGGAATGAAGGAACATTCCAGGATGGATGGGAGAGGGGCACCGATCTTTGCAGCCGTGTTCAGTCCGGAGGGTCTTGCGGTCACCCTCAGTTCGTACCAGACAGTGATGCTTCAGCACACTCTCAATGGTGCCCCTGTAGGTGGTGAGGATGGGTGGTGGGAGACTTGCTCTTTTCAGCCGGCGGATTAGGCGCTGGTGCCTTCTTGGAGAGTGACTGGTGTTGGTGGTCCAGGTGAGATCTGATGTGCACCAGAATTTAGTGCTGCTGACTCTCTCCACAGTCGAACTGTCGATTGTGGGGGGTGGTCAACGGAGTTTCTCCTGAAGTCCATCACAACCTCCTTTGCTTCTCCACATTGAGGAGAGATGCCACACCATCCGCCAGCTGTGTCATCCTCTCTGATGGCAGTTGTTGCTGAGAGACCTACCACTGTTGTGTCAACAAACTGTATGTGGTTGGAGCAACTTGCAGCTCGTGGGTCAGCAGCGTGAAGAGCAGCGGGCTGGCACACAGCCTTGTGGGGCACCTGTGCTCAGTGTGGTAGTGCTCGAGGTTTGTGGCCGACACGGACTCTGAGGTCTGGTTAGAAAGTCGAAGCAAAGAAGTACAAGGTTTAGTTTATTTATGAGCTGTTGTGGGATAATTGTGTTGAATGCTCTGAAGTCTGGCATTCTAACGTAGGAGTCTTTATTTTCTTTAAGAGCCAGGTGGAGGGTGGAGGAGATTGCACGTCCGTAATGGACTCAATGCAGCGGGTGTGTGTTGGGGATTTTTTGTGTTGTGCATGACCCTCTCACTTCATCATGGTCAGTGCTGAGAAAGACAGGACACAGGTTTTCTTTGTGGTGATTGTTGTGGATTTGAGACATGTGGGGACCTGCCTGGCTCAGGAGGTGTTGATCTGAATGACTCCACTCTTTCAGCAGGCCAGGTATGTTGTCACCCGCAGTGCTGTTCATGGGTCTTCCTTATGGTGAGACAGACAAAGCGCCCGGTGGGGGGTGTGGGCAGTTTTTGTGCAGCAGCATTTCAAACCGGAATAAAAGGGTTTCTCGGGGAGGGATGTGTCTCATCACAGGCCTGTGGCGGGGGCTTGTAGTCAGTGATGGTCTGAATGGCTTGCCACAGGCTCCGTGTGTCTCTGCTGTCTGTGATGATTGTTGATTTTTTGAGCATCTTTTGCATTTTTGATGCACAGGACAGATGTTTTGTTTTGAGGGCCGCTTTATCTCCTGTGTTTCGTCTCTGGTCTTTAAGCCCACGAACCTCCTGTCATCCATGGCTGTTTGCACGTGTGGTGAGGTCTTGGTGACTGCACCAGACTTTTTGATGTAAGCGCCAGCTCCTGCAGGTCTGTGTGGTTGTTGTAGGTGGCTGCCTCTTTACATGTTCTATGAACATGTTCTGAACATCTGTAAGGATTGCAGAAGAAACTGTTTCGTCTGGCCGTTCTGGTGCTCACCGTCCGACCAGACGGTAACAGTTCAAAGAGGGAGTGTGCTGGAGAGGTGTCCGATGATTTTGCAGCCCTTTTGTCACTCTGGTGTCGTCTGGAGAGTGGGGAGGGTTGTACAAATTTGCTCAGCAGTCACTACCCTCCGGTCTTCTGAGCTTGACAGAACCAGGTTATTGGTCAGAGGAGAGATTTAGATGTGCAGCAGCTCGTGGCAGGTTGAACATTCTCTGTGGCGAAGGAAGTACAACCTCTGCTGGGCCTTTTTCACAATGACTCAATGAGACTTCAGGTCCTGAGAAATTGTGGTGCAGTGGACTCCACTGGAGTGCTGTTCAGATGGTGAGTGGGGGAGAGCAGGGGGGTTTCTCCTGAGCCCTCATCTCCACTGTTTTGAGGTGTTAGCTCCAGTGTTAAGACTGACCAGACCGCCAGCTCCTTAACCTCCTGTCTGTACAGACTCGTCACCGTCCTGGATGAGACTGGATGGTGTCGTCTGCACAATTGACAGAGGGGTTTTAGATGTGCCCGTGTAGAGAGAGAAGAGCAGTGGGGAGAGAACACAGCCCTGAGGAGCAGTGCTAGCTGCTACAATTTTCCCAGCCTCACTAGTCTACCTGTCTGTCAGGAAGCTGGTGATCCACTGACAGATGGAGGTGGGGACGGAGAGCTGTGTCAGTTTATTCTGAAGGGTGTCCGGGATGATGGTGTTAAAAGCGGGCGGAGCTGAAGTCTACAAACAGGATCCTCACATAAGTCCCTGGTCTGTCCAGATGCTACAGGATGAAGTGCAGTCCCATGTTGACTGCATCATCCACAGACCTGTTTGCTCTGTATGCAAACTGCAGGGGGTCCAGTAAGCGTCCAGTGGAGTCCTTCAAATAAGCCAAAACCAGTCTTTCAAATGATTTCATGGCCACAGACGTTAGAGTCACAGGTCTGTAATCATTAAGTCCAGTAATTTTGGGTTTCTTTGGGACAGGGATGATGGTGGAGCGTTTGAAGCATGAGGGGACTTCGCACAGCTCCAGTGATCTGTTGAAGATCTGTGTGAAGATGGGGGCCAGCTGGTCAGCACAGGTTTTTAGGCAGGCTGGTGACACACCGTCTGGGCCTGGTGCTTTCCTTCTTTTGTTCTTTTTGAAGACCTGGTGAATGTCATCTTCACTGATCTGCATTGCAGGTGTGGGGGAGAGGGGGGTTGAAGGAGGTGTGAATGGTGTTTTTTCAAACCTGCAGTAGAACTCATTCAGCTCATCTGCCAGTTGTTTATTCTCAACAGAGCTGGGGATTGTGTCTTGTAACTGGTGATGTCTTTCAGAACTTTCCACACTGAAGGAGAATCACTGGAAGAGAATTTGTTCCTTATTTGTGATCTTGATGATTGTAATCGTGTTTGATCTGTAAAGGTTGGTGTAAAATCATTCTCTGTAGATCACCTAATATTACACTGTAATATAGTGTAAAATTAAAATGGTAACAATCATCAGCTTGAAAGTTTAAATTATATTTAATTATGCAAAAAAGCACTGCATCGCAATACACCAGCCATTTCGTTTTACCCTCTGCTGCTATATTATTGAATTATTACAGCATCAGTTTATTTGGTTTGGGTTGACTTGACCTGTTGGGTGCACCAAAAAATATTTGTAATGATGGAAGGATTATCTTCTTGTATATGTCCTCAAGTCATTGAAATAAAAAGTAACATTCGCCATTACAAACATCCAGTTCATCAGTTTTCTGAAGCAAAAATACTGTAATAAATCCATCAATAAGAGGTTTTTAACTTTTAAAATGCCCCTATTATGGGTTATGAAAGGTTAATATTTTGTTTTTGGGAGTCCCCAACAACAGGCTGACATGCATGCAAGGTCAAAAAAATACTTTCATTTTCTTATAATATGCATTTATTTTTTACCTTATTTGCTCAACGACTCCCAAACGATTCGTTCAACGATTCATTTTTCCAAACCCCTCCTTTGCATGACGCTAATCTGCGGTGATTGGTCGATTTAATTTAAAGCAGTGTTTGTGAGCTTTTAACTCTCCAAAAGCGGCACCTAGTGGCAAAGAATGAATTTGCAGTTTCATTCAGACCAACGCTTCCCAGGTCTGCGCGCGCAACAAGTGGGCAGGCAATATGCTGTTTCATTTTGACGTCAACATGAAACGGCTTGGGATTCGTTTTAAAAACGACTTGTTTCAATGATTCAGAGTCGACTCTTTCTTTTGAGAGACAATAACTTTATACAAGGTGCACTTTCAGATTTAAAACTTTGCAGGATTTTTTCATTCACTTAGAGCTGAGTTACACACTGCATGAAAGGTAATAAAAAAATCCATAATAGGGGCATTTTAACACACCATTGCTTCCATCTAAAATGAGTCATCTATCCATAATATTGATTTCTCCAGAAAAAAACTGAATCAGGAGAGAGATATGCACAGATTAAGCATTGTTTACAAGCAAAAACAGTTAAATAAGTCCTAAACAATGGAGGAAGCATTATTATGTATCATGGTATTTTGGTCAGACGTGATGGTCTAAGGGTGAGTAAATGTTAAGCAAATTTTAATTTTTGAGTGAACTGTTCCTTTAAAAGAAGGTCAGGAAAGCAGTAATACTCTGAAAAAACTTAAATGTATCTATCTATGCAGTGATACAGTTTCTTAAAACATTCTGTGTTTTATCAATACAATATTTCTATGCTATTTTATGAAGCAACATAAAACGTTGGCATAAAATACTCGAGGCTTGGACTGCGGTTTGTTAACTATTATGTTCTTAGTATTTTTACTGCCTGCACAACAAATTGTGCCTATTAAAATATTTTTTTGAAAGGGACCAACTACTAGAGACAGCAGGAGCTTGATTTCCAACAACATTTAATGCAAACAAACCTTTTTGACTGGAGCAAAACAAATAACTGTGTGCCACTCACTATCCAATCAAACCTGTCAGTGCAGAGTGCAATGACACCGTGATCAATAAGGGAAAAAGATGATGTACTACGCTTACAAAAAAATTGCTCCATTTAAAATGTAATTAACAATACCAAATTAGATTAGATCATTTAAAATTTATGCAACACAGAACATCACTAGATTGAAATCTTTAGACAGAATTGTAAGGATTTTTTGCTGTTATTCTGCATTTTCTATAAGAGCAGCACAAATAAGACCAAGTCTAGAATTACAAACAATTTTTTTTTATCATCATTTCAGACAACTTAGACAACAAAAACAAGCTTGTCTTGCCTACGGTATATTTACATCGTGCTCTTTTTTTCTGCAAATATTTACATTCAGTATGTACATGAAGTGGAAATGGAAAAAAACACTTACCACAGTAAGATTTAATAGTACTAACAATACCACTGTTAACAGTAACGACAATATATATGTGTGTGTGTCCATAAATACATTGCAAAGTTTGAAAGAATAAAGGATAACAAAACATCAAAGTAGATAGATATATAAAAAGTATAAACTGAGGTGTTACGTGTGGTTATCATGTGTTTCCAATACACAGTTTAAACTTCGATATGGATTTGATGGATTAATACAATGCAAACAAGTGAACTAAACTCATCTGCTCACTCATTCATGTCCATTTCTACAGTACAGGACAGATAGGTGCTTATTTTTCAATGCTAAACAAGCTACAGTACCAAACAGCTTACTTCAATGTAATAATAATAAATCCTCCCTCGCATGTTCTTTCAAACCTGTATGACTTTAATGCATAAACATCAAAAAATGCCAGAAATGTCATCCATTTGAAACTGTGCACTAGATTATGATGCCATATGATATTTTTATTTGCATTTGGAATTGCAAAAGACAAGTGCATTCAAAAATCATTCAAATTTCTACTGAGTGTTCTACTCAAGAAAAGTCATACTGGTTTGACAACATGAATACTGTAAATGAGGACAGAACTATTTAATTAAAATCACATAAGGCTTAAAGTGTTAGGAACAAAAGTGGGATTTATGGAATTCCCAAAAAATGGGAACAAAAAAAGAAACTTTTCAATTCATGTTGGTTTTCACATGGACTCTTTAAAAAAAATGAGCAAAGATGGTAGGCAAAAATGGACTTGGATGACTTTCTTTTTTTTAAATCCCATTTCTTATGCATATTCCTTCATTTCATGAAAAATTATGAAATTTGTAAGTAACAGTTAAATGTTCACAAATGTGAATGAAATTGAGGTTTGACTCCCATCAAGGCACAAGTTGCTGAGTCTGCCTGTTTCTCTGTCATTGGAGAGATAGAGGCACGGCCAAAGGGAGAGCAAAGCCATTCAGACTTACAGCTGGTCAAAAATGGTCATCTACTTTTAAGCAAGCAACAGAAACACTTACTGGTCATCTGCAGACAGAGAAAAATAGTGTTCTTGCGTCATAGTTGGAAAAGTACACAACAAGTGTGCATTTCCGTCTGCTTCCCAGAGTAGTACCATTTTCCGTTTTACACACCGGACACACAACATCATATTAATTAAAGCATTTGTACTGTGTTTACTGTGACTGTACCATGTCAATATTTTTCCTCCCTTACACATCTGCTGTTATTGGATGACCCTTCCGAGCAGCGTGCTGATTCACAGCCTCAGCAGACGGACAGGGCGGGTGGACCCCGTCTCTGCTGGGTTTTCTTGAGCAGCTGTATACGGTTGTGGCAGTAGAATTTCACAGCCCTCCAGTCCCGGTGGTTGGTGACCAGCAGGGGGCAGAGCTCCAGGCAGCGCTCACATTCTGCTTTAGCCGGCACTCGCAGCTCCATGATGTTTTGCACCAGGTGGGACTCAACAGCTGCCCGCTCTGCCTCAGACCAAGGCCGCTTCAGCACACCACGTTTACCTGAGACAGAGAGGAGAACGTATGTTAATCATTATTCCTGTGTAAACACTGCACTCAGGCTTTCCTGCTCCCCCAGGCCCAAGCGCATACGCTCAGGTCAATGAGTTAGCACTGCGCTGAAGGACTCAGGCCTGTAGCTCTGGCCTTATGGCTGACAATAAACACCACCATCACAATGCTCTCTGGTTTACATTTTACCAAAGAACTGCCAGCTGTGTACTTTTGTGACGAAAACATCTACATACGACATTTATGGGAAATTACATGCATTGTGATAATGTTTCAAACTTTATTAACAGAAACTGAATATTGATATATTAAATGGATTAACCAAGATCTGTATGTTTTGCAATAAAAAGGTTATTGAGGAGTGGAAAATAAATATGATTTCAATTTACATACTGTGTTTTAAGCATTTAAATTTAGATTTGAGCTAGATTATTTTAAAATATTAATTTTAAGTCATCTTGAGGTACCCTAACAAGTTTGCTGAGACTGCCTGATTGAGAAACACTGTTTTACATGATCATGCATACAATGATCCCATAAATAATATATGTATATGTTTATATTGCAAAACCATAAACCATTTGAAGGACAATATAAAAACGGACAACATAAGAGTCTTATGGCTTACATTTTTCCCACACTTGTGTGCTGCTGTCAGAGGCATTCATTAAAATGATTGAGTTCAGAATCACTCAAATACAGCATAAAGCATGACAAAGAATTCAAACCTGTAATTCCAATAGCTTTAGACTATGTAAACCTCTTTCTGAATGAAAGCTTGACTCAATTGGAAATGATGTGCATATAAATAAGGTCAATGAAAATAATACCTTTAGAACTGACAAATACCTATTTGCTACCATATTAGCAGAAAAAATAACAAATGCATTTGCTATTAGATTAACTGTTGAGGACAAAAAAAAATTATGCTAATTTTAATGTCAGAAAAAGTTAAAAGTCTGTCCTATTCTAACAGATTGGTCACCATGGCTACAGAACAGCAATGTTTACTATCCTTCTCATTACAGAAATTTTTTTCATTATAAAAGGAAGATGTGTTTTATGGCAAAGACACAAGAGAACAACATGTTATAGGAGTCAATAAATCTTATTAATTTAAAATTTATGTTCTCTTCTATTTTTAGTTAGTGTAGCTATATGATTTTAACAAAGGTTGCACTTATCAGCCCTCAAAATCTGTTTTATAAAATGTTATTAAACCTGGTTTAACTGGTTCATGCTTTGCGCATGTAAACATCGATTATGTCATAATTATCAGTGTTGTCCTCATTTCCTGGAACTGAGGAGTACAAAGAAATACTGTCACACTTTATGACAGTCACACAATCAGACTCACCATGTTTGGGCTGTCCTGAGGCCTTTTTGCGTCCCGCTGAGAGCAGGGAGCTGCTGTTCATCTTCTTGGGCCGGGGAGATTTGCTGTTGCTTGTGTTTTTTTTCATCACAATGGTGGTTGCAGGAGATGCTGCTTCTGGTTTCTCTTTACTCTGCTCAACATCTGAGTCCTCTGACAGCGAGTCGGCAGAGTTTCCTGACAACACTGAAAGGGAAGGGTAAGTATGACTGATGAGTCCAATACTCTTTATTTACACCAGCCATGTGCTTGACAACAACTCACTCACCATCTAACTCCAGACAGATGTGATGTAAACTCATTCCTCGGAACAAGACGCCATCTCTCTCTCCGCATAGTACCACCCGACCGATCAGACCCATCAGCCCAGGGTCCTGGCCGATGGTTGCACAGCTTTGAGTCACGTGATACTCCTTCTGCAAGAAGCTTTCCAATCGCTGTATGGCAGCCCCGTGCTGTCCTTCCTCCTCACCCTCACTTAAAAACAGCAGCTGCGTAAGTATCGCCACCTGCCTGCGAACGCGTGTCTGCGTCAGTGCCTGGGGGTGCTGCGAACCACTGGACCGAGCCAAACTACGTAGCAAGTCTGTCCCTCGCAGGGGAGTGGCTGGCGAATGATACGGCCTGGCAAACACGTAGGGGTTCTGTGGATCGATTCCCACACCGGCACGAGTCTGCAAAAGCATCTCCAGACAGGCTTCTGAGTGTGGCGGGAGGATGAGCGGCTGTACGCGGCCACGCTTCCCTTGGACTCCGACGCGAGGGAGATGAGGGAGGACCATCCGCTCGAAGGGTGAGAGCGAAGCCTCCAGTGGGGTTAGAGTTGGCGGGGCACCAGGTTGCACAGGGATGGGGCACTGGGGTGCGACTCGGGCCTGGTACTCTGAGATTGTCAGTTTGGAGACTTCACATTCACGGCGGCGATTGTAAAGGATGAGAAGTGCCAGGCTGGAGTGACAGAGGAGACGCCATGCCTCGGCCGACTGTGGCGAGCGGGAGAGAGAAATAAAGGCAGAGTGTTGCAGCCGCCGCAGGTACAACACCAGGGAGGAAAGGGAGGAAAGAAGTGGGAGCATGTTGGGACGACGCAAACTGAGAAAAGAGAAAGAGAAAAAGAATTAGGTGAATTTAAATTTATATCAATTTTAACAGTGGCTATGTTTACATTCACAACTTTTTTTTTTAATTGGACTAAATTCATTCCGATTGATAAATCTGATTCTGAATATGTAGTATTTACATGAACGCTAAAAGTGATCGGGTTGATGTGCACATTTATATGCCACAAGCTTCAAATCAGAATAGATTTTTTGACATGTGCACACTGCATGGATATAGAGTTTCCCGCAGTTTGCGCACAATAACCACTCTCCTACACTGTTTTGTTTTTATTTGTTTTAAACAGCAGAATTAATATTTATCCATTTCTGGATAAATGTTGCTTATAAACAGCCGTTCTGTGCTGCTTATATTTATCATGCAGTAAAAGCGCCTGTCCCTACACCCAAAACCAGTCATCTATGGATGAGAATCCAAAACAAGGACTCCACTTCACAGACACTGAGTGAAAGAAGAATTTTATAATGACCGGACACTCATTTTTACAACACGTCATGTCATTATGCTATTTCACGTCATTGCATATGCACAGTCCTTTCAGTTTCAGTCTCAATTGTATTAGAAAAGGAATAAATGACCACTTTCAATCCAATCGAAATTTCATTCAGATCGAGCTCAATCGGATCAATTAAGGTGTTTACATGAAGGCTTTTCAGTCTGATTGAGCCAAATGGATTATCTAGTTGCATGTAAACATCAGTAACATTGTGAATGTCTAACCTTGATAGGTCGGTCTTATCCTCCGCTCCGCTTTCTTCTTCTCTCCCTCCATTGTCTTCTCTTTCTTCTTTCGAAGGTTCTGACTCCTTAACAAGATCCACAAAGACTGGAGTGGGCAGTTCCTCTTCTTTCATCTTCTCAAAAATGTCTACCTCCTCTTTATCCTTTTTCATTTTTCGTCCTCCTTTTCTCGGAGGAGTAGCAGGAGTAGGTGGGCTCCTCTTTAAGACAGACACGGGGACACCTCCTCTTCTGGGAGGAGTGGCTGGGGTAGGACTTTTGCGAGTAGGGCTAGAGAGGGCAGGGCTCCTTCTGACTGGAGACAAAGAAGAGGGAGGTGACTGTGGTGTTACCACCACCACACCTGGCACAGGAGCCACTTGTAGGCATTGGGACTGTTTGCTTGATGATGGGAGACACGATTGTACATAAGGAGGGTCACCAAGGGTGCGCGCTTGCTCCAGGGCAGAGCGCACATCCGGCTGGTGGGCGTGGTGTTTTTCCAGATGCCGTGGGAGAGATCGGAAGTGACGGCCACAGTAAACGCAGCGCTGTTTCTGTGCCATGGTGCTCTGCCCACGACCCACTGACACATTGACACTATTAGCAGCAACTCCTGCAGGCGGCGGGCACTTAAACACTGGTCTGGAGGGAGCAGCGGGCTGCAGTGTGGAGGACGGGAGGGAGTATAGAAAAGGGGGAGGATGGCTGGGGGGTCGATGAAGTGTTTTTCTTTTAGCATGTGCAGCAGCAGAAGACAGAGCTTTGGGTCTCTTGCGGCGGTGAAGTGTTCGCATGCGTGTCTCTCCATTGGCATCATCCGAGTCGAGGTCTGAATCACTGGGCTCAGAGTGAGACAGAGGAGAGGAGGAAGGAGAGAGAGACCAAGAAGGTGTGAAGTATTCCGATGCAGAAAGTGGAACTGGGGCGGACTCTTCCTCCTAAAGAAAAAAATAAAATAAAATAATAATAATAATAATAATAATTCACATGCATTTCTAAGATCTGTTAAAGGGTGAATAATCTGGAAAGCATTGCAATCAAGCTTTACGCTCATTTTACTTCTGTAACGTATAAATGATGATTTTTTTTAAATGTAAATGACTGAAAGTGAAAAATGTAGGACAGAACTTATTTGTATCCACCTGGAAATGACTAAACACCACCAACACTCATTTTGAAGAGTTTTTTGACCAAAATGTGGAGGCTGAAGGTCCTCATAAGCATTCAAACAATGATTTTTTTTGTCAATTGATTGCTATTATTGTCTTAAAGGGATAGTTCACCCAAAAATGAAAATTCTGTCATTAATTACTCACCCTATGTTGTTCCAAACCCGTAAGACATTTGTTAATTTTTGGAATGCAAATTATTTTTTGATGAAATCCGAGAGCTTTCTGACTCTCCATAGACAGCAAGGGTCTATGAACTATCTATATCAGGGGTGTCAAACTCAGTTCCTGGAGGGCCACAGCCCTGCACAGTTTAGATGCAACCCTAATTAAACACACCTGATCCAGCTAATCAAGTCATTAAGGCTTATTTGAAAACTACATGATATGCGAGTTGGAGCAGGGTTGGAACTAAACTCTGCAGGGCTGCGGCCCTCCAGGAACGGAGTTTGACACCTCTGATCTATATGAACTATCCCTTTAACCTTTATTAAACTGTCAATTCACATGTTAATTCTGTAGTTTTTTTTTATTTTAAAGGCATTTCGACAATGACTAGGAACAGAACCCTAAAATAATGGTTGAACAATCAGTTTAAAGGACACCAACTAAAAAGACACTAAGCAAAAAATGCAATGCCAACATGCACTGTGTTTTAATAAATGACCAGGGTACATTTTTCATAATGGCTTTACAGGTTGCACACTCAAGTTTAATTAAATTAAAAAAATAAAATAATTAAAAAGTATGTCTAAGATTACTGGATGAAACTGTGGGAAAATGCAGGAGATATTAGTGTGCTGTGGTGCTTATGCTTATGGTACTGATGGCCAGGGGCGCAGCAATCATTTCAGCAGGACAGGATATTCAGAAAGAGGCCTGAAAATGACTGTTGCTTGGTAACTTGGTGTGTCTGTAAGTATATTCGTAAAAATGTAATGTATATTTACCTTCTTAATGTTGCTCTCGTGGTCCAAGCTGCAATCAAAGCTACTAGGAGACACAGTGCCATGGAAACCCTGAGAGAGGGATGCGACATCATTACAAAAAAAAAGTCAATCATGTGACATAAGAGTGGGACTATAAAGTCCCTCCAACACTTTCACACATAAACATGAACAAATCAAACACCATGCATATAAACTCACGTCACAAACACATCTAAATTATAAACTTGCAACAATTTGCATATTATCAGTAACACTAAGTGCAAAAGGAGTTTAAAGCACTGAGATGTGCTAGCCATTGTCATGGTTACACTTACCATAGCGTTTTCTCCCCACTCGGTCAAACTGTAATCCACAGTGATCTCCTCCCCCTTTGCGATGTCGCGGATCGCTATGACAATCAGTCGCACTTGATTTCCACAGTGCACTTCACGAATGCGGCAGTTTGGTGATGGGGGGTACGAGACGGCCCCCCTCTCTCCGCTAGAGCCCTCCTCACTCACACTGCATGAGAGAAAACTACATCAGACAGCAATACAGCAAACAAAACTGATAGAGAGAACCACATCACAGCTGGGAAATCCTGCAGACCCTGTTTTCTAAACCACGGAGCGGCAGACTAATGCATGTCCTGTGCTAAAGTCATGCTATCTCTGCTTTCATTATTAACAATAACATATCTTCTCAAACGACAAATTAGAATGTCCCGTTTGGTGTCAACTCATAGCATTATTAAGCAGTGGATTTAGATAAATAGATCTGAATCACAAACAGGTTGTTTATAGTTAGTTGATGCTACTTTGTGTATGCTAACATATACTTACTGATATAGATTAACCATCAGCTCTGAAGCCCATATAAGCCTGGCATAGATTCCCAACCCAGGACGAACGTCATAAATAAATATAAATTTATAATTAAAGAACACACTGTTGCCCCCCACACACATCATAGATACATACATACATACATACACACAGTACATACATTTTTGTCGGCACTATGACTAAACACACCAATAAACAGATACAAACACACACACATACCATAAGCCCAGCAACACACTATGATAAACACACAAACACGCACACACATTCTCTCACTGGCCCAACGATAATAAACACATTGCAATAAACACACACACACACACACACACACAGCTTGCATTCCAGTAATCCCCCACCTCCATATACACACAACAGTATCTCCCAACCACACAACAAACACAATTATCTCCTCCTAGCACGCACACAGACACACACGTGCAGTATCTCCACTCAGACCACACACACACTCAGTCACTCACTCACCAGAGCTGAGCAGATTGTGTTTCATAGTACGGTCCATCAGCAGCAGACACTCTGTGTTTGTCCTCATGACCATCACCTGAAACACATATAATAGGGTCTCACATAGATATTTACACACTTATGCTGATGATACACGGGGCAACTTTTTGAGCAATGTTGCCATCAACAGGCAACCAGCTGAGACACAGGACAAAAATATCTATAATCTAAATTATCCAGATAGAAATTTGTTAGCCATTCTTAATGGAAAAGTGCCCAAGCAACATTGCTCAAAAAATTGCCCCATGTATCATCAGCCTTACACTGATCTCTGAAAAAACACATGTATAATGTACTCCAATGATAAGTCATGGTGTTTTCTTCGATGAGTTATGGCACATTCGCACTTACACTGATTAAATCAATGGATGTTGGCAAGCAGAAATTCCTGCTTGACTACAGTATTTAAGAAGACTGAACATGTGACCTCCAACTAAATTAGAGGATTCTGGGAAATGAAGTGATCTTTCATCTTACATAAATATTTATGTATATATTAAAGATATTTATATATAAAGATTTTTAATATGCATTAAATCTATTATTTAATACTAAAATCTATTATTTAAGGTTTTACATGAAAATTTTAATAACAATTCTTTATGATTCTGTGTGCTTTAATTCAAAATGGCACTGAAATGGAATCCAACTGGAATTCTCAATTCTAAAGACCCTACTGCCCTCCTTTTGGTAGCTTCTGCATCGTGGAATAGGCATAAACACCTATCAGTTGCTCAGATTGTCTCAAATTGCCTACTCTTATTGAAAATGAACTTCCTCTGGTTACTTTGTCATCAGTGTCAACAACACTTTAGACTGGCTCCTGATATTTCCCAAACCAGTTCCTCCCTTTTTGATCACTTTCAGTTTTCTTTATTCTTATGTATTAGTTAAAGTAACAAAAAGGCAAGAAACACACACTTCACCTTTCTCTGGTCCATAGCTGTTCTCTGACATGCTCTCCTCTTCATCCTCTGTAGCAAAGACTCTGTCGCACACCTTTACTGGTGTCCCTTTTCTTTTCCTTCCACAGCCACGTCTATGAAACACACACACAAACACACATTACATTAAATGGACAGCCTGACCAACTTAATCAGCAACAAAACATAAATCACAAAGACAAATCAATAACCTGGACACATCAGTGGATCAAAGGAAATAACAGCACAAATCTTGTTCAATTTTGCTTACGTTTATGAACAAAAAACTTGTGGCAAGAAAAGATGTTTAATTAAGACTTGTTTAAAGCAGCTATGTTACTAAAAATAGTGCTACCTATACAATTAATATTCTATACCTTAACTAAATGAAGCCTGTCAACTGCTCTGAATCATAATGTGTCAAGCACATGAGAAATATAATGTGCTGCTCATCTTAGCAAACACCACTAATTAATCCACTGCTCATTCACTCTCCTTCAAGAGGAAGAATCAGTTCGGTGGAATCTATGTGTACAGATTCTAACATAACACTGATCTAGAGCCAGTTTTACTCACAAATCTATAATCATTAAAGCTCCAACAGAGTAACTGACCACATAAGAGTGTGTGTGTGTGTGTGTGTGTGTGAACTGCCGTTAATAGAGCTGTGTATGAAAGCCAAAGCTCCGCTTTCCACAGATGCAACTGTGAATGCTTAATTAGACAAGTGTAGAGATGTGCAGTCTCTTGGTTACAGATGTGTTCAGCGTGTGTGTGTGTGTGTGTGTGCGCGCCTGACGTATTCATTGAGCTGTGATAAGACTCAGTCTTGCCGACTGGATATTGATCTGGTTGACCCTCCATCTGGACCCAAGAGCATATGTTTGCGTGTCTTTGTGTGCACGCAGGCAGGCAGATTCATGTGTTCATCCCTCCATCCACCATTTCAGGTCAGCTTTATAAAGAACTGTCATATAGATGATTACAAAGACAAGTCTGTGGAACTTAATCAGAGTAGATGGGAGTATTAAACTGATTTAAATGAAATGAGGTTGTGTGTAGAAGTACAAACTCTTCAATGAGTTGTAATGCTGTGTGCCTTGGTGTCGATTGTTCAGCAGATGAAACACTGAAAATGTGACTTTCTGTTTATTTACTGTGTATTACTATATTCTATTTTTATTGACAATTATTAAACCAATTCAAATGAAAGCCACAGTAACTAAAGACTTCCTGATCCATTCACTTCCATTCATACGTCTACAAATGAGAAAATTAAATGCGCAAGCTCATCCGAAGTAATTTTACCTTGAACTTTGGCACACGGATGACAAAAGATGAAGTCTTGTGAACTCTAACCTGTGAATTTGCATAATGAAAGACATTTAACCAATAGAGCAGTGGTTCTCCACTTTGTCTGAGACAATACCAAAGTCTCTTTAAGACAAGTCATGTCACTCGGCGGCCATCTTTGAAACGCCTCTCGGGCATCCAAGTGCAGCTCCTATCACTTTGTATGGGGAAACATCAAATTCTCCAAAACTGCTCACTAAGCTTTTAAATTTCATATTTGTAATCACCAATGAAATCGGACAACAACTGTGTCATAAATGTTGTTTCTTTTGCTCAAATAGTGTTATAAAAAGCTTATTTCTCAGGCTAGATCAGCCAGTGTGCATACGCAGTCCTGAGCGCGCGTCTCAGAGCGCTGACTGTTTCTATAGCAACCGGGACTTCTAACGGCAGCTGCAGTGACGCGCTGACTTAACCGATTAGCGATTGGCTCTTTCATTCAGAAGGCGGGGCTTCCTGCGATTGAGCGGCCATATTAAGCGTTGCATTTTTCCCCATTCAAAACTATACGAGTGACATGTCTTGGGTATTCTATAGTTCTAGGCTGATATGTACCTCTGGTACTTTTGTTTTACAAAAAAGTTAAATATATGATATCGGTTTAATGTTGTACATCTTTATTCTTAGTGTTTTTAACATTTTGATTAAATATTATTTTAATTTAAAAAAATACTTACTGGGGCCCCCTGGAAGTATGCTGAGGCCCTCTAGAGGGCCCTAGTCCCCTTAAATGTGTGGTCACGTTAGCGAAATTTAGGTGAAATTTTGCAGGCAAAAAAGGTCCACTGTCTTATTGTCAAGAGCATAGAGCAGAGGTTGCGTCAACCGAAAACTCTCCGTCATTGATGGATTTTTTTTAGCCGTGACGGAAAAATCTGAAGGCCGTCCGTCACTTTGACAGATTACACTGATGGTGATCTATTGTAATTTATAACTGTAATTCCCACCCCTGTCCAGTTGGTGGCGAGTGCGCTCAAGTGTGGCAGTAGAGCACGGGATCATGAGCTCCAGAACAAAAATAAAACCCTCACAAGTCTTTTGCTATGCCTTTGATTACGCAGAGGCGAGTGTAGTAAAGTGAATTGCTTGATCTGAAAATAATCTTGGTTCATAAAAATAAGAATCTATTAAAATAG
Source organism: Schizothorax lantsangensis (assembly GCA_027422415.1). Lineage (NCBI taxonomy): Eukaryota > Metazoa > Chordata > Actinopteri > Cypriniformes > Cyprinidae > Schizothorax > Schizothorax lantsangensis. Next base: position 29,355,753 of record CM049841.1, read on the forward strand.
AGAAATCTATTTTTTTTTAACCCAGCCCTAGCATATTTCTTTGTTTTTAGTGTCCTCCGCTGTCACTGCGGTGTTGAACATGAAAAGTGACGCAGTCTCTGTTCATCTGTTCTCTTCATAAATAAATAAATGCATAAGCCTATTAGGGATGGGCATTCCAAGCAAAAATAATATTCGAAAATCGCTGGGTATTATTCGATTATCGCACCCCTGCCCCGTATGCATGATCAAACACCCATAAACAAAGAGAGAGGGAGAGAGACAGGATTCACGTTTTCAGTCTGTATGATAAACGGTTTAATTCAGAAGATAGGCTACCTTAACTCAAGCCATAATGATTGTAACATGCTGAAACATTAATATAATAAACATAACCGAATGACGCCACTTATTAACATAACAGTCCATCGATTAGCATAAATCAACTGCTCATAAGGCTAGGACATTTCCATTTAAAAAAATGTAATCCCTAAAGGGAATAAATACGAGATGGGAGGAAAAATATACTTCAATATCTTCTGTCGCAAATTAATTATAACGTTGGGTAATTATACTGTATATAAACTGTGGGCATCAGGGAGCCGTTATTAATATGCAGGGCATTGAAATCACTTATGAACGTGCGCTTGTTTATTTACTTTCACTTTCGAGATTCGCGATCACACGTACGGAGCAGCACTTTTGGCAGTACTTACCATATATTTTACAAGATTAGATGTTTGTCAGTGGTGCTCAGGATCTGCAAATCATTTGCCATCATCCTCAGTCATCTCTCCTTACTCGGTTTATGTGGTAAGTGAAATGTTATGTACTGTAATGTAACAGGCTACCGCTAGCAAGCGGCTAACTGTGTCCCTATAGTCGCTCTGTAGAACACGTTATTTGTTTTCGGCGCCTTTCTGAATACCGATTCAGCCACATCTCTAACCCAGCCGGGGGTGTTTGTGGTCCGCACAGAGCTCTTATTTGATATCATCCCAAGTTACTGTAACCGTTATATGCTACGCAAGTCACCACCGCATCACCCACGAAAACATGGGGACATTTTTTAAGACAATCGCACAACCTATTCGATATTCTATAATTAAATCAACTAATCGAATATTCTAAAATCTTGACACATCCCTAAAGCCTATATGCTCGTCCTCTAGGTTCATTATTAAAAATGAAAACACAAACAAAAATAAAAGCAATTAAATGTGTTATTATAATTAAAATGATGGGTAATAATAGATTATGACAGAATTTATGACCCTGTCAATGTTAAAGT